>CM068485.1:27204800-27394800 GCA_034769265.1 Remorina albescens
ACACACACACACACGGTCAGCTGTCTACCTGTCCGCCGGTTCCCTCCGGATCCACAACAGCAGCTAGCGTCTCTCCGGTCCGACCCGTTTTTCCTCGCAGTCCGGGTCCTGGTCTCGGGTCTTGTGTTCGGGTCCAGACGGGCGGAGCTCCGCTCGGCTCAGAGAGTCATGGTGGAGAAAACTAACGCTGAGGAGTCCGTCCGGCGGTTCGTCCGCTTCTTTTTCTGCGCTTTTCCGTCTTTTGGGCCGTTTCCTCCGCGGACCGTCCGAACGGAGCTCAGCCAGAGGAACAAAAAGTTTCTGTGTGTTTACATCACATCCCGTTTCCGACCAGGAGGGGGAGGAAGGGGGGGGGGGGGGGGGGGGGGGAGAAGGGGAGGAGGAGGAGGAGGGGGAAGAGGAGGGGGAAGGAAGAGGAGGGGGGGAAGGAAGAGGAGGAGGAGGAGGAGGAGGGGGAAGGAAGAGGAGGGGGGGAGAAGGGGAGGAGGAGGAGGAAGAGGGGAAGGAAGGGGGGGGAAGAAGAGGAGGAGGGAGGGGGAGGAGGAGGAGGAGAGGAGGAGGAGGGGGAAGGAAGAGGAGGGGGGGGGAGGGGGAAGAAGAAGAGGAGGAGGAGGGAGGAAGGGGGGGGCGGGGGGGGGGAAGAAGAAGAGGAGGAGGGGGAGGAGGAGGGGGGGGGGGGAGGAGAAGGGGAAGGAAGGGGGGGGGAGGGGGAAGAAGAGGGCAAGGAAGAGGAGGGGGAGGAGAAGGGGAGGAGGGGGAAGAAGAAGAGGAGGAGGAGGGGGAGGAGGAGGAGGGGGGAGGAAGAGGAGGAGGAGGAGGAGGAGAAGGGGAAGGAAGGGGGGGGAGGGGGAAGAAGAGGGCAAGGAAGAGGAGGGGGAGGAGGGGGAGGAGGAGGAGGAGGAGGAAGAAGAGGGGAAGGAAGAGGAGGGGGGGAGAAGGGGAAGGAAGGGGGGAAGAAGAGGGGAAGGAAGAGGAGGGGGAGGAGAAGGGGAGGAGGAGGAGGAGGAGGAGGGGGAGGAGGGGGAGGAAGAAGAGGGGAAGGAAGAGGAGGGGGGGAGAAGGGGAAGGAAGAGGGGGAGGGGGAAGAAGAGGAGGGGGAGGAGAAGGGGAGGAGGGGGAGGGGGAAGGAAGAGGAGGGGGGGGAGAAGGGGAAGGAAGGGGGGAGGGGGAAGAAGAGGAGGAGGAGGGGGAGGAGGGGGAAGAAGACGGGAAGGAAGGGGGGGGTGGGAGGAAGAGGGGGAAGAAGAGGGGAAGGGGGGGGGGAGGGGAAGAAGGGGGAGGAGGAAGAGGAGGAAGAGGAGGGGGGGAGAAGGGGAAGGAAGGGGGGGGAGGGGGAAGAAGAGCAGGAGGAGGGGGAGGAGGAGGAGGAAGAGGAGGAGGAGGGGAAGGAAGAGGAGGGGGGGGGAGGGGGAAGAAGAAGAGGAGGAGGAGGGGGAGGAGGAGAGGAAGAGGGGAAGGAGGGGGAGGAAGGGGGGGGGCGGGGGGGGGAAGAAGAAGAGGAGGAGGAGGATGAGGAGGAGGAGGAAGAGGAGGAGGAGGGGGAAGGAAGAGGAGGAGGAGGGGGAGGAGGAGGAGGGGGAAGGAAGAGGAGGGGGGGGAGGGGGAAGAAGAGAGGAGGAGGAGGGGGAGGAAGGGGGGGGGCGGGGGGGGGGAAGAAGAAGAGGAGGAGGGGGAGGAGGAGGAGGGGGGGGGAGGAGAAGGGGAAGGAAGGGGGGGAGGGGGAAGAAGAGGGCAAGGAAGAGGAAGGGGAGGAGAAGGGGAGGAGGAGGAGGAGGAAGAGGGGAAGGAAGAGGAGGGGGAGGAGAAGGGGGAGGGGGAAGAAGAGAGGAGGAGGAGGGGGGGGAGGAAGAGGAGGAGGAGGAGGAGGAGAAGGGGAAGGAAGGGGGGGAGGGGGAAGAAGAGGGCAAGGAAGAGGAGGGGGAGGAGAAGGGGAGGAGGGGGAGGAGGAGGAGGAGGAGGAAGAAGAGGGGAAGGAAGAGGAGGGGGGGAGAAGGGGAAGGAAGGGGGGGAAGAAGAGGGGAAGGAAGAGGAGGGGGAGGAGGGGAAGAAGAGGGGAAGGAAGAGGAGGGGGGGAGAAGGGGAAGGAAGAGGGGGAGGGGGAGGGGGAAGAAGAGGAGGGGGGAGAGAAGGGGAGGAGGAAGAGGAGGAGGAGGAGAAGGGGAAGGAAGGGGGGGAGGAGGAGGAGGAGGAGGAGGAAGAGGGGAAGGAAGAGGAGGGGGAGGAGAAGGGGAGTGGGGGAGGAGGGGGGGAAGGAAGAGGAGGAGGTGGGGGAAGAGGGGGGAAGGAAGTGGAGGAGGAGGGGGAGGAAGAGGAGGGGGGGGAGAAGGGGAGGAGGAGGAAGAAGAGGGGAAGGAAGAGGAGGGGGGGAGGGGGAAGAAGAGGGGTAGGAAGTGGAGGGGGAGGAGAAGGGGAGGAGGGGGAGGGGGAAGGGAAGGGGGGGGGGTGAAGGGGAAGGAAGGGGGGGAGGGAGGGGGAGGGGGAAGAGAGGAGGAGGAGGGGGAGGAGGGGGAAGAGAGGAGGGGGGAGAGAAGGGGAGGAGGAAGAGGAGGAGGAGGAGAAGGGGAAGGAAGGGGGGGAGGAGGAGGAGGAGGAGGAGGATGAGGGGAAGGAAGAGGAGGGGGAGGAGAAGGGGAGGAGGGGGAGGAGGGGGGGAAGGAAGAGGAGGAGGAGGGGGAAGAGGGGGGAAGGAAGAGGAGGGGGGGAGAAGGGAAGAAGAGGGGAAGGAAGGGGGGGGAGGAGGAAGAGGGGGAAGAAGAGGGAAGGGGGGGGGGGGGAGGGGGAGAAGGGGGAGGAGGAAGAGGAGGAGGAGGAGGGGAGGAGGGGGAAGAAGAGGGGAAGGAAGAGGAGGGGGGGAGGGGAAGAAGAGGGAAGGAAGAGGAGGGGGAGGAGAAGGGGAGGAGGGGGAGGGGGAAGGAAGAGGGGGGGGAGAAGGGGAAGGAAGGGGGGGAGGGAGGGGGAGGGGGAAGAAGAGGAGGAGGAGGGGGAGGAGGGGGAAGAAGACGGGAAGGAAGGGGGGGGAGGAGGAAGAGGGGGAAGAAGAGGGGAAGGGGGGGGGGGGGAGGGGGGAGAAGGGGGAGGAGGAGAGAGGAGGAGGAGGAGGGGAGGAGGGGGAAGAAGAGGGGAAGGAAGAGGAGGGGGGGGAAGGGGGGGGAGGGGGAAGGGGGGAGGAAGGGGGGGGAAGGAAGAGGAGGGGGGAGGGGGAAGAAGAGGGAAGGAAGAGGAGGGGGAGGAGAAGGGGAGGAGGGGGAGGGGAAGGAAGAGGGGGGGGAGAAGGGGAAGGAAGGGGGGGGAGGGAGGGGGAGGGGAAGAAGAGGAGGAGGAGGGGGAGGAGGGGAAGAAGACGGGAAAGGAAGGGGGGGGAGGAGGAAGAGGGGGAAGAAGCAGAGGGGAAGGGGGGGGGGGGGGGGGGGAGAAGGGGGAGGAGGAAGAGGAGGAGGAGGAGGGGAGGAGGGGAAGAAGACGGGAAGGGGGAGGGGGAAGGAGGAGGAGGAGGAGGGGGAAGGGGGGAGGAAGGGGGGAAGAGGAGGAGGAGAAGATCCTGACATCTGAAGGAAGCTGTGTACTGAATCCTACCTTAAAAATCGTGAAAAACGAAGCGTTCCAGGTTGATTTGGGTCTAACCTGAGGATAAATAATAATAATCGTTATCAACATGAGGTTCATGTGTTTAAACCCTGAACTCCTCTGAAGATATGTTTGTGTTTTTAAGAACCAAAAATCATCTGTCAGCCAATCAGAAGAGAGGAGCTGATGTGTGTGTGTGAGTGTGTTCCCCAGCAGGGGGCAGCAGAGCTTCACACTCTTCCTCCCTCTGAAGTGATGAAGGTGGAGTTCTTGCTTTTAATTTGACAACATCCTGATGAAACCTTTCCTCTTCCTGTCCCTCACCAGCAGGGGGAGCTGTCCCCCCTCCTCTTTCTGTCCACATCACTTCCTGTCTTTAATCCTCCTCACTCCCCCTCCACCGTGTACACTAAAACAATGGTGTCAATTACACACACACACACACACAACTTTCTGCCACGTCATGAATGTAAAGCTGCTGGAAAATAACTGAAGTGAGTTCAGCTGAGTCCCAAACAGGGAACGCACTCTAACAGGAAACGTTTATTGAACACAAAAGGAGTTTAATCTGAGATGTTTTATTTTATCATCCAGAGGAAGTGATGTCACTGCTGGAGGTGACGAGTGCAGGAAAGCCCGGGAGTTACAGACTCGGCTCAGTTACATCCCGCTGACACGACAGCCACAGGTGACCTCTGACCTCTGACCTTTGAGCTCACAACCAGAATCAGACCAAAACCTGAATCTGTGTTTCTGAGCAGATATTTAAAATCCAGACTTTATACTTCCTGAGAAAATGACCATCAGAAGGTCACCTGACCATTAAAGGTTTCCTGTTTCTCTCCCCGTCAAAATAAAGGCATCAATGCATCAAAGTGCAGTAAATCATCAGGAGGAAGTTACTGTTTACATCGGGGGGGGGGGCGACTGATCAGACACTAAAGGCTTGAGGGTGAGGAAAAGGAGATGATGATGATGATGGAAGTTCTTTTATCTCTTCTTCACTTCCTGTTTCAGTCTCTCTGCTGGACTTTATTCATAAATCAGTTCTGTCCCTGATTTATTAGCTCAGATTGTGTTGAAGTCTATGGGAAAATGTCCCTCCTCCTTTATACTGAAGTCTATGTGAAAATGTCCCTCCTCCTCCTTTATACTGAAGTCTATGGGAAAATGTCCCCTCCTCCTCCTTTATATTGAAGTCTATAGGAAAATGTCCCTCCTCCTTTATATTGAAGTCTATAGGAAAATGTCCCTCCTCCTCCTTATATTGAAGTCTATGGGAAAATGTCCCTCCTCCTTTATATTGAAGTCTATAGGAAAATGTCCCTCCTCCTCCTTCATATTGAAGTCTATGGGAAAATGTCCCTCCTCCTCCTTTATATTGAAGTCTATGGGAAAATGTCCCTCCTCCTTTATATTGAAGTCTATAGGAAAATGTCCCTCCTCCTCCTCCTTTATATTGAAGTCTATGGGAAAATGTCCCTCCTCCTGTCTTATATTGAAGTCTATGGGAAAATGTCCCTCCTCCTCCTCCTTTATATTGAAGTCTATGGGAAAATGTCCCTCCTCCTCCTCCTTTATATTGAAGTCTATGGGAAAATGTCCCTCCTCCTCCTCCTTTATATTGAAGTCTATGGGAAAATGTCCCACCTCCTCCTTTATATTGAAGGTCTATGGGAAAATGTCCCTCCTCCTCCTTTATATTGAAGTCTATGGGAAAATGTCCCTCCTCCTTTATATTGAAGTCTATGGGAAAATGTCCCTCCTCCTCCTTTATATTGAAGTCTATAGGAAAATGTCCCTCCTCCTCCTTTATATTGAAGTCTATGGGAAAATGTCCCTCCTCCTCCTCCTTTATATTGAAGTCTATGGGAAAATGTCCCTCCTCCTCCTCCTCAGTAAACATTTTCCTGATGAGTTTATGGTTCATTTTTTAAATGATGCTCCATTTAGAGGGAAACAGTCGTGTTCTCTTTGCGGCCCGACAGGCAGAAATCAGGACTAAAATCCTCCCTGAGGCTCTGGAGCAGCTGATTGGTCACATCAGTGACCTTTAGTCACAGATGGAGTGACGGAGTGTGGAGGAGTTTTAGTGTTTATCAGCAAAGAGAGTGATTCCTTTTCACTGGTGTCTGATTCACCCTGGGGGGGGCACTGAGGTGTTTGGATATGCTCCAGCTGCATGTCACAATGATATCACACTGAGAGACCTTTAACAATGCATTGTGGGATACTAGGGTCTGTACTGCAGGCCTGCAGCTCTAGGACCTCTGACCTTTGACCTCACTGTTGGGAAGAGGAAGAAGTGGAAGAAGAGGAAGAAGAACTGGAACACTGGAGGGAACTGCTCTTCCAGAAACCACTTCAGGCCGACTGAACAGGACTGATTAGCTTTACAGTAAATGACTCCTCTGATGATGACGATGATCTCATTTAACTGCATTTATAACCAATTAAAGTTCAGTTGTTCACGTCATTAAAATGTTCAATACATTTAGAAAAATAATTGCAGTTTGAGACGTCGCACAACCACCAACATCTCAAGAAGTTGATCTGTCCGATCACATAATCGTTAATAAAAGTCCAACCGTGACCAATCAGATTAAAGAATGAACAAAACAGAGATTTTTATTAAAGCTTCAGTCTCCATCAGAGAAATAAATAACATATAAACAAACATAAAATCAAAGTTCAACTTCTAACATTAACAACCAGAAAATAATAAATATGTAAGTTACACAAAACAATTTATAAAAATATGAAATAATATAAACATATATTTAATTAATTTAGTACAAAGCTTCAGCATTAGCATTGCCAACAAATAAAATGAAATAAAGTTCAAAAAACTAAAGAAGTGTTTTTATAGTTAACGTGTGTTTCGTTTTGTTGCAACAGAAAACCAGAGAGAAGAATTTAAAGAATCTCAATCTGAGTAACTGCATTTTAAAATAAACGGATGTGGTTGTCACACTCATCTTTGTTTCAAAATCAAATTTCATCACAGCAGCAAGCTTTTGCTTCTGTGTGTGTGTGTGTGTGTGTGTGTGTGTCGGGGAGTGTCCAGGTGTGTCTGCGTGTTGAGTAACTTCACTGCTGCTCTTCATTGTCTTATAAAGAGATTTATCTGTTTTAGATCAAATCTGCTGTAAATAATTTTTTCCTTGACTGGACTTCTGAAAAACATCACAAGAAAAATCCCCCATCAGAGAAATACAAGAAAAATGGAACAAATGAGCACGAGGGGAATGAAACGTGGAAAAATAAAAAAGAAATTCTTCGTATTTATTCTTAAACGAGAAGAAAATCTAAGATATTAGATATTAGATAAAACTAAGAAAAAATTCAAGCGAAATAAAGTCTGAAAAAAGGAGCAAAAAATAAACTAAATTTAAAGGAGAACAGACGATGAGAGGAAGTGGGACCTCCTGCAGGTCCAGAGCCACAGATTGAGAAACCCCAGCTCTGGTGTGGAAGTGGCAGTGAATGCAGCAGGTGAGGCGTTCAGGTGCGTTTGTTCAGGATGATATCACATTTCCTCTGTTTTCTCAGGAATGTGTCCGGAGGCGGGACATTCCTCACAGGTGACGTGGTGGCGTTTTGTGTGTCAGCCCACAGCTGGCCAGCGCTCCGGTTGGCCGTCACCATAAGAAGGAGGTCAGATTAGTAACTGTAAAGGACGGATCACCGCCCGTGCACCTGAATGCAGCTCCGCCCGGCCGGCCTCTGGGCGTTTCCCTCCAAACTCAAATTCCTCAAATTCTTCTCTGATCCCGGATTTCTGCAGCTCGGTGGCACAAAGTGACCCGAACAGGAAGCGATGATGATGAGTCACACCTCCAATCCGGATGGAGGCCGAAGGCGGGGGCGGAGCTAGACTCAGTTTAAACCCAGAGGTCAGAGGTCACTGAGGTGAAGGACACACAACTGGAGGGATAAGATCACACAACTATGACCTATAATAGAGTTTAATATTAATATCATATCTGAAAGAAATGATATTAATATTAAACATTTTTAATGCAGCAGTGTGTGTGTGTGTGTGTGTGTGTTTGTGTGTGTCTGTGTGGTGATTTGTAAAACGACAAACAGAAAATGTGACAGTTTAAACACACACAGTCGTGACAGCTACACAAACTTAAAGCATGTCCCAGTGTGTGTTAGTGTGTGTCTGTGTGAACATTCCTGTCATACTGATCAGCTGAGAGTCATTAAATGTAAAAACTTTTCAGATTTTAGTTTTTCTGTTGTTGTTGTTTTGTTTTTTTTTGTGTATTTGACGGTTTATTTTACATCAAAACTAAAAACGCTGAACGAATAAATAAATCATGTGAGTGTTTCCTGAAATGTTTAATGACTTCTGTGTGGCCAGTTTGGTGAGAAATCCTCCATCAGAGGAAGCGACTGTTTGGTCCTGATCAGTTATCAGTTATTGATTATTGATCTGCAGATAAATTTCATTTACAGGTTTGTGATTCCTTCACTGACTGCAGGACTTTCCAGGAACCTGAAACTTGATTCCTTTTCAGTTTTGAGTTCAAAGTGATTCCTGGTTCAGGACAGACCTGGTCCAGGACAGACCTGGTCCAGGACAGACCTGGTTCAGGATAGACCTGGTTCAGGACAGACCTGGTTCAGGACAGACCTGGTTCAGGACAGACCTGGTCCAGGACAGACATGGTTCAGGACAGACCTGGTTCAGGACAGACCTGGTTTGACCTGGTCTAGGACAGACCTGGTTCAGGATAGACCTGGTTCAGGACAGACCTGGTTCAGGACAGACCTGGTTTGACCTGGTCTAGGACAGACCTGGTTCAGGATAGACCTGGTTCAGGACAGACCTGGTTTGACCTGGTCCAGGACAGACCTGTTTCAGGACAGACCTGGTCCAGGACAGACCTGGTTCAGGATAGACCTGGTTCAGGACAGACCTGGTTCAGGACAGACCTGTTTCAGGATAGACCTGGTTCAGGATAGACCTGGTCCAGGATAGACCTGGTTCAGGACAGACCTGGTCCAGGACAGACCTGGTTCAGGATAGACCTGGTTCAGGACAGACCTGGTTCAGGACAGACCTGTTTCAGGATAGACCTGGTTCAGGATGGTCCTGGTTTGACCTGGTCTAGGACAGACCTGGTTCAGGATAGACCTGGTTCAGGACAGACCTGGTCCAGGACAGACCTGGTTCAGGATGGTCCTGGTTCAGGACAGGCCTGGTTCAGGACAGACCTGGTTCAGGACAGACCTGGTTTGACCTGGTCTAGGACAGATCTGGTCCAGGACAGACCTGGTTCAGGATGGTCCTGGTTCAGGACAGGCCTGGTTCAGGACAGACCTGGTTCAGGACAGACCTGGTTCAGGACAGACCTGGTTTGACCTGGTCTAGGACAGACCTGGTCCAGGACAGACCTGGTTCAGGACAGACCTGGTTTGACCTGGTCTAGGACAGACCTGGTCTAGGACAGACCTGGTTCAGGATAGACCTGTTTCAGGACAGATCTGGTCCAGGACAGACCTGGTTCAGGACAGACCTGGTTTGACCTGTTCCAGGACAGACCTGGTTCAGGATAGACCTGGTTCAGGACAGACCTGGTTTGACCTGGTCCAGGACAGACCTGGTCCAGGACAGACCTGGTCCAGGACAGACCTGGTTCAGTGTCCTGATGTGATCCACCTGGGACTTTCCCCACTTCCTTCCTCCTCTCCTCTTCCTGTTAGCGATGACTCAGCGTGTTGGAATGAAAGAGGAGAAAGTTTCTCTCTTGGCCTCCTGAAGGTTTTTCCCTGAAGAAGAACTTCCTGGATCAGAAGCGGTTTCGTCACCTTCACTTCTTCTTCTCTTCTTCTTTTCCTGCAGACGTTAAACACACAACACAACGATGAACCGACACGACAACTTTCCCATGTCTGGTGTTTCATGAATTGACAGTTTGTGTAGATCTTTAACAAACTCACCGGGGGCCCCAGCTGATTCTGGTCCCTGTCGGGCCCCTCGGCTCACAGAGCTGTCAGTGTGTGTCTGTGTGTGTCTGTGTGTGTCTATTGTGGAGGAAGTGTGTTTAAAGTTTATGTTTCTTGTCACGCAGCGAACCTGAGCAGATACTTTCCACTGAGGAGGTTTCTACTAGATGATGTGTGTGTGTGTGTGTGTGTGTGTGTGTGTGTGTGTGTGTGTGTGTGTGTGTGTGTGTGTGTCTGTGTGTGTGTGTGTGTGTGTGTGTGTGTGTGTGTGTGTGTGGGAAGGGGCCACAGCTTCCAGTTACTGACTCACACAGTTTTTCCATCAGCCGTCTGCGGTGACCTCGACGTCTCTCCAGCTGGTCATTATACTTTATCACGTATGTGTGTGTGTCTGTGTGTGTGTGTCTGTGTGTGTGTGTGTGTGTGTGTGTTTGTATAGATGTAAACAGCGCTGTGATGTTGTGTGTTATCACTGTGCGGTTGAACGTCAGCAGATTAAAATAGTTAGTCAGATCCAGAGTCACTTGAGAGACGTGAAGAAACACAACAACAACAACAACAACAACAATAACGATGACAACAACGGCTCACAGTGACACAACACAGTTGTCGTGACGGTTGTAGTGTTAAACTGGTGTGACGATTGTGTTGACAGAATTAAGACAGTCAGCTGATTTTTCCTCCTTAATGAGCAGATAAAGATAAAAACAACACAAACACATGAGAGGAACTTTTCTTTGGTTCTTCTGTTTCAGAGAACAGACGTTGTGATGTCATCACGTCGCAGTTTGAAGTGAACACTTCGTGCTCCACAGGCTGATAGAAGTCAGAGTGTTGAAGTCTATGGGAAAATGTCCCTCCTCCTCCTTTATATTGAAGTCTATGGGAAAATGTCCCTCCTCCCCCTTTATATTGAAGTCTATGGGAAAATGTCCCTCCTCCTCCTTTATATTGAAGTCTATGGGAAAATGTCCCTCCTCCTCCTTTATATTGAAGTCTATGGGAAAATGTCCCTCCTCCTCCTTTATATTGAAGTCTATGGGAAAATGTCCCTCCTCCTTTATATTGAAGTCTATGGGAAAATGTTCCTCATCCTCCTTTATATTGAAGTCTATGGGAAAATGTCCCTCCTCCTCCTTTATATTGAAGTCTATGTGAAAATGTCCCTCCTCCTCCTTTATACTGAAGTCTATGGGAAAATGTCCCTCCTCCTTTATACTGAAGTCTATGGGAAAATGTCCCTCCTCCTCCTTTATATTGAAGTCTATGGGAAAATGTCCCTCTTCCTTTATACTGAAGTCTATGGGAAAATGTCCCTCCTCCTTTATACTGAAGTCTATGGGAAAATGTCCCTCCTCCTCCTTTATACTGAAGTCTATGGGAAAATGTTCCTCACCCTCCTTTATATTGAAGTCTATGGGAAAATGTTCCTCATCCTCCTTTATACTGAAGTCTATGGGAAAATGTTCCTCACCCTCCTTTATATTGAAGTCTATGGGAAAACGTCCCTCCTCCTCCTCCTCAGTAAACATTTTCCTGATGAGTTTATGGTCTCAGTACCTGATTTAAAGTCTTGAATGTTGACCCACATCAAAACTTCCAGGACTTAAAGGATTTGCTGCTAACATCTTGGTCCAGATCCCAGAGGTCAGGTTCAGGGGTCTAAAGGAGTCCAGACCTCCAGGATCAGAATCCACAGAGTTTTAGGAAGGAGGTGTTCATGTTCTGGCTGACTGAAGATAAAAGTGAAGCTGATTTCAGGTGATTTTCCACTGGATGAAACAAAGAGCATCAGGCAAGTCCAGACTGGACCGATCTGGTCTTCAAACACCTTCCACTTATGTAAGACATGAGCAGAAAACCGCCGAAGGAGGAAGATGATACCCGAAGGCTGTTGTAGGCCGGGGGAGTCGGGGAATGTTCGAAGGAACCAGAGGACTCGGTTTCAGGCTGGACTGGTTCCACTGAGACTGAGCTCAGGATGAGCAGACGTTTTATTGTGTTAACAGGAAGCAGTTTCTTCCACATTCCTTCTTCTTCTTTCTGCTTTTAGCAGCTTCTTAAAACAACAATGACTCAGATTTACACCGTAATGATCTTAGTCTCCTCACAAAGCTACAAAATGCTCCGTGAGAAAAATTCACACCAGATAAACAAGAAAAACATCCAAATCAGTTAAAGTATCAGAAATGAAATGAAAACCAAAATAATGATTCCCAGAAAAACTACAGACCAGAACATTAAGACCACCTGATCCTGGTCCTGGAGGTCTGGACTCCTCTACACCTCTGCAGCTGAGCTGTGAGATCTGGACCAAGCAGGAGACCCTTTAAGCCCTAGAAGTTTTGAGGTGGATCCTCTGTGGATCTGGACTTGGTGGTCCAGCTCGGCCCACAGATGCTGGACTGGACTCAGATCTGGGGGATTTGGAGCCGAATCAACAGCTGGAACTGGTTTGTGTTCCTCAAAACTTCCTGAATGTTGTTCAGGGAGACGAGGAGCCGGATCCTGGTCCTTCTTCCTGTTTATCGATGGATTGGTTTTAAATCAGTGCCGGTTCTGAGCCGGATCATCGATCGTGTTTGTGTTTTTCTGAAACTGGTCTGGTCCCGTCTGAGCTCACAAGCTCGCTCAGCTGATGTTGGCGGTTCAGAGGTGACACCAGAACCGGAGACCCAGACCAGAAGAAACCAGACTCTTTTCTTTTCAGGCCTCGGCTTGTGTTGACTGATTTCTGAGAGGAGGAACGGATCCTCTCTTCTGATTGGCTGACTGAGCTTTTGCTCCCAGAAGAGAATTACATTTATCCAAGTTCTGGTTTATATTTCACAACTTTCCAGTAAAATGAACAAATAAATGTCTTTTTTTTTTTTTTCTTTTTTTTTCCTGACTTCATACTTCTTAGTTCTGATTCTGATGAAAGAAAAAAAAAACCAGAGAAGAAGAAGAAAGTCCAGATTTAGTTTTAATTAACAGAAATCTGTTGGGGTTTTTTTTGTTTGTTTGTTTTTTTTAAATCACTGATCCGTTGATGTAAGGTCTGTGTCACCCCTGAGGAACCCCCCCCCCCCCCCCCCCCCCAGACACTCATACCTGTCCTGTGACACGGTGATACCCACATGGCAACATCAACATCAACACTGACGGTCGACAGTGACCTCACCTGTACAGGTGAACAACCTGCCACGTGTTTCAGAACAGCAGTCCTGACTCAGCTCGGAGAAGGGAAAGTGTTCTGCAGGACCTTTAATGTGGAATCAGTGCAGCTTCAGTGTTTCTGTAAACTCTCATAAAGTGTTCACCTGTTTGTAAAATCTGTCATCTTCTGAATTAACCGATCGGTTTGTTTCTGATCTAACAAACAAAATAACCAGCACAGAAACATTCAGAGCTTCTTTCAAACGTTTTTTTTTTTTATTAAAATATTATTAAATAAATAGCAAATAGAATAAATAACTAAATAAAACAACACACAGTGTCAGTTAGAACAGTTTCTGGTCAAACTTCCAGTTTTCGGCCTCTAAGTGCAGTTTTACTTTGAGTCTTTGTGGATTCACACACAAGTTCAAGTTTTCTTGAGTTCAAGTTTCATTTTTTTTCGAAGTGCTCGTTTCTTTCAAGTGTCCTTTCAGCCCCCCCCCATCAGGGAGAGCGGGCCGGCCGGCGGAGTGTAGCCGGCTCATGGAGCTCTTTTCCCGGCTGTGCCGCTCGGGGTGCCCCGCTGTCCTCCAGAGCGGCAGCTCGGTTCGGTTCGGTTTTGGTCCCAGAGGTCCGGACCGGTCCGGGGGGGTTCAGTTGTCGCTGCCCAGCCGGTGGTAGACCAGCAGGGCCACCATGTAGCCGTTCCCGGCGCTCTGCTCGAAGGACCGGCTCTCTGGCTCCGGTCCGGACAGCCGGCTGGTTCCGTTCGGGTCTCCGGAGGATCCGGACTGGCTGCAGCCGCTGGGTCCGGCCGACAGGAGGTCTGATCCGGGGCGGAGCTCCTCCGGGGACTGGAAGCGGAAGCCCTGGTAGTCTCCGGCCGGGCCGTCGGAGCCTCCCAGCGGGGTGTCGGCGCAGGGCTCCTCGGTGTAGATCTGCCACAGGACCACCAGGACCAGGACCACCAGCCAGCGCTTGGCCTGGCTCTTCTCCGGGGGGGGCAGGTGCATGCGGACCTTAGCGGGGTACATGACCCGGGTGCAGCGCCTCTTGGGCCGGATGGGCACGAAGGAGCGCACGGCGGTGGCCTGAGCCGGGATCCGCTCGAAGGTGAAGACCTCCGGCTGCGTGCTGCGGGGAGCCAGCCGGGGCAGGCCGAACTGCTCCTGGACCCCCTGGACCGGCAGGACCGGCAGGACCGGCAGGGTCGAGCTTCTGGACCGTGTTTTCATGTCGTCTGTTTCTGGTTTCTGGGTCTCTGTCGGGTCTCGGAGACTTCAGGGAGTCGGATGGATCTGAGCCGCTCCGGGTTCAGGTTTTATACTTTGGGCTTCAGGTTGTGGTTTTTGGGAGCCGCCCCCGGAGCCCTGACCCCTCCCTGACAGGACCGGAGCTCCGAAGACCGGATTGTGAAAGTCGGAAAAACCGAAATATTTGCATATTGGTAAGTTTACGACAGCAGCTGAGAGTCCGGAGAGATCTGGACCAGGACCGGGACCAGGACCAGGACCGGGACCAGGACCAGGACCAGGACCAGGACCGGGACCAGGACCAGGACCAGGACCAGAGAAATAATTTTGAAGGAGATTCAGATTAACAAACTTCTATTGTGGAGTTTTATTTATTCTGATTTATTCTATTTAATCACTAAATATAACAAATAAAATAATACATCTAAAACTGCTGTCACATTTTATTTTATTTTATTTTATGAAAATAGATTCAATATTTGTTTTTTGGTTGGTTTTTTTTTTGGTGATATTTTGTGTTGCTTTGTGCAGCAGGAGTTAAAGGCTCAGTGAACATGAACTGTTTACTGATAAACTTTATTTAACCTGCTGATGTTTGGAAAAGGGGACCGAGACCACCAGGGGGCGACTGCAGTCACTTATATTGAAGTCTATGGGAAAATGTTCCTCCATCTTTTTTTAAATGATGCTCCATTTCGAGGGAAACAGACCTTAAAGGAGGGGAGGGGTTAGGGGGCGGGGCTACAGTGATGATTGACAGCTGGCCTCTCAGTAAGAAGAAGGAAGTCCAAACAGATGAACTTAAAATTCAGACTTCAGACAGATGACATTCACTATAAAGATAAAATATCAGAAATCCGAAATCTTCTGCAATAAATAAAAAACATCACGCACTAAATTCTGATCTTTTAAAACGTCCGGTTGAGAAATTGGTCTAAAAATATCTTCAGTTGCCTAAAAATGGTCGAGCTTTGACCAACTGACTCTCAGCTGATGACACCACAGGAAGTTTCAACTTTGAGTGGAAGATTTTTGTATAAAGGGGAAACTTTGGTGACCTGGCAGTTTTTGTTTAAATAAGATGCTGCGTTATCACATTTATTTACTTAATCATTTAAAAAAAAGCAGTTTAAAGCAGATTGCAGCGACAACAGTTTTCAATTTCAGATTTAGTAAAACAAAAAAAATAAACTTTTTACTGAAGAAAACAACTTTTATGTTTAACGGCATTCGCACGTTTCAGGAAAACAGCAAAATATCAAAGTCAATTGTGTGTCCGATGAAAACGGAACAAAACTCAACTTTTACTGAAATCTGTGAAAGAGATTTTTTCACCTCTTCACGTTTTTCTGCTTTTCAGCGTTACACTCAATTACACAACTTTAGTTTGCACAGTTCCTGAATTTCACAAACTTGTGTCTTTAATGTGAAAAAGAAACAGATGATTCTTCACATGAAACAGTTTGGGCTCATTTAGTTCTGCAAATTCTTCTCACCGTTGAATCCGGTTCCTCGGAATTTGTGCTGATTCTGCACAAACATGTCCAGTTTCATGTTGCTGCTCAAAACTGTGAGATCGTGTCACAACATGTCAGCAATGTGCAAAGCAACACAACAACACAACTCTGCATTAGATTACAGGACTTTAACCTGAAGCTGTCTGTTCATCTATCTATAGATTTATATTTATATAGTAAATCTATTTTATTGTCATCGTCTTCTTTGCAGATTCTGTTTCTGCTCTTATTTTATTTCTTTTGTTCAGCTGCCTCAAATCCAAATCTTCTAATTTCAAATCTTTTCTTCTGTCTCTGATGATTCTCAGGATTGAACTGCAGATGTTTTTGGGGGGGTTTTGGTGACGGACACATGCAAAGTCAGAGTCTAAAAATAAGAAGTTTGAGTTTTTCAGCTGATGCTCTAAAACACCAATGATGAGAAGAGGAACATCACAGAAACGCAATTACACATTAAAATGACACAAACCTCGGGACCTGTGTCACTCTGAGCATCTGAAGCTGAAGTGATGACGCATCTCTGCTGCTGCCGTTTTTCATCAGAAAACTGAATCCCATCAGCTCCTTTCTCATTCTTTCCCGGCGATAGACGTGTGTTTCCTCTTCAATAAGCTCTGCGGTCGCAGCTCGTCTGCAGCGCTGAAACAACATCAGTATTGGCCCTGAACCAACAGGATCAAACTCTGGATGTTCAGTCACAGCCACAAATCCTCCAAAGCCATAAACTGTCCTCCTAATCCGGATCTGGATCCCTCCGGGGACCTGGACCCGGTTTTTCAAAAGGCTTCATCTCCATCAGAATGATCCAAAAAGATTTGTCTGCAATTTTCACTTTTCTGCCAAATCCAGATCAGGAGTCTGTGAACGGGACACTGAAGGCCAGGAGGGGAACTTCCAGGTCCAGGATTTATTCACAAAGAACCAAAAACAGACAGACACACTGTCGGGGTTACGGAGGAGCCGGAGGTCGCAGGGTGAAGGTGGAAATGAATGGCTCTGAACAGGAATGACTGAACACATCAGGTTATAACAGAGCTCCCCAGAATAATACAAAACATGACAGAGGATCTGACGAGGAGACAGAGGCAGGCAGGGAAGACAGGTGAGACACATTAGGGCAGGGAAGGCAATCCGCAGGTGGGAAACTTGACAGGACGACAGGGATGAGACCAAGACTTCAAAATAAAACAGGAAGTGAAAACCAAATCAAACTGACCCTAACACACACAAAAATAAATAAACCTACAAACACATAGACGTTCATTCAGCAGCTCTTCATTTGTGTAACAAACATGATGTACAAAAGAATCAGCGTCCTTCATCCGTCCATCTTCTTCCTCTGATCTGTTTCCGGGTCACGGGGGGTTCTGGAGGGCGGGGTCACCCTGGACAGGTGTCCAGTCCATCACAGAGACAGACAGACCTACGGACAGTTTAGAGTCACCAATGAACCCAAACATGACTCCACACAGAAAGGCCCCAGGCCGGGAATCGAACCCAGGACCTCCTTGTTGTGGGGCAGCAGCGCTGAAACGATCCATGATCTTCTGCTGAACTGACTCTTTTGGTGGTGACTGTAAACGTTCTGATGTTGCAGCTGATTAAATCAGTTTTCAACATTTAATTGATGATGATGAAACATCAGCTGATGTTTGTGAAGCTGCAGAATCTGAAACATCCTCTGAGTGTCAGCAGAAAGAATCTGAAACATCTGAAGCATCTGCACACACACGCCGTTTAATACCAGACCTAATAAGGATCTCTGTGAATCGCGCCGTCGTCACCAAAAGCAGAATTCAATTAAATGTGAGTTGGTGAGTGACGTGGAGGTCAGAGGTCAGAGGTCAGAGCCCCCTCCCCTCAGTGTGTTTAAAGAGAGACATCAGCATGACTCTTTTTATTCATCTTTTATTTGTCAAAGAGACGAACAGATCAGCTGACAACAGTGCAGAAGACAAACCCTTCCTCCTCTTCTTCCTCTTCCTCTTCCTCTTCCTGTCCATTTCCCCCTGTGTGTTTTCCTGATGGTGGCAGAAGTTACTTTGTGTTTTCAGTGCAGGAGGCGTTGACACCTGTTTGGCCCCAGAATGCAGGCCGTTGTGTAATCATGTTGTGTGTTCACACATCGGGCTTTAAACCCCTCCTGGAGTGTTTCTCTGGAACAATGTTGTGTTGTTTTGTTTGATTTGTCACGTTGACAGTTGTCATTGTGTTCAGGCTGATCAGATCAGCTCTAAAACAACCCAAACACACGAGAGGAACTTTTCTTTGGCTCTTCTGCTTTACACAGGTTTTATCAGGAGAATAAGGAAACATTCAGAGTGTGTTTTCAGTCACAGAGAACAGAGACAGGATCAGATGAGTCGAGGAGACGTTGAAGTTTTTAAAAACAAAGAAATTAAAAAAGGCTTGAAGTGTTCTTAAAGGGTTCAGATCTGACATGTTGGATGAGTTGGTCGTGCAGATGTGAGGTCAGGAGGTCAGGAGTGTCTCTGTGTCTACAGTCCAGATGTTAAAGTGTTCAGCTCACGCTTCGTCAGCGTCACAGAGCGATGACCTCAGAGCGCCGAGCCGCTGACGCTCTGAAGGTTTTTCCTCCGTTACTGTAAAAGATGGAGCCAAAAAAAACAAAAACAACTTTTCCTCCGAATGAGTTCAGATTGAGTCATCAAGAGGAAAACTGACTGAACTCTGAGGAGTCACGGACAGTTTAATCCAACACAACCACACACAGACACACACAGACACACACAGACACACACAGACAATCACAGACACACACAGACACACACAGACACACACAGACACACACAGACAACCATAGACACACACAGACAACCACAGACAACCACAGACAACCAAAGACACACACAGACAACCACAGACACACACAGACACACACAGACAATCACAGACAACCATAGACACACACAGACAACCACAGACACACACAGACAACCACAGACAACCAAAGACAACCACAGACACACACAGACAACCAAAGACAACCAAAGACAACCAAAGACACACACAGACAACCACAGACACACACAGACAACCACAGACAACCACAGACAACCAAAGACACACACAGACAACCAAAGACAACCAAAGACAACCACAGACACACACAGACAACCACAGACACACACAGACAACCACAGACAACCAAAGACAACCAAAGACAACCACAGACAACCACAGACACACAGACAACCACAGACACACACAGACAACCACACAGACACACAGACAACCACACAGACACACACACACACACTGGTTGTTGTCAGTGATCACATGACCTGGCAGGTTGTCATGGCGACCATGTGATTGTGGGCCATTGTTGATGTGTGATAATTTTGATCAAAGACAGTTCTGATTGGCCGTGCTGGCTCATCACTGGCGTGTCGCCATTTAAAGCCGGCGTACGTGCAGGACCGGGCGACCCCGGAGGGGCAGAGGAGGGGCGGGGGGGGTCGTTTGGAGGCCACTCAACTATTGCTGTACCACAACTCTGCCCCCACAGAGGCTCCGCCCACCAGCAGGTCACATGATGTTTGTCTGGTTTTATACTTGCAAAAAGAAAACTGTTAATTTGAATAAAGTTGAGTGAAACTCAGTCATGTGATTGTCGTTGTGAAGTCACTGAACTCGTCCTTCAGTTTATTTTAGAGCCTCAGTCCTTCGTCTTCTTCGTCTTCAGCTCATCAAGCCGACGTCCTGATTGGCTGGTCGTTTCTGCGGCAGCTGGAGGATTCTGACCGAGGAGCGAAGATCAGAAATGTTTCTGCTCCTCTGTGAGAGTCAGCAGAAACGGAAACGTCGAGCGCCGAGCTCTGGATTTAAACCTGCTTCTGTCCGCAGCTCGGAGTCTGTTTACCAGGGGGTGATAACCTCGGGGTGAGGGGTGGAGGTGGTGGTGTCGGGGGCTCCTGACTGATCTCAGATGCTGCCCTGCTTCACAAAGAGCTGTTAAACCTTCCACACACACTCGGCTTTTCACAGCCGACTCCGAGCTCGTCTAAACCAAACAGGCTGCTTCCTGCCTCTGACTAACTCGTGACCTACGTCAGCGCCGACTCCGGCCCGACGTGACGCCCCCCAACCCCTCCCCACCTTCCCATAAATGCCGGGCCATGACGGGAAAATCCTGGAGCCCTCTGAGGTGGAAGACTTTTGACGGATTGATCATCTGACAGGAAATAAAGTCACTTCACCTCAGAGACGATTGAGCTTCAACTCTGAGCTCCGTTTAACAAACATCAGACGTTTCCATCCAAACCAGAAACACCAACCAGACTCCGGCCCATCCATTCTCATCCTCCATCTTTCATAGTGACGTCTCGAGTCACGTCTCAGAATCAGACGCTCCTATTGGGCGGTGATGTCACAGCCAATCAGAGGGCTCGCTGTCAAAGTCTCTGAATATGAGGAGACAGTTTGACCTTCAGGAGTTTTGGGATATTTCTCCTGTTTCTGAGCTGACCATCTTTTTTCTGTTCACTTTGACACCATCAACCATCACCATCAGCATACTGAACCAAACATACAGAACACATAAATTCTGATTTGTAAAATTTAAATTTTACTCAAACGTCTTAAATGAGTCATCCTGAAAGTTGTTGAATGACTTCTGATGAAGATCTCATCCGCGTACTCTCACACAGCGGGTTATTATCTGATCCGGTCTGATCTGATGGGTGGAACTGGGCGTTGATCCTGAAACAATGGCAGCTGTAGGCTGACAGTGTAAATAGTGTGTGGGGGGGGCGATCCTGCAGCTGACTGTTGGTGATGAGTAACTGAGCTTCAGGGTGAAAGCTGCACTTTCCATCATGATACTTTACACCACATCAGCTAATTAGCCATAAAAAAGAGTCACTTCAGGTCCAACGGAGGACGTTTCTCCAGTTTGACTGCAGCAGGTTTTTCTTCTAACGTCTGCAGAGTTTCTGTCCTCCTGTCTGAGATCGTATCTTCTTCTCTGTCTCGATGTCACCGCTCCTCCTCATCTGCTCCGTGTTCACGTTAATATTAGGGAAGTGAAAATGTGGTGAGTTAATGAGAAACATTAAAAACACAGACGATGCTTCAGATGTTGCAGCATCACAAACATAAATGTGACTCAGCTGCAGCTTCACATTTATCTCTGACTGACCACTGATGAGTGTTAAAGTTCCCCAGAAGCCTTCAGTTATTTCTGTGTACGTGAAGATAAACAGGAACAAAAATGTGGATGTTTTTATTGTCGCAGCAACTTTAAAGAGAAAGCAGATAGAGATCAGAGAGTCGGCTGAAGGAAAACACCTGAACTTAACTCACCTGTTCCTTCCTCCAGAGACGAATGAAGAGCAGGAATGTTTCCATCCTGGTGGGGAGGGGGGGGGGCAGCCTGCAGGAGAGAAAGGTCACACTTAAACCAACACACATCTGAACGCCTAACACACACCTAAAAATCTAATGTGAAGGCCACGCTGCACAAAGTCGGACCCCCGAAGAGGAACCGGACCAGACCTGGTCTGCACAGATCCAGGACCTCAGCCCCATCCTGCAGCTTCAGAATGAACCGGATCAGACCTGGGGGGGGCGGGGCGGTCAGCAGAGAGCTCAGGTGTGAGTACGTAGGTGACTTTCCAGACAGCCTCTGTGTTATTTCTACAAATAAAGCTGAGCTAAAAATAACCTGTGAGACTTCCTGGAGTTTTATAAACTACAACAATGAAAAATAATAAATGAGGGGAAAGGAAAACATTCACAGCCGCAGTCTTCTTGGTAATACAATGTGTTGACTGACGTCTCATTGAGGACGACACAACATGTGAACAGTTTACAGCAGCTGAAGGGCTCAGACACTCAACCTGATGGACACACACTCCTCCAGTCTTTTATTTTCAACAACAGATGGAGCCGGTTGGAACGTGCTCCGACTCTCTCTCTCTTTCTGTCCATTGACTCTGGTGCCGCTCGACCCTTTGAGGCCGTTTCACTTCAAAAGGCTCGAGTTCACAGAGTCCAAACGCTCGGACAGTGATTCACTGAGGGGGAAACACTCAGAGAAACCAGATGGTGTGTTCCTGACTGCTGCTTCAAAGCTTCTGAATGAAATTCCTGCTTTTTTAAATGATTCAGAGTTTTGCAGAAGAAGAAGAAAGAATGTTGGGTAACATTGACACTCGACTGAAAGTCAAATCTGGCAGAACATTGTAGGCGTACATTCCTGCCAGTTCCAGGAATGTTACCGAGGAAAGCCGGCAGCGGGCAACCTCCTGCTGCAGAAGACAAAATAACAGAAGTTCATTCAAGTCAGATTAAAAGTGCACAACCTCGAAATGTATCTATGAATAAATAATCGTCCGTCACCAGCAGGACCATCCACATGGCCACTCTGTGACCTTTAACCTTCACAGTGTCCAGGATGGAGACAGCGTCCATGTTTAACTGACGCAGTTCCTTCATTCTTTGGCTCGATGAAGCAGCAGTGCTCCAGTCAGAGTCAGACTGATCCAGATCTGAATTAACCAGTTCATCCGTTTATCGCTGAAGTCAGTTTCATATACGACAGATCAGCTGATTCTTCAGTTTAAGGACACATTTAAATGTGTGACACTTAGAATGAGGGACATCAGTCCAGGTTCAGACAGAGTCTGTTCAGGGAGGACCTTCAGGAGCTGGTTCATCATCAGGGAACCACAGACCAGAACAGTCTGGACTCAGATGGTTCAGACCCAGACTTTCTTTATTTCCCTGCTCTTCCTGCCCAGGAAGCATCAGTCATAAATAATTTCTCTGTCATTAATGTGGCGCTCAGGAATTTAACCTCTGAGCACAAAGACTAAAATAATCTTTCTAAGTCGGCCTCTGCCTCCATGTGGGAACCAGATCAGCACACACCTGTACACACCTGTCCGGAGAATGTGCCCTGATTGTTCTGCCAGCGTGCAACTTTCAACACCGCTCTGAATCACAACACACACATTTAATTACACACAAAGACACAAAGACACACTTTCATGGGAGCGTTTGGTAGCAGAGCTGCTCATCAAACTGTCATGTCATCAGCTGGTCTCAGGCTCAGTCAGCTGATCGTCCTTCCGTTCATCTGCTCTCTTGACAGCTGATGAACTCTCACTGATCAATGCAGCGCTGATTAATCTGAGCATTAATCACACAGAGTTCTTCTCCAGCTCATCACCTTCGGCTGTGTGTCAGGAGAATAGCTCATATCCGACCGCAGACAGTCATACGGTGAGAAATGGGAAAATTATTTTCCTTTAAAGCTGCCGAAACTGATTTTTCACCACGGGGGGGCAGAAGAAGCTCACAGCACACACACACACAGCTCTGTCTGGGATCAAGACCGGATTAACACTGAGGATCGATCAGGGCAGTTTGCCAGGGGCCCAAGACCCTTAGACCAGGACTCGTCCTCTGGTGCTGCAGCAGCGACCGGGTGTCGGATAAGCTAATGTTGGTGACAGCTTAGCTAACGTGGAGCTAATCTGATAATAGCTAATATGGGAGTCTGTCTGCAGACCTGGACTTGGATTCTGAACCTGTAAAGTGAAGCTCCTTTGGTTGTTTAGGGAAATGTTTACTGAGTGAAGAAGTAGAGTCATTTTCCCATAGACTTCAAAACAACCTGACGTACAACCACTGATCATCGGACTAAAGCCAAAACGTCAGTCTGGATGGAGCGGCATTAAAGTGGGCGGAGCCAAAAGCTCTTTATTACTGCAGGACTGATGGGAAATCTCTACAGGTGACACATGACATCATAGCGTCTGAACTTTGACCTCCAGCTCACATCGACCCGCTGAGCTGATGTCAGTCTGGTTTCATGGTCTCTGGACGAACAGACTCTGTGTCACCACACTGTCTGTTCCTGCAGTGACGCGACCCACAACAGACACACAACTCCATACAGACACTCGGCTGACAGTTGATATGACCAATCCACGCTGACGTCACGTCTGTCTGTCACATTCAGGTTTTATCTGTTCCTTCTGAATGACTTCATTTTCAGGGTCTGCTTGGTTACGTCATTCTAATGTCAAATAGATATGTACGTGTCACACGTTAACTCATGCTAATGTTAGCATTAAAGGCTGTTAGCTGTCTTGTGAACACAGCAGCAGGCCGGAGCTAACTGTTAGCATGCTAACTTTTTCAGGGATTGAAGTGGAAGCTAAAGGAGATCATTTCTGTCCTCTTTCATGAGACAGTAAAGGGACAAAGATTTGATCTTTAAATTTCAGCCATCAAAGAAAAAGCATTCAGCTGTAAACACTAAAGTTGGCTAAAGTAACTTCTTTCATTCTGATATTTAAACTCAGATGGAGCTTTCTGCTTTAACACTTTAATAATCCCTGACGCCTGAAGGACGTTCAGGAAAACACGGAGTCCTTCAGGCTGTCTTGTGGTATTCTTGTCTATGTTTCTTGTGTTATTTTGTTTTTGTTTTATTTTCTGGTGCAGACAGATTAGCTGATGTGCTAAAAGTGTATCAGCTTGTGTTGCTGATTGAGGCAAGTTCAGACACACTCCTCCTCACAGTGATACCAACCCTTCACATATTTCCTCTGACAGTCGCAGACTTGTGTGTGTTTGTTTTCCTGGCCTGCGTGGGCCGATGGAGGGATTACCTCCCCTGTGAGTCAGCACTTCAAAGACCCCTCTGCTATAAGTAACCTCCCCCTCCCTCCCCCTTGTCCCGCCCGGGCCCCACACTGCGTTCCCACACTGCTTCAGGAAAGTGCTGGCGGCGGTGAATCCGCAGGTTGAACCAGAAACCGATGAGTTCACTGTCTGATTATGCAAAACCGTTCTGCGAAACCTGAAGTTGACTTCACATTCCTGACCTCAGCGACAGCAACAAAACTAAACACACATGATTGATTTATGCGTTTATGAAATTCAAAACACAGAAATTAAATTTGTTACAACACAACGCAGAAGAAAACATCTTTCCATTCACACTTCTGTTGAAAATTTTTCATCATCAGGAAACTTTGGTTTGAATCAGTGAACATCAGCAGTCAGTCTTCCTGTGAGAATCACCCAAACGGCTCCATAGCTGCATGTCCTAAATCAGCATCATTACCTGAAGCGAAACGTGCAGAAGGCCAGAGGTCAGAGGTCAGGGGTCTCCTCCAACCCAAAAACATCTGTACCTACAGAGGAAACGTCTCAGTCCGACACTACAGCGCCTCTGACGTGATCTGCGAACCTGCAGCGTCTCTCTGCCTCGTCGTTTCGCCCCCCTCCCTCGGAGAAGTGGCTGAAAACATCTGCCGCCTCCATCAGGCCACCACACACTCCAGCTGGGCCTCCGATCCTGCAGCCACGGTCTGGACTCTGCGGGGCTCCTCCCCGGCCCGGCTCCCCTCCCCCTCCTGGGGGTGACACACTGCCAGGTCTGGACACTGGCTCTGCAGCTCTGAAGGCGCAGAGAGAACATTTCATATGTGAAACAGTTCAACATCATCCTCCTCATCATCGTAATGTGCTTCCTCCCGTTTCCTCCTTAAACAGAATCAGCTGATCTGTCCAATGTGAAACTGACTTCAGTGATAAACTCTTCAGAGTTAGTTCCCGTTTACAGAAAACAGAGTTTTCACCGCGTCAGACAGAAGAAAGGACTGAATGTGGCTCTGAAAGGGTTAATGAACACACACACAACACGTCTGATTGGTCAGAGGTACGCTAAGCTAACTCATTAAAACAGCCGAACCTGTGCAGGGGTTTGTGTCCTCGGTGTAGATCTGCAGGAAGACGAGTGCAGACAGCAGCAGGAGCCAGCGCCGGGCCCGGTCCGGGGCCTCCCTGAGCCGGGGCCTCCGGCTCTGAGAGGCCGGATACAGGACCCGACGGGTCCGACGGAACCGGGGGGGAGAGGGATTCGGGGAGGAGGTGGAGAAGGTGCCGGTCGCCTCCAAAGGGCCCAGGGCCACAGGGGCCGGTCTGCAGGAGGAGGACGAGGACATGACTGATGTTTGAGGACGTCCGTCTCTCCTTCAGTCAGATTTCGTCTCTTCTGTCTTCACTGCAGTTTCTTCAGCCGGATTCTCGTCAGGAGGACTTTTCAGCTTCAGCATCAGTTCCTCTCTCTGAGGGCCGTCTCCATCACCGAGCTCCGTCTGAATTCAGCACACAGGCTGGTTAAATATGTGCCGGGTAGGTGTTGTCAGGTTGCCTGTGGCCAGGTAGACCCCGCCCACTTCTGGAATTGTTGCTGTCTTCAGTTCAAATTTTGGATGCACGCAAACTTCTTCATCTTCTTCTTCTTCCCTCCAAAGAAAACTCCACCACCTCCTCCTCCTCCTCCGTCTGCATGCTGTGGGGAAATCCCTGCTGCTGCCGGTCGGGGGGCGGGCCGTCCTGGCCTGCTGTGTCTCCATCAATTTACTGAAAACATACCAAACAATAATGAAACATGACTTCATGAGTGTTTTTAGAAGAAGAGGCTGACGACCCCACAGCTGAAGACAGGAAGAATCACACCGACACCAAAATCACCTACGGAAAGGTGGACCTTAAAGGTCCAGACCGTCTGAAGGTCTAAAGGTCCAGACCGTCTGAAGGTCTAAAGGTCCAGACCGACTGAAGGTCTAAAGGTCTGAAGGTCTAAAGGTCTAAAGGTCTGAAGGTCTAAAGGTCCAGACCGTCTCAAGGTCTAAAGGTCTGAAGGTCTAAAGGTCCAGACCGTCTGAAGGTCTAAAGGTCTGAAGGTCTAAAGGTCTAAAGGTCTAAAGGTCCAGACCGTCTGAAGGTCTAAAGGTCTGAAGGTCTAAAGGTCTAAAGGTCTAAAGGTCCAGACCGTCTGACGGTCTAAAGGTCCAGACCGTCTGAAGGTCTAAAGGTCTAAAGGTCCAGACCGTCTGAAGGTCTAAAGGTCTGAAGGTCTAAAGGTCCAGACCGTCTGAAGGTCTAAAGGTCCAGACCGTCTGAAGGTCTAAAGGTCTAAAGGTCTGAAGGTCTGAAGGTCTAAAGGTCCAGACCGTCTGAAGGTCTAAAGGTCTAAAGGTCCAGACAGTCTGAAGGTCTAAAGGTCTAAAGGTCCAGACAGTCTGAAGGTCTAAAGGTCTAAAGGTCTAAAGGTCCAGACCGTCTGAAGGTCTAAAGGTCCAGACCGTCTGAAGGTCTAAAGGTCTAAAGGTCTAAAGGTCCAGACTGTCTGAAGGTCTAAAGGTCTGAAGGTCTAAAGGTCCAGACCGTCTGAAGGTCTAAAGGTCCGAAGGTCTAAAGGTCTGAAGGTCTGAAGGTCTAAAGGTCTAAAGGTCTAAAGGTCTGAAGGTCTAAAGGTCTAAAGGTCCAGACCGTCTGAAGGTCTAAAGGTCTGAAGGTCTAAAGGTCCAGACCGTCTGAAGGCCTAAAGGTCTAAAGGTCTAAAGGTCCAGACCGTCTGAAGGTCTAAAGGTCTGAAGGTCTAAAGGTCCAGACCGTCTGAAGGTCTAAAGGTCTAAAGGTCTAAAGGTCCAGACTGTCTGAAGGTCTAAAGGTCTGAAGGTCTAAAGGTCCAGACCGTCTGAAGGTCTAAAGGTCCGAAGGTCTAAAGGTCTGAAGGTCTGAAGGTCTAAAGGTCCAGACTGTCTGAAGGTCTAAAGGTCTGAAGGTCTAAAGGTCCAGACCGTCTGAAGGTCTAAAGGTCTAGACCGTCTGAAGGTCTAAAGGTCCAGACCGTCTGAAGGTCTAAAGGTCTGAAGGTCTAAAGGTCTAAAGGTCTGAAGGTCTAAAGGTCCAAAGGTCTAAAGGTCCAGACCATCTGAAGGTCTAAAGGTCCACCTGGACTTGCAGGACTGCAGAATAATGAACATTCAAAATAAAGTTTTCTGTTCAAATCAAGTTGAAGTTTAAAAATGACATCAAGAAAATTTTTTTCTGTTTTACACCAAAATATCTGATTCTGCTCTGAAGGAGCATCCTTCTCTCCTCTCCCCTCCTCCTCTCCTCCTCTCCTCTCCTCACCTCCTCTCCTCACCTCCTTTCCTCTCCTCCTCTCCTCTCCTCTCCTCACCTCCTCTCCTCTCCTCTCCTCACCTCCTCTCCTCTCCTCCTCTCCTCTCCTCACCTCCTTGTCTCCTCTCCTCCTCTCCTCTCCTCTCCTCACCTCCTCTCACCTCCTCCTCCTCTCCTCCTCTCCTCTCCTCTCCTCTCCTCCTCTCCTCTCCTCCTCTCCTCTCCTCCCCTCCTCCTCCCCTCCTCCTCCTCTCCTCTCCTCACCTCCTCTCCTCACCTCCTCTCCTCTCCTCCTCTCCTCACCTCCTCGTCTCTGGTCTCTCCTCAGGCTTTGACCACAGACACTCACTGAAACTTCTGGAATGTTTTTGTGTTGCTTTGATCATCTGCCTCTCTCTGCACACACACACAAACAAACACAAACACACACACTCATGCAGTAAATTAACACTCATGACACACTGGTCCCAGTAACACACACAGTGACACTGTCTGTTCCTGATTCTTCCATCATTGGTCGTCTTTACAGGTGATGGAGGGAAGATTTCAGATTTCAGGTGAGCTCTCAGAAAAACCAAACCCTGCTTGATTGGATCGTTGATCCGGGAGGGCGGGGCTTGGTCTGCTGCTTTACTGTGACATCACTAAGTCCCAGAAGTCCTGGTTTTCAGGTTCAGGTTCTGAACCCAGACTGCGAGGGGTTCTCTGGACCTGGTTTAGAGTCAGAGACCACATGGAGGTCTACCTTCAGACCTTATGGGCCTTTAAACACACATATGGAGGAACAGAGGACTGATGCTGTGAGACTCAACAGTGTGACATCACAGCCACGCGAGCGAGGAGAGGACGTCCACCGCGGTGACCACAGAGGACGAGGAAACAATCACACCGTCTCAAACTGGATTCTGAATCATGCCCTGAAACATGGCTGGACTCTCTCTCTCTCCGTGCTTCACTGACTCTGATGTGTCTCGACTCTTTGAGGCCATTTCACATCAAACCCCTCCAAAGTGTGCCAGTGATTCACCGAGGGAGTGTCGGCGTTCAGGCCCTGGCCAAAGGGAACACATACCTCACCGAGGTGCTGTCTTCATGCCAGAGCCTATTTTTACTGTCCACACCCTCAGTCCACGAAGGAGAGGCAATAAAGATCTAAAACTAGTTCTCAGGGAAGACCGAGGTCCTGGCTGGTTTCAGAACTCACATGGTCGACGTGACCCAACACAAAGAACCCTGAACGGTCCAGGTTTGTCTTCAGTTTGTGGAGCTTTCGTGTCATTTTGACAACCGAAACCACGACTCCGTCCGTGTCTCTGTGCGTTTGAAGACATCGTGGATATAAAATCACTTTGTTTTTGCTTTTGAAGAAACTATTTTTCTTCTGTAATTTTTCTCTGGTCTACTGAAGTTAGCATGCTAACCAGCTAGCCCTGGCTTGTCCCATCCAATAGTGATTCAGAGCTCCCTGAGGACGTAGCAACGCTCAGCACTGAGTTAATACATCTACTGTTTTTATGTTTAGTGCTCTAATTGAGGGCCATTTCCTGTTTTCTTTTATACTGAACAGTCTTTAAAGGTCAGAGATTAGCTGACGTGTTGCTTCTGAATGTGGCGGCTGAAGGAGAGCCCTGATGTCGGCTGAAGACCTTTACTGGCTCTTCTGTTTATTTGTTCACCAATAATCTGTAAATTCTTTGGATATCTGCGGTTGACGTCGTTTTGAAGGAGGCCGCAGCGTCTGTTGCTCAATGGGGAAGTCCTTCCCCGTCGTGACGTAAGTTTTGTTTGTTGTCACAGCAAAGGTCACGCTTTTGTTCACACAACACGACTCCACATGTGAAACTTTGTCCAGCTCAGGTTTGACCTCAGTGTGTTGTTCCATCCAGACGCACAAACACAATAGATCAGGAACTGTCACCAGAAAAAGCCTATTGTTCTTGTTTCGCTCGAAGCTACGAGTGAAAAGATCATCAGGCTGAAGGTGGAATCAGACGGACGGCTCTTTGTTTTGTTTGATTCACTTTAAGATCTTCTGCTTCAATCAAATCACTTCACTCATATATAAAGATACACAACTTTCTGCATTCACCACAATAACATAGCCAAAAAATTGAACAGTGCCGGAGTTTCCTTATTGGCTGTTTCACTTTGAAGGATTTTTGATTTTCTGCCTTCATCAAGGAAATTAAAGACTTGACTCCTCCTTAGCTGAGGGACATTAATCTGAGTCAGACTGATAGAGAAGTTAAGGGACACATTAGAAGAGACATCGCTGACGTGTGAGGACACTTTTTGCTTCCTCATCCTATCAAACACCTGAAACGGATCCACCGCAGCAGCAGGAAGCAGGAAGTGTCTGTCAGAGCGGGAACGACTGTCACAACAAAAAGGGAAAGTGAAGCTGATTCAGACCGATTATTTCATATTTAGAATATTTATCTGAACCGGCGTGTAACAGAGTTTAGAATCTGAGACTGTCAGTCAGTCTGTAGTCTGCAGACTGAGGGAAGAGCTGCTGTCTGAAGCTAATCAGTCAGACCACAGAGCTCATTATTGGTTATCATGACAACCAGGAAACAAACATGTGATTGGACGGGAACAGAGCGGTCGGTGCAGCTGTTTGGATGCTCGGATGTTTGGACGTGTGTCTGCAGCCGGAGGCCTCCAGCTGCCGTTCTACACAAATTCCTTCACACACTGATGACAATGCACATTGCTTTTTGTGAGTCTGATGTGTGTTTGACGTTTGAACTCGGGGCTGAAGGTCAGGACTGGAGAAGTCCTGCTGAGCTCAGCAGCTTCTGCAGGTGAACCGTCTCATTGACCTTCCTGTTCACTTCTATTCCTGAAGTTAGCATGCTAACCAGCTAGCTCCAACTAGCAGCTCATGCCACGAGTCACGGTGGCACGAAGCAGCTGAAGACGTAGCTTCTCATCGGACAAATTAAAGCGTCCATTTGAAGCTGCAAGTGAACCTAATGCTAATGCTAATGCTAGTTGTGTAGCAATAACAAAACATTGTCACGGCTCCTCATCAGTTTATAGTGTTGCTGGAGAATCTGATTCACTGTTTCCAATTTAGGACTCTTGTTGAACATCAACATTATGTCACCATGCTAACATCAACGCTAACGTGTTAAACTGAGGTGGTTGTTTCATTCCTGACAACAGGACAAACAGAAACTCACAGGAGGATTAAAGTTTCCCTTAGAGAGAAATGAAAACATGTCTTTGGGGGTTGAAGTTGCCGTGAGAGGCTCCTCCATCTCCTCACCCTCACCCTCCTCCCTCCGCTCTGATCTCCTGCTGAGGAAACATATTCTTCTCACTTTTCGTGCAAAGGGCACATTATACTGTTTTAAAGGCGTCTTCCTCTCGGGCTACACTCAGCCAGGTTGATGCAGAGGACAAAAATAGAGCCAAGAAAAACAGACACAGCCGAGGAACAGTGCAGCAGCCTCAGGCTGAATATCTGTGGGAGGTGGAGGTAGCGTGCAGGACACCACAGGGCCATAACCCAGGGTTAGGTTAGAACAGGGCAGAGGAGAAACCTCAGCTATGAAAATAACTGACTGTCCCTGAAGGTACCCTCAGTCAGTCAGAGTGAACTCAGGTTCAACCCGAGCAGCTTCGACTCCCTCAGTTTGACTTATTAAACGCTGAGCCGCTAACAAAAACTGCTCCAAAGTCCTCAACCCACGGACGGCAGTATAAAGAGCTCACCTGGAATGAGTCACGTTATTTACTGAGGAAACATCAATCCGACTTCATCAGATTAAAATCCAGTTAGCTGGCAAAATAAGTGAAAGTGTCAAACGTCTCAGTCAGCAGAGGAAAACTCTGAAACTGAGCAGAAAGAAGGTGATGACAATAAAATTCTCTTGGTAGATTTCTATATACATCACTAGTTAAACCCAAAGGTGGCGACGGTTTCAAACAAAACATCATTCAGTTTATTTTTGAAAAGAGTAGAACTTTTACGGGCTGATCCTGAAGGCAGCATTCTGTCAAACTGTGCTGGAACGACAGTGAAGACAAACAACGATGGAGGATAAAGAGAAATCTTTATATCTGACACAAATCCGTTTTCTGGACGAGCAGCTGGAGAGGTCAGAGGTCAAACTGACTTCAACAGATTTAAGCAACATACAACTTTTACTCTGAAGAATTCCTCTTTACGCTGTTGGTGATGTATCACAGTAACTCTTCGTGTGTCAGGATCCGTTTAATATATTTCCAACAAAAATCACAGACCTCTTTCACTCTGATCAGATTTCAGCTGAAATGTGACGAGCTGCAGAAACAGAGCGAGGCCCTCCGGTCTCTGTTCGTCCTCCTGCAGAGGGACAAGGTGGACATCGCCGAGTACCTGAGACACTCGGCGACTCAAAAGGAGAAGGAGGCGGAGCAGCTGCTGGAGCGACTGGAGAGTCAGCGCCAGGACGCCGGACGGGACGAAGAGGCCCTGAAGCTGCAGCACCAACGAGAACTGAAGGAGAAGCAGGACCAGATGGACACACTGAGCTTAGAGACCAAGATCCAGGGTGAGACCACATCACATGTCTCAGAGGGTGGATGTTAAAGGTCCATACGGTCCAAAGGTAGAAGACAGGAGCTTGGTTTAACTGACCCATAATGTGAGTGTCCCGCAGCTCTGAAGCTGGAGGAGCAGACGGAGCAGATGGAGGAGCTGAAGCAGCTGATCCAGCATCAGCCTGACATCCAGTCTCTGAGGAAGGAGATAACCAGCAAGATGGAGAAAGACAAGATCCTCATCTTCAAACTGAAAGAAGACTCCAACAAGGACAAATTAAAGTTCAGTCTGACAGTTCACGTCTTTGTTGCCTTCAGGGTTCATCAGTAAACAGGAGACTCACTGTCCTGCTCCCCACAGGATGAATCGGAGGAGTAGACGGGCAGCTCGAAGGGCCCTCAAGATGAAGAAACCAGAAATACTCCAGGAGAGAACTGAGCACTGCCAACTCCTGGAGAAGATCCAACTTCAGTTGAAGGAGACCATGGGAATTTTAAAAGAGAACGAGCTGCTGCAAATGAAAGAGAGAGAGATGAGTGAGGACATGGACAACATGAGGAAGACTCTCAGCGAGGTCAGCCGGGTCATCTCCAACAACAAGAAGGTAACCTGACATGTAACCGACACGGAGACGCCTCCAAAATATCATAACTCAGAAAAACTGATATTTGGAAGGAGAAACTAAAACATCCTGTTTTCTCCAGGACGAAGAGGAGCTGAGGGAGAGGAGCCGGCAGCTGGAGGTCAAGATGAAGGAGCTGAACATCACTAAGGAGCGAGCGTTGGCCGAGGAAGAAGCTCTGAGGTAAAAGCTCTTCTCTTGGAGTTCATACCTGGACTCGAACCAGGGACCTCCTGACCTGCAGTCATGTGCTCTGCTGCTGAGCCGCTGCATCATGGTGTGTTTTCAGAGAGCGCGTGGCCTCGACCGCCAACGAGGTTCATCAGAAAACAACCGAGGTGGATCAGCTGGAGGCCGAGGTCCAGGACGAGAGGAGCAGGAGGAGGCAGCTGGAGGACGACATGAAGGAGGCGGCCGCCGTCCTCAGACACGTCCTGACAGTCAGAACAAACCTTCAGTCTCTGCTGCTGGATCATCAGAACATCTGCAGCAGCTGGATTAAAGATGTCTGCTGTCGTCCATCCTCTGCAGGACTCCGAGGAGACGTCTGACACTCTACGGATGACGCAGAGGCTGCTGAAGATCCTGGAGTCCACCAGGCCCCGGGGAAAAGGCCCCGCCCCCAACGACCACGCTGGGAAGAGCAGGCGAGGACAGAAACCTCAGACCTCCAGCCCAAAGTCAGACAGGTACCAGACCCCTCTGCTGGTCTGGATCGGGTCTCTATTCTCCCATCATGCTCTCTGTCCTTCACAGACCGCAGACCCCGGACCTGGCCACTGACCCGCTGTTCCTGTTGGCCCGCTACCGGCCGGGCGACCTCGGCTTCGTACCCCGACCCACATGGAAACGCAGACCGGGGTGAGGTGGAGTCTCCGCAAGAAACACAACTCATCATCCAAACATCAAACTGTCTCAACGTGTCTCCGTCCAACAGGAGAGTCTGCAGCCAGAAGACGTCCAGCTCTGTGGACCCGTCTGGTCCTGAGCCGATCCAGTCCTCCACAGAACACTGAGCCAAACCCGCAGCTCTCATCCAACCAGCTTTTCAAAATAAAGCTTTCGTCACTTTAATCTGGAAAGATCTGAAAGTTACCAGGAGCCTGTCGAGGAGTCTCCTCCTCCATCAGCTGCTCTCTGATGGTTCCTCCTGTTTCCTCCTTAAACTGATCAGATCTGGATCAGTCTGACTCTCTGACTCCTTCTGTGTGTTTATCCGTCCATTCTCATCCTCCATCTTTGATGGTGACGTCTAGAGTCACGTCTCTACGTCGGACGCTCCTATTGGCTCCTACAGGCTTTGGAGCTGACGTCATCATCGCTGCTCAAAAACATAAACATTTAAATAAATAAGACACATGCTGTCAAGGTTGCCAGGCAACCTAGAGCTAGTGGTTAGCTCCGTTTCCCCACAACAAGGAGGTCCTGTGTTCGATTCCCGGCCTGGGGCCTTTCTGTGTGGATGTCCGCAGGTCTGAGTGTCTCTGTGATGGACTGGAGACCTGTCAAATCAAATCAAATCAAATCAAATCAGATTTATTTGTATAGCGCCAAATCATAACAAAGTTACATCAAGGCACTTTACATACAGAGCAGGTCTGGACCAAACTCTTTATAAAATGATTTAAAGAGACCCAACAGATCCCCCGATGAGCAGGAAAAACTTCCTTTAAGAGGCAGAAACCTCAGACAGAACCAGGCTGGGGGGGGGGGCATCTGCCTCGACCGGTTGGGTTGAGAGAGGGAGAGAGAGAGAGAGAGAGAGGCACGGGGGAGGGGGGGGGGGCAAAGTTGGGTAGAGTAGGGAGAGAAAGAGAGCAGGAGGAGGGATATTCAAACAGGTGTAGGCAGGAACATGATGCTGCATGAGGTTCGTAGGAATGATGCTGTATGGAATTCTTGAAGATGTGGGAGCAGCAGGAACATGTGATGGTGATGATTCATCACCTGCAGGATGAGGACAGGGAGAGAGAGGAGAGGAGCTGGGAGAGAGAGAGGAGAGGAGCTGGGGGAGACAGAGGAGAGGAGCTGGGAGAGAGAGAGGAGAGGAGCTGGGGGAGACAGAGGAGAGGAGCTGGGAGAGAGAGAGGAGAGGAGCTGGGGGAGACAGAGGAGAGGAGCTGGGAGAGAGAGAGGAGAGGAGCTGGGGGAGAGAGAGAGGGGGAGAGAGAGGAGAGGAGCTGGGGGAGAGAGAGGAGAGGAGCTGGGAGAGAGAGAGGAGAGGAGCTGGGGGAGAGAGGAGAGGAGCTGGGAGAGAGAGAGGAGAGGAGCTGGGGGAGAGAGAGAGGGGGAGAGAGAGGAGAGGAGCTGGGGGAGAGAGAGGAGAGGAGCTGGGAGAGAGAGAGGAGAGGAGCTGGGGGAGAGAGGAGAGGAGCTGGGAGAGAGAGAGGAGAGGAGCTGGGAGAGAGAGAGGAGAGGAGCTGGGGGAGAGAGGAGAGGAGCTGGGAGAGAGAGAGGAGAGGAGCTGGGGGAGAGAGAGGAGAGGAGCTGGGGGAGAGAGGAGAGGAGCTGGGGGAGAGAGGAGAGGAGCTGGGGGAGAGAGAGAGGGGGAGAGAGAGGAGAGGAGCTGGGGGAGAGAGAGAGAGAGGAGCTGGGGGAGAGAGAGAGAGAGGAGCTGGGGGAGAGAGAGGAGAGGAGCTGGGAGAGACGGAGACTTCGGGAAAACATGGTTAGTAAATGCAATGCACATGCTTGGAACTGAGAGAAACTGGGATTTCGGAGAAGCAGGTTGTTGGTATGACGGCGCATGTGAGGGGGGGAGAGAGAGAGAGGGAGAGAGAGAGAGAGAGAGAGAGAGAGAGAGAGAGAGGGGAAAGGGAGAGGGAGAGAGAGAGAGAGGTGCTCAGTCCAGTCTAGGTCTATAGCAGCAGAGCTAAAGAGTAAATGAACTTTAACTTTTTAACTATCAGCTCTGTCATACAGAAAAGTTTTAAGCCTGGTCTTGAAAATTGCTAAAGAGTCTGCCCCCCCGGACCGATACTGGAAGTTGGTTCCATAGAAGAGGAGCCTGATAACTGAAAGATCTGCCTCCTGATTTACTCTTGGAGACTCCAGGAACCAGAAGTAAACCTCCATCTAGAGAGCGGAGTGGCCTACTAGGACAGTAAAGAACTATGAGCTCTCTGAGGTATGACGGAGCTTTATATGTTAACAGAAGGATTTTAAATTCTATTCTGGATTTTACCGGCAGCCAATGAAGAGCAGCTAACACGGGAGAGATGTCCAGTTTGACTCCGCCCCTCACCCAGAGTGAACTTGGATTGGCTCCAGGAAACAGAAACAGATCAGAGGTAGAAGATGGATGAATGAATGAAAAGGTCAAAGGTCACTGTTATATGTTTTTTGTCTCTCACAAATTCATTCACTAAATATGGCACAATCACTGATGGAGAAGGACTGAACACACACAGACACACACACACACACACACACACACACACTCTGAGTCCTCTGAGGAAACTCCCAGCTGACTCACGAAACACAGCAGAGGGTCAGCTTGTGTGTGTGCTGATGCAATAAGACGCAGTAACAGCCACGAGTTCCTGAAGAAACACAAAGTTGGAATATCCAGCTGACACAAAGACACACACGTACAAAACAAAGACTCAGAGCCTTTAACCTTCATTCTGTCTGCTGCCATCAGGGGGCGACTCCACTGGCTTTAATAGAAGTCAGACTGTGCTGAAGTCTATGGGAAAATGTCCCTCCTCCTCCTTATATTGAAGTCTATGGGAAAATGTCCCTCCTCCTCCCTTATATTGAAGTCTATGGGAAAATGTCCCTCCTCCTCCTTTATATTGAAGTCTATGGGAAAATGTCCCTCCTCCTCCTTTATATTGAAGTCTATGGGAAAATGTCCCTCCTCCTCCTTTACATTGAAGTCTATGGGAAAATGTCCCTCCTCCTCCTTTATATTGAAGTCTATGGAAAAATGTCCCTCCTCCTTTATATTGAAGTCTATGGGAAAATGTCCCTCCTCCTCCTCCTTTATACTGAAGTCTATGGGAAAATGTCCCTCCTCCTCCTCAGTAAACGTTTTCCTGATGAGTTTATGGTCTCAGTCTCTAGTTTACAGTCTTCAATACAACATGATGTTCATTTTTTAAATGATGCTCCATTTAGTGGGAAACAGACCAGGAAGGAGGGGAGGGGTTAGGGGGCGGGGCTACTGTGTGACTGACAGACTGGACCATCCAATCAGGATAGAAAACAGAGCAGTTCAAATCCACCTTCTGCTCCAAGTTTGGTTTCTACTGGTTTAAAAAAACAAACTGTAAGCTTGATTGAAATATTTCAAAGGTCTGTAAATATTTAATTTTCATTTAGAGTTTAGCAGCAGAGATAAAATCAGATCAACGTCTGTGTGAAAGGAAATGCTGCTTTGAAATCACACATAATGAGGGACATTTTAACCCTGATGGAGCAGCTTCACTGACCGTCCACTGACTCTCCGACCGCCCACACAGAAAGGCATCCTGGGAAACTGGCCGAGCATCATGAGACAATGTGGATGTTCTCTCCTGCTTCAACAACAAGCCTCTATCTCACAGACAAAACCTGTGTGTGTAGAACAGAAGAATGAAGTTGTCCTGAACGAGGTCAATTAACTCAGGACTGCAGGAACGGACAAAAAAACATGTGTGTTTGTTTCAGGACTGAAAGTGTGAAGTTTCAGTCGCCCCAGTGGAACACACACACACACACACACACACACACACACACACACACACACAGATAAGATGTCATATTCAACAGCTCAATTTTATAAAACGTGTAAATACACCAATTGTTGCCCAGGAAAACACTCAGCCGTCTCCTTAAAGAGCAGCCAGTCAGACCAGTCCAGACTCTGCCCCCCCGACCCGGACCAGATCCAGCACCGGTCCAGTCGCCAGGTCCAACAACTTCTCTGCTGGAAACCCTGTAACATATCTCATGGTCTGATTAACAAGCAGAACAAACACAACGTCCCTTCCTGTGTTATTACACAACACGGAGTCAGCTGAGACCAACAAAGTTCACAAACTGTGTCACACAAAGTCCCCGTCCTCGGGGCCCGTTGGATCTTGGAGCAGAGGCTGCAGTCCTGGTCTTCACATGTGATTGGTCGATGAGTTGAGCCTCGGCAGGATGACGTCATCCTGAGGAGCTGATGACTTCAGCCGCTGTCGCTGTGGGATTCTGCGCATCGGTGTATTTTTGTAGATTTTCATCCACGTGAGCTGCCAATCAAAAGCCAGGTCAGCCCTGGTGGGTGGGGCTTGGCATTAGTGATGTCACACCACGGCCTGGTCAGCGTTGGGGCGGGGCCCCTGCTGAGAGCTGATCTGTGCAGGAAGTGAGGACTCTCACTGTGGGAGCAGTCCAAGCAGGGGTTCTCATGGATGGTCTCCATGGAAACGGGCTTGTTTGTGTCGGGGTGTGTTTGCTGCCATCACACACAAAGCCGCCTGTGAACACACCCACACACACACTCACACTGTGTCATAAAGGATCCACGGACTCACATGGCAAACTTAACAAGGTGGCCCGACCGTTCACCGACGTTTCCCTCCGCTGAGCCGACAGCAGCAGATCAGAGATGACTCTCTCGCTGTGACGTCACCCATCAGTTCGTGGGCAGCCATTTTGAAGCCACAAGTGGAAAAAGTACAACTATAGCAAATGTGTTTTCTCTTTAGGCGCACGTTGTTGAGCTGCCGTGGCCACCGTAGGTCAGCTGACCGATCCAGGATCAGCACTCAGCTCTTCATTCAGTAAATCACCATCCGTGGTATTCAGTATGAACAAGCCAAAACACGTCAATCTGAGATTTCTTTGTGTCGGTAGGACGTCTCAGAATCGTATTTCTTTGCTGAGAAAATTGTGCGAACTGGAGTGTCTAACATCCAGGTCATTGTTGGTCAGTGTGACCTGCAGTGTGCAACTCGTCCTTTGATTGGAAACTTGCAGACGCTTGCTAGCCGCTGTGACACACTGATGTCAGAAGTCTGAGGACAGAGATCAGCTGCTGCTGCTGCTTCAAGACCAAGACACGTGTTTGAAAGTATCTGTGAGGCTCCAGCAGCTCTCTCTTTCACCGTCACAGTTTTTGTTTCCTTCCAGTTAGTGAAAGTTCAGAAACAAACAATAAGCACATTTATTTAACTTATAATTAACATAACATACTAAAGACGGACGCAGCCTCTGTGATGTAAAGGGCAGGTTTCTGAAGCTCAGCTGGAGCTGCTCCACCGTCGCCATCTTGGCAGAGCCTGACTCCGCCCCCTAACTCCCAGCTAATCCAACCCACCTGTCAATCAAACCCATCTGTCAGTCTGGACTCAGAGCCAGAAACTGTTATGGAGTCAATAAATCAATCAGCGTCCCCGTGAAGGAGAAAAAAAACAAAAACAAAAAACAGCACATTAAAGTTTCATCAGTGAAAAACTGATTTTCACTGATTTAAAAGAAAATGAAGTCCAGCTCTCATTCAGCCAGGTCGTTGTCATGGAAATGACCTCACACAGAAACACCTTACACTTTTTACATTTATCATCATGCCAGCCGCACACACACACACACACACACACAGTTTCTTGATGCTGTAGCTCTATCTGCTGGAGAAAAAAAAAACCAAAAAGAATAACGGAGACTTTACAGACCTGAAATGTCCGACCCGGTCTGACCAGTCAGGTTTGTTGGTTGAATCCAGTTCCTGGTCTTGGTCCTGCAGGAGGGTCAGTCTTTAATCATCTTTACTAAATAATAATCATACCTTTTGGTTCTTCTGTTGCTTGGCCTGTGTCTTTTCCTCTTTTCCCACTGAAACGTTTTTAATGTTTCCTTCTGAGGACAGACGGTTACATGAACTGACGTTATAAAAAGTCAGTGACTTTACGGCACTGAACGTTTCATTCACCAACGTATTTAACTCCAAGCTGATTCAATAATTCAATGAAACCTCAGATGCTTTTCTCTTCTACAAGTACAGTTTTTTTGTTTTTTTAAAACACTGCAAAGAGTCTGAAAATCTAAAAAGGTAAATGTTGCAGATCGGCTTTCTCCTCCTCCATAAAAAAGACAAACTCTTTTAATTCAAAAAGGAATTTATTCAAGTTTAAGCTTTTCTAAAACATGTATATAAATATATGATACAAATATATAAAATAATTTATTTCACATTGCACAGTGAAAACAGGCCTGAGCCTTAAAACCCAACAGCGCAGAAGCAGATAAAAAAAATGATCACATTCATATTTGTGATTTTGGGTTAAGAATATTTTAAAACAGGTTTTGACGGATGACGACGTTTTTAAAAGAGGGAGTTTTCTGATGTTACCTTAAATTTGATTTGCCAGTCAAATCGTTTTTAGAAACTCAGCAGATAAGAAGCTTTTGTTTTGTTAAAAAGGTCCAAATTTAAGGCTTTGGGTTCTGTGTCCAAGCTTTCAGATTTCTGTCTTCACATTATTACAGAGAAGGGAAATTAATTCATTGTCACTAAAGACTCTTAAAATTTAATGAAAATGGTCTCCATGAAAAAAAAAACAAAAGGTGTCCACAGTGAAGAGACCTTGAATGACAATGATGCTTTCCTCTCCGACCGTGTTGTTGTTTTTATCATTTTCAAGTCAGAGTTCGATCAGTTTATATGCAATCATATTAAAGAGTCTGAAAGTGAACTGACGGACAAACTGAGACTCAGCTCGTTTCCTGCATTTGTTTCAGAGTGAGGTGAGAGCCTCTAATGCAACACACACACACACACACACACACACACACACACACACACACACACACACACACACTCACACGAGAAGGGGGGGGGGGGTTGGAGGCGCCCCCTGCTGGGGAGGTTTCTGCATCTCAGTCCTCGTTTCATTGTGTTTCTGTGAAAGATTCATGTTTCAGTCGACGGAATCAGATGCAGAAAGTTTGACTGTTGTCTTTTATCAGGTGGAAAAAGCAGCAGAGACTTTGACCTGTTGTTAGTATATCAACCTCGCAGAGAAAGTCCATTTGATCCATTTCCTCCTCTGCTGTGATGGGACCGGCTCTTTGTCTCTGTTGAGATATGAAGCCGGTTGAAGTCCTTTCCCAGCTCAGGTCCTGGTTCAGGTTCTGGTCAGAAATGATCCCTCTCTGAATCTCCACTGCCAAAATCTAAAAGATAGCCCAACAAAGGTTTTTAAATGGCACATCTGGACGTTCTGATCTTCAACCACAGATGTTGCTCATTCAGACAAAGTTCCTCGAGTTCAGCTGATCGAAGACAAACAAGAAAAGTGCCGTCACTCCGAACCACTCCTGAAGATGAGGTAGAAGATGACGATGGCGGTCAGCATCACCATCAGCATCACCACAGATGTCAGGAGGAAGGCTCGGCACGCCGGTCGGCCCGTCAGTCGGAACAGAGTGCTGCCTAAGCCCCCTGAACTGCCACGCCCCTCGACAGGCGGACTGGGGAGCCCCACGTCCAGAGAGCGGCTCCCTGACCTCAGAGAGTTCAGCGACCTCTGACCCCAGCGCCGCTGACTTTGGGACGACCTTAACAGGAAACAGAGTTACCGGTCGAGTGGAGCAGCCAGCCCAAGATTTCCCTTAAAAACTGAACTCCCTGTGTGAACCCTACGGTTCACACCCTTAAAGCTCATTTAAAATTAAGTTTGGGAATCTTGTAGAAAAACGTTAAAGATGCAAAAATGTATTCCTTTTTCCAGCAATACGACATTTCAAACTGACACACGTAAAAAAAAAAACCAAACAAACAAAAAAAAAAAAACAAAAAAAAACCAACATACAAACAACAACAACAAAAAAAACAAAAAACAAAGCCAACCACTACCCCAGACATTACTGGGTCATTTTTATTTTTTCCAAAGCTTAACTGACCTTTTGACCTCCAGCTTCCCTTTGTTGCGGAGGAAGCGGATGCTGTAGACCCTCTGCATGGCGGCCGGCAGGTAGGACAGTACATCGAAGTCCGTGGTCAGTTTGGGCAGGCCAAGGGTGGGCAGCGGTGTCAGGCTGCGGCACAAAGGGCACTGGATGGCGCTGGGCTCTGCCGACTTGACGTTCATGCGTGCCAAGCACTCCAGGCAGAACGTGTGCTTGCAGTGAAGCATCTTGGGACAGCGGAAGACATTGTTGAACTGGCTGAAGCAGATGGCGCATTCCAGGTCTGGGGAGGTGTCCTCGGAGCACTGAGATGGGAGTGGAGATGGGTGGAGGTCTGGAGACGGGATGATGACTGAGACCTGGCCGGCCTGGGGGGTGGCGGCGGCGGCTGCGGTGGCAGGGTAAGGGTTTGGTGTGGTGTGGGACACTGGAGATGGCGTCTGTGTCAAGTTAGGAGCCAGGACAGACAGAGGCCTGGATTTGGGACTGAAGCCTGGATCTGCCTCTGGAAGGGACAAGTTGGAGTGATCCCAGCTTGGTGGCTGGACCAGGTTTTGATCTCCATCTTGGTCTGACGTGATCGGAGGTGAGTTTTGGCTCAAAAACATCAGAGAGGTATGGCCTGTCTGGATAAGTGGAGCAGGACTCTGGGAACCAGGAGCTTCACTGGGGCCAGAGTTCAGGTAAAGATCTCCATATGGATTCATGAGTGGACGGAGGCAGGAGCGATGCAGAGAAGAAGGACGGCGTGTTGTTTTAAAGATGGAGGATGTGAAACCCTCAGCAGGGACAGACAACTTCAGTGATGGGACACATGATGGACAGAGGATGATGAAAAAATGATGTCTCTCATCCAAACTCTCTCTATGGAAGGAAAGACGACATCATACAAAGTAAACAAACAGGATTAACTCTCCCCACAGATCTAACTTATCATAATGTGACATTTTAATGGAAATATTTTATTGTTTCTTTCTTCTATTTATACTTCAGTGATCTGACCTTCACTACTTCCTTGCTTTAAATTCTTTGTTTTGGATATTTTCGTTTTTTCATCAAAATAAATTCCTTGTTTGTTGGAAAAGCTTCTTCCCTCAAATACAAACAACCACAAATAAAGTCCTCTTATACACAGTGTGGCAACTTAGACGCAGAGGTTTAGTGTGCTCAGGTCCACAGTCGCTCCTCCAACATTTTTAAGACCTGTAGCAACCTCACCCATAAATTCATTGAACAGTGTTTACGTCAGGACACCTGCTGTGACCGCCACAGTTACAGAGAAGCTCTAATTCATTAGCCCCACATGATAAAACTGCTCAGGATCACTTTCCCTCTGGTTTGCATAAGTTTGGTTCAGACTGTGAGCAGCTGTGTGTCTGAATGAGTTACACTGTCCCGACACGGGTTCATTTTCCAGCCTCGCGGGTGTCAACAGAACGGAAATTTGCATCGTTTTATTTACAAAAAAAAAAGAAAAAAGAAATAACATGCAAAACAAGATCGCTGCCTGCTGTGATCCAGGTAGCTGTTGTTTTGTTGTTGTGTTAGATCACCACAAATACACTGTGTGCCTTATTTAATGTTAAAGAGCCCAGCAGCTGCATTAGAACACAAGCACCGTCTAACTTAAGTTAAATTTAACATTTGTTATTGGCTCAAACATTTATTGTTTTACTGTTCCATTCAAACTGGGATTGTTATTTTTGAGGCGTTAATGAGTTTTCGTTAGAAACTTTAAGTACAACTGCAAACAAACACATCTGTAATAATTTAGTGTTAACGTAACGTAAAACACTGAAGTCAATCACAGCAAACGTTTACCGCCAAGATGAGAGCGCAGAAGATCCGATAACACAGAACAACAGACTCTCTGTAGTTCAGGAGGTTTACTTGGATTATTTGCTGTTCATCAGTTGAGTTGTAAATATTTCGGCATCGTTGCTTCCTTCCTCTGCAGATAAGGTAAAAGCAGAACAGCGGATGGCTTTTTTCAGAATGTCAGAATTACTCTGTGAAAGTCTTATCATGTAAATCACTGTCAAATTCAGCTGAGCAGCAGATCTCCAGCTTCCTGCTGCCTGTCCACCATCATCAGGTCTGTGACCCCTGATAGGCCTGACACCTGTACGGATATTAATGTCATTAACCTGCTCACACCTGAGAAAAACAAAAAACTTCATTACACATTTGGTCCAAACAAAAATACAATTTGTAAATCTGAAATAATTTATATCATTATTATATTATACATAATACACCAAAGGGAAGGAAAAAAAGTGTGTTTGATTCCATACAACGTGTTTTTCAGGGAAGTTTTGTTAAGCCCTCAGAAACTCAGAAATAAATGATGATATAATCGGTTTTAAGGTAAAACCTTCACGGAACCTCGTTTCAAAACAGCAGCAAAGTAACCGTCTCCTGTTCCAACCACAAACACACGTTTAGTGCAGCCATCTTCAATAAAAGTGCCTTTCCCGCCCGCTTGGCGTTGTATTGTTGACAGCCATCTACGCCGAATTTTACCAAAGCTTCCGATTATTGAGAAAAACATCTAAAACGGCCGGTAAACCGTGTTTGAGCGTTGTCTCACCGGCAGGAACCATAAAATGAGGCCGTTGGTGAATAGAGTCCGGTCTTACCCGGTGGCGCTCCGGCTGACTGACGGTTCCTCTCCTGCGCTTCACCCGGTGCCTCCACGGTGAGTGTCTGTTCCCTCCGGTAGCCGCCCGGTATTTGAATAGCTAAATAAAAACGAGGAAACGGAATAGTCAAATAAGCGGCCGGCCTGATGGAGGTGACACACCTGAACACAGCGACGGTGATTAACCGACAGGAAATATGGCGGCGTCCGCCATTTTCCCTCCGGGGGAAGCTAACGGTAGCTAGCCTGGACGTTACAGCTTATATTTTCCTTTTATTATTAATATTATTATATATGTTTGAGCTTGTTCTTTAAAGTTTGACTAAATACTATTTTTTTGTTCGTGTTTTTGTCAGGATGGTCAATCAAACGATTAAATCCAACACCTGCAACCAAAGAGAGCTAGCTAACTTTAAACTCGCTCTGTCTTCAGTCATGGAAATAACTAAATTAAATTGTTCAGCTTGTGTCTGGAATCATAAACAACAACAAAGAGGCCGTTGTTGTTTTTGGTCTCTGTTTTGACACTAAAATGGACGAGCTTTGACTCTCAGACCAACCAGTGACCCAGAAGGGCAGACTGGGACATCTGTCCTGGTCCATTCAGCCTACAGGTCCTTAAACTGGAAGCACACTACACACACCACATAAAGATGTACACACAGACACACAGAACATGTAGATGACTCCTACAGTGGACACATGAGCATCAGAACTGGACCAGGGAGACGTGGAAGAAGGTGAACTGGTCTGACGGATCAGGTTTATGGCACCAGGATGGATTATGGGAAGAAGTCCAGCTGGTGGAAACAGCTGGATGTTCTGTTGGCAAACTTCGAGTCCTTCATTCGTGTGGACGTCATGTTGACCTAAACCTGGTCCGGACATAGTCCAGACCTTCATGGTAATTGTATTCTCTGATGTCAGTGGTCTCACTGCAAAAACATTCAGGAGGTTTGAGGAACAGAAACCAGTTCAAGGTGTTTGGCTCCAAATCAACCAGATCTGAGTTCAGTCCAGCATCTGTGTGATGAGCTGGACCAACAAGTCCAGATCCATGGATGCTCCAACTCACACCTTCCAGGACTTAAAGGATCTAATGTCTTGGTTCAGATCCCACAGCTCAGCTTCAGAGGTATAAAGGAATCCAGACCTCCAGGATCTGGTGGTCCTCTTGTTCTGGCTGATGGGTGTTTTTATATGCGACTGTCATATTTTGTGAAATCTGTTTCATCAGAGAAATGGACTTGAGCCTGGTATTTTATAGAATTTCAGTTCATGTTGCAACAAATTCATCTAGAGTACGAGCTCCAGTGGATTCAGGACAGGACACTCAACCTACAGGCCTTTTTCATTTAGAAACTCAAATCAGCGTTTGATTCATGGCCTCTGTAGGTTGTTGAATATCATGTCCCTACATCTTATTAAAAAATTTTTATTTTATTTTATTTTTTTAAAAACATACAAATCCTGTTTTGGTTTTACATCCATCACTGTTAACCTGTTTGTTCCAACTTCAAAATCCAATCTGAGGTGAAAAAAAAATAAATAAATAAAAAAAAAAAATCATCCATCCAAACCTCATTACCTAATTAATCAGACAATGAAACAGTAGGAACTTCCTATTAAAAGGTTTTTTCCTGAAACGGACCTAAATGAGCCTCAAAGTTTTAGTCCTCTATTTAAAAAGGTGTTTGGACGGCAAGCAAACTGAATGTGACAGTGAGGAAAAACAAAACCACATTACAGAAGCCAGAAACATCAAATATTGGTATTTTATTGAAAAGTATAAACACTGCTGAGGGCTCCGACAGGGAAAGGAGGAAACCTGACACTCATTTAGAGCTTCAGGTTGTTAAAGAGGTAGAAAGACATGAACAGACGAAGATGTGCACTGACAACAGTTTGTCTGAAAGCTGAGCAGAGTTACGCCAACATGGTGGGAAATGTTCGCAGGAGTCCAGTTAAAGAGGCTGAAGATCTGTCGAGCTGGAACACTAAAATGTAAACAGGCGCGGGATTATTCTTGTATGTGGCGTCTTATATCTTTTGTCTGTTCACACAAGATAAACCAGAGATGTCTGAGTAGATGGAACAGTTGAGGTGGTGCCCACACTGGGCAGGGAGGCCACTGTGGAGCCTTTTAGAAGCACTTGCGGTGGACGATGGCGGGACCAGACTCATCGTATTCCTGCTTGCTGATCCACATCTGCTGGAATGTGGAGAGGGAGGCCAGGATGGAGCCGCCGATCCACACAGAGTACTTCCTCTCCGGGGGAGCGATGATCTGCAGGGAGGAGGGAGAAGGTGAGCTAGAGTTTCATGTTTCAGTCCATTGAATTTTAATCAACAAACCTGTCCTGTATTTAATGAATTTGATGTTCTACTCAGCTCTCCAATAATGTTTGTGATCATGTTTGTAAATTGCCAAATTTTCAATTAAAAAAAGAAAATCTGCTACACAAGTTTTTACTCTTAATGTGAAATTTTTCAAGATTCTAAACCCCCCCCCCAAAAAAAAAAATAAAATAAAATAAAATTATTTTTTAAACTCCCAGACTTGTTACATCCTGAATCTTGGTCATGTGGTTGCCAGCCTGTTGGCTAACAACATTACAACTGGGCTGGGACCATCAAGCAGAAGTCTAAATTACATCCATGTAAAATCTAAATCTAGCTGTTTATTCACAGGAAGAGTTAAGAGTCAGATAAATGTGGAAACAAGTGATGTCTTAACATTCAGCTTCTGTTGGTTAAATAAAATAGAAGACAGGTCTGAATGCATCATTTGGCCTCCATGTTGTCCATGAACACAAGTTGGAAAAGATTAGGACTGCTGTGAATTAAACTTGGTCAATTTAAATCAACTAATCTACTGTCCACATCAGAGCTGATGAAGGCGGGACTCGAACCTGCCGACTGTCCCAACATGAGATGAATGAAAGTGGAATTTCTGAAAAATAAAATCTGCACCTTGATTTTCATGGTGGGAGGAGCCAGGGCGGTGATCTCTTTCTGCATGCGGTCAGCGATGCCGGGGTACATGGTGGTGCCGCCGGACAGCACGGTGTTGGCGTACAGGTCCTTACGGATGTCCACGTCGCACTTCATGATGCTGTTGTAGGTTGTCTCGTGGACACCGGCTGACTCCATTCCTGCACAGACAAGAGTCGTTCAGAGTTTGGCTGAACTTTAAAGTCAACAGAAGAGCAGAAGGCCTTTGGTCAAAAACAGCCATCTGAGCGTCACGTACCGATGAATGATGGCTGGAAAAGTGTCTCGGGGCAGCGGAACCTCTCGTTGCCGATTGTGATGACCTGTCCATCAGGAAGCTCGTAGCTCTTCTCCAGGGAGGAAGAGGAAGCTGCCGTCTGCATCTCCTGCTCAAAGTCCAGAGCCACGTAGCAAAGTTTCTCCTTGATGTCACGCACAATCTCACGTTCAGCTGGAGTTCAGAGTTTCAATGTTTGTGTTAGACTGAGTTTTATCTCAGAAGTTACAAGATCATAAAGCGGCCTGAGTCTTTCATACCAGTGGTGGTGAAGCTGTAGCCTCTCTCAGTCAGGATCTTCATCAGGTAGTCTGTCAGATCTCTGCCAGCCAGGTCTAGACGGAGGATGGCGTGAGGCAGAGCGTAGCCCTCATAGATGGGCACAGTGTGGCTGACTCCATCACCAGAGTCCATAACGATACCTGCAAGATGAAGAACAGCAGTTATTCAACAAGAGTCATTTTAAAGTAAAAACATTAGACTCAAACTTTTGGCTGCTGTTCCTCTGAAGGCCACTAGATGGCCCAACAGGACCAACTGACAAGAACAGAACAGCTCAAAGAATAAGAGTTGTTTTAACAGGAAGTGAATCTTAGAAGATGATTTTAGCTCTGAAGTGTCCTCACCTGTGGTACGACCAGAGGCATACAGAGACAGGACGGCCTGGATGGCCACGTACATGGCAGGACAGTTGAAGGTCTCAAACATGATCTGGACCAAGACAAAGACAAATGTCACTGTGGAAGCTCCAACAGCAAACTAGAAGCTTCCCCCCCCCCCCTCCTTTTAGCACCACCATTCAAAGATAAACTGTAATAAAGTTGAGGTCCAGGTCAGTTTTACAGACTGAACCTGAAGAGCAGCACCGTCAGTCGAACACACCTGCGTCATCTTCTCCCTGTTGGCCTTCGGGTTGAGAGGCGCCTCCGTCAGCAGGACTGGGTGCTCCTCAGGAGCAACACGTAGCTCGTTGTAGAAGGTGTGATGCCAAATCTACAGGTTTAAAAAGGACAGTGAACAAGTAAATATTCATGTTTTCAATAGAGTCACCTGAACACCTTAAACTAAGATGTGGTCTTACACTGTGGCCTCCATAGTACAGCAGCTCAGATTGGACAAACCAAACCTATTTGTTTTCCTGTTTCCTAAAAAGTTCTGCAGCATCTTACATGGCTGATGAAGAAGAGTCTTTAGCTGTTTTCAATCTGTATCCTCACAACTAGAGGGCACTAAGTCCTGCCCAACCTCCTGAGTGTGAGATCTGACGTCAGTCTGGTGGTTTCCTATCTGCTCTGAGCTCCAGGGTGGACTCACCTTCTCCATGTCGTCCCAGTTGGTGACAATGCCGTGCTCGATGGGGTACTTCAGGGTCAGGATGCCCCTCTTGCTCTGGGCCTCGTCTCCCACGTAGGAGTCCTTCTGTCCCATCCCCACCATCACGCCCTGCAGGGGAGACCTCAGTCACATGACAACCTGATCTGGGTCACTGAAACAGAAGGTGATGTTCGGGGTTGTTACCTGGTGTCTGGGGCGACCAACGATGGAGGGGAAGACGGCGCGGGGGGCGTCGTCCCCAGCGAACCCGGCCTTGCACATGCCAGAGCCGTTATCAACAACGAGGGCAGCAATGTCATCTTCCATGTCTGAAAGGAGAGTTCAGAGTCAAACAACGCTGCAGTGAACCGTTTTTAAACGAGAGCATCAGTTCGTCACTGAACCCTGAAAATGCATCTGCTCAAAAAAGTGAACTGCATCTCTGGACTGTTCTTAATTTACATCTTCGTCCTGCAGCTCGTGTCCGGCCCAGCAGCCCACACAAGACTGACAGCCGTCTGTTGGGTGTGGCGGGTCGACTCATCCAACTGGATTCTGGGCCCCCCGAGTCCTCAGGACCTCAGGACTTTACAAAACCAGTTCAGGCAGAACCAACTCCAGACCCCCCCCGCCACATAGACCTTCATTTTTAAACCTTTTAACTCAAACTGTTTCATTTCCATCAGACAGGTTCACTCAGATTAACAGTTTCTGTTTAGTGAAAAATAAGATTTCATTTTGTAAAGGGGCTGAAACAGGAAGTAGAAAGGAGCTGCCCTTCACAACTAAACAGCAAAAACCCGACCAGATAAATGGATGACTAAAAACGACATGTTCTTAAAATCACCTGTCTTGGTTTCTGAACAAACTGCAGGAGTTTCACTTTTGTCTTCTTTTAATAAGAATTTTAACTCAAACTGGCTGAAGAAGAAAAGTTCAGACTTCAGGTCTGACTGGACCTGAAACCGGAACCGCCAGACTCAGAAGGTTCTTTTGTGCCGGTTTAAGCCTCCAGCTGAAGGTCTTACCTGTGCAGGTGAGTGTCGGCCTGAGTCCGGAGCTTGGCGGGTCTTCCTCTTCCCGGTAAATGCAGCAACTCAAACCGCGCCGGCTTTATTTGGCTTCGCGGGGCTCAATCAGGCGTTGACCATAAAAGGAAACGTTCCCTCAGCTCCGGCGCTGATTGGTCCAGGTGATCGTGATCCCTCAGGTTCTTCCAACTCGCGTCCTGATTGGCTGGAGGAGGCATCTGTCAAGGGGCAGGGGACATGCGGGACTGACACCGCCCCCCCTTCAAAAAAAAAAAAAAAAAAAAGAGACCTCTAGGGTTTTTACTGAAATCGCGGATTTCGCCTGAGCAGGTGGAGAGCTGTGATTGGTCCGTTAGACTGGAAGCCTGGGAGGTGAAGAAGATGTTTTACACAGTTATTGATAAAAGTGCAGCTGATTTATTTTACTCTACTTTGTTTTTTATTTAAAAGAAACAGCAGAATTTTTTGTTTTGTTTTTTAATATTTATCGTTAACTATCTCATTCAGAACTTTGTTCTCCAGAGTAGACTGAACTCCATTTTTTAACCTCAGTCAGTGATGAATGAGCAGAGGAAGAGCCTTCATCATCTCCGGTGACCATCAGGGGGCCACCACTGGCTGTAAAATACAATTGTATTGAGGTCTATGGGAAAATGTTTTCTTAATAAGTTTATGGTTTCAAGTCATGAAAGACCTGAAGCCTCTTTTAGCTCCGCCCCCTTCTTGTCTCTACTTCCTGTTGGAAATCAATCAGAGATCAAATCCAGTGTCAGATGATGCTCTACTGAACCCTGAAGCTTTGTGTGTTAACTGAATGACGGATGTTAATTTTGATACATCTGGTTCTGTCTTCATGTCAGTAGTTTTGTTAGGTCAGAGAGCGAACGCAGTTCTTCATCCTGCTGAGGTGATGATTATGACGTTAAAACAAAAACTGAAAGTCTGTCTGAGTGTTTGTGGCTTTGTGTCCGTTCTAAACTGGGAATAAATCCTGAAAATCAGGACCAACAACAAGTCAATTACCTTCAAACACCAAAAGATGAATTATCTCTCCTCTGCCGCTGGATAAAAATGTCAAATCGTCCATGTCAGGAAACGCTGTTAAGGTCTGAGGAGACTTCAGGAGACCTCAGGAGACCCCTGAAGGACCTGAGGGGTCCAGGTTCAGGTTGAAGGGGTTTAGGTTTTAAAAGTTTCTCAGTAAAACTGTTATTTTTGGGGGGGGTTCGTCATGTGACAGTGATGGAGGGGCGGGGACAGCAGAGGGACTCGGACGTGGGCGCTGCAGGACTGATAGTCCACCACGGGGCCTCTGACAGGCTGGATGAATCCACCATGGGGCCTCTGACAGGCTGGATGAATCCACCACAGGGCCCCTGACAGGCTGGATGAGTCCACCACGGGGCCCCTTACAGGCTGGATGAGTCCACCACGGGGCCCCTTACAGGCTGGATCAATCCACCATGGGGCCTCTGACAGGCTGGATGAATCCACCACAGGGCCCCTGATAGGCTGGATCAATCCACCACGGGGCCCCTTACAGGCTGGATGAATCCACCACGGGGCCTCTGACAGGCTGGATGAATCCACCACGGGGCCTCTGACAGGCTGGATGAGTCCACCACGGGGCCTCTGACAGGCTGGATGAATCCACCACGGGGCCCCTTACAGGCTGGATCAATCCACCACGGGGCCCCTTACAGGCTGGATGAATCCACCACGGGGCCCCTTACAGGCTGGATGAGTCCACCACGGGGCCCCTTACAGGCTGGATGAATCCACCACGGGGCCCCTTACAGGCTGGATGAATCCACCACGGGGCCCCTTACAGGCTGGATGAGTCCACCACAGGGCCTCTGACAGGCTGGATGAATCCACCACGGGGCCCCTTACAGGCTGGATGAGTCCACCACGGGGCCCCTTACAGGCTGGATCAATCCACCACAGGGCCTCTGACAGGCTGGATGAGTCCACCACGGGGGTCCTGACAGGCTGGATGAGTCCACCACGGGGCCCCTTACAGGCTGGATGAATCCACCACGGGGCCCCTTACAGGCTGGATGAGTCCACCACGGGGCCCCTGACAGGCTGGATGAATCCACCACGGGGCCCCTTACAGGCTGGATGAGTCCACCACGGGGCCCCTTACAGGCTGGATGAGTCCACCACGGGGGTCCTGACAGGCTGGATGAGTCCACCACGGGGCCCCTGACAGGCTGGTCTGGCCCCTGATCTCTGCACAGGTCCTCCTGCTTCATGCTGCAGAAGTGTTCCTGTTTTTGTGTCCACACCCTGAACCTGCATGGACACGTCTGTTCGCCCAGCTCCTGCTCGTCTCCAGCCAATCATCATGTCAGAGAAAAATCACTTTCAGCCAATCAAAGCTCACAGTTTCAGGGCTCTTTACCTGGGCCTGGTTTTCAGAGTTCAGGGGGCGGGCCTTAGCAGGGTAGAGTCCGCCCACCACTGCTCCTGTCGTGTCCTTGTATGGACTCAAACTCCACCACAGGACCCTCCCCCTGCTGGGGGGGTCACTCACCTGAGCCACTGGAACCTCGGACCTGATACAAAGTGATCCAGTTTAGATCCAGAACCTCAACAAAGTCACCTGTCGATGAGCAAAGACACCACGAAGCTCCTCCCTCTATCTGCTCAGCTGCAGCTGAAACTGAAGCAAAAGACACAGCTGCTGCAGACGCGTCCAGCTGTCCCCCAGATGTGTCCGGCTGTCCTGCAGATCAGCTCATAATTTATTTCTCAGCCACAGATTCTGACTTTACTCCAAATAAAGAATAAACAGATCACAGTTTAAACAAACAGTCCACAGTGACGTGATAAAATCAGACTCATGATCTGTATTCACATCTATAAATGTGGAACACAATCTGATGACTTTTACTTTTGATACTTTAAGAACTTTTTCTTTCATTCTTACATTATTTATGTGTTACAAAATCACTGAAGGTACATGAAGAGCTCAGTTCCTCCTTTTGCTGATGTCTCTCAGTTACAGTTCTTCTGGATGCAGAGAGGAGATAGCAGCCGACATTGCCCACATTCTCCGGCCGGTCGGGGCCTGTTGAGGATCCGGAGCAGTGTGGGCCTCCAGCTCGACGCTCACCTGAACCGGATTCACATGCAGCAGCACTCACACCAAAAAAGGTGAGACTCCAGGAGAAACTTCCTGACTGGGTGGATGTGACAGACTCTGGGAATCCTCTGAATCTGTCAGTGTGTGTTGTTCATGAAGGTTGACATGCAGGGACTTGAACCTGCAGCTCAGAGACTTTGTCTCGTTGTGTGTTGATGCACTGAGGATGAAGATGCATTCACTGACTGGGATTAAATTCAGGTTTCAGGCTACTACAGTCTGATGTTCATGGAGATGAGCTGAAACGTAAAGCAGGAAGGAGGGATTTATTCACTAATGAAAAACCTGTTTGTAAAGTTGATTTAGTTTCACTGTCAGACCAAAGAACTACATTGAACCATGAAACATTTTTGAAACTAAAATGATTCATACTTTGATTTTTTTCAGGATCAATTTATCTACAGAGAATTGGCTCCTTAACAATTTTGTTTATTAAATAATATTAAATATATATATATATATTATATATTACATATTAAGCAGAAAAATAAAGACCAATATGACACTTGTTCATTTATTCTGTTAGTTATCACAAAAGAAATTGGAAAATTCTGACCGCAGTTTGTTTTTGTTTTAAAACTATTTAAACTATTTGTTTTCTCAATAATTGATTTTTTTAACTGTTCTAAAAGCATGAAAAGTTTTTTTCTAACTTGATGCGTAAGAACTAAAAACGAATGTGTAAAATATAAAACAAAGACAGAAAATATTTAATGATGTGAAACAGGAACATGAGTTGTTTCAGACTTCCATCAAGGTTCCAGCTCTTCCAAATCTTCCAAAACTCTCCAAATCCAGCAGATATTGACTGTGTTTTAGTTATTTTTTAACAATTATTAATTTTCCGATATGAATCCTTCATGTATCACTAAAATCGTCTTGTTTTTATTCCTTGATACTAAAAAACTGACGATTCATATCATAACAGAATCCTCTCTGCTGTTGTATCTCAAAATATGTTACACAATCTGCTAACAGCTTTCTTCACGTGTTCCTTCACCCAGGCATCCAGTTCATCATCATGTCTTCTCTTCAGTTCAATTATTTTTTTCTTATCTGAATTTTCAACCCTTCTCATTTCGTTGGCTTGTTCTTTCTTCAGTCTTTCAAATTCTGTCTTGTATTTTCCATCTTTTAACAACTCCTCAATTATCAATTCTCTGTTTTTTCCCAATTTCTCCATCATGCTGTTATAATCCTTGTTGTATTTCTCTTCGAAGGAATTAAATTCCTCAGCTTTCTTTCTGGCGTCTGATTCAAATTTCTCTGTAATTTTCTTTATTTTTCTGTCTTGTTCCATTTCTAACTGTTTTCGCTGCTTTTCTTCCATCTCAGTTTTCATCTGATCTTCTTTTTCTCTTTTATTTCTGTCTTCTTCTTTTGCCTTCTCATAATCTTCTCGGAGTTTTTTATTTTTTCTTATTCTCCTCATAACGTTTGGCCGACCAAGCTGCTTGTTCTTTCCTCTGAGCTTCTTTTTGTTTTTTTGTCTCAACCCGGATCTTCATCAGTTCCCAATCAGCCTTCTCCTTTGACTCAGACTCTGCTCTTATTTTTTTTCTGATGCTTTAAGTTTTTTTTTCCACTCCCTTTCTTTCTTTTCTTCCTGCTTTCTCCACTTCTCTTCTTCTTCTTTTCTCTGTTGCTCTTCTCTTTCTCGTTTTTCACACTCCTTTTTCATTGTTTCTTCTTTTTCCTTAAGTTCTGCAGCTCTCTGTTTTCTCTCCTCCTCCATCTTTTCTTCCTGTTTTGACATTCTTCTTCTCATTTCTTTCATTTCTTCCTCATATTTTCTTTTAAGCTCCTCCTTTTCTCTCTGCATCTCTTATTCTTTTTCCTTGAAAATCCTCTTCATCTCGTTCTTTATGGCGGCCTCGGCCTCTTGAAGTAACTCATTTGTGTAGAACTTCTTGCCATTTTTCTTTATCATATCTTAAACTATGGTCAGTAGTTTAGTAGCCTGTGTTCGGTCTTCCTTTTTGTTGTTGAATAGAAGGCATCGGTCTCCACAGTCATGAATCAGTTTTTTGACAGCGTCATCACATTCTTCTAAGTACTCGTCAAACGTCTGATCAATCAGCTCGTCTCCTCTGGTGAATGAGATGACTACAAAGTCAGTTGAATGCTTCCCAAAAAACCCCTTGATAAGTTTCAGGGTTTCTTTTTCTTCATGTGTAAAGCGGCCGATCTGCAGCACCACTAAAAACACATGAGGTCCAGGAGCCAACAAGCTGACGCACTTCACAAGCTCCTCTTGAATATCTTCATGAGTCAGACTGGTGTCAAGCAAACCAGGGGTGTCGACCACAACAACAGACCGACCATCAACCTCTCCTGATTCTTTTTGACAAAACTTAATTACTGACTTCTGGCTGAGTTTGGATTGAAAATGGTTTGTACCCAAGATGGTGTTTCCTGTTGCACTCTTCCCGCTGCCTGTCTTCCCAATCAGCACCATTCTGATTGGCTCTCTGCTCTGATCATGATCTTCATCTTCCATCACACTCATCGGTTCCACTTTCTGTAGTTCAGCACTGAGTCTTAAAACCTTCTCCATCTGAGCCTCGGTGAACATGTCTTTTGTGAAGCCCCTAGATCCTCCAGCACTCATCTTCTCCACAGTGACCAACACCTCAGATGCCTCATGCTTGTCCTTGATGCTGATAACATCAGATCTCCCCCCACAGCTCTGACAGAGCTCCTGAACGTCCTGGTTCTCTCTTATAAAGTCAACAACAGCTGGATCTGAAGGATCTGAGTCCACAGTGAACAGGATCATGGTGAAGTCATTGACTCCAGAGCTGAATGTGTCCTGGACGGTCTTTAACTCTTTCTTGCCTTCATCGGTGAGGGGACCTACAGGTAGGACCAGGATGAAGGCATGGACGCCCTCAGGGTCACAGAGGGAGACACACCTGAGGGATTCCTTCATCACGTCCTCCAGAGGTTTTTCATACAAGGCAGGAAGCTCCACCACGGAAACCAGACATCCTCTCACCTCTCCCTGATGTTTAACACATTCTGATGGGTCGGAGACTGAATGAAGCTCTGTCTGACCTAAAATGGCCCCCGCTGCTGAAGTCTTCACTGATCCTGTCCTCCCACACAGAACCAGGTTTAAAGCTGCAGGTGAACGTTTCTCATCCTTCTTCGATCTTCTCCATTAATGATTCATGGTTCTCTTCAGACATCCAGTAGTGTCTTCCTCCACAGTCTTTAAGGAGCTGATTTAGAGTGACAGTCATTTCAATCCCATCCTTTGTTATGATGACCACTGAGTTTTTAAAACCATCTGGACCAAAAAAACTCAGGATGAACTTCAGTGTTTGTCTGTTCTTCTCAGTGAAATCTGATGAGTTCTGCTTCCAGCATGAGTGACACTGATATTTTAAAAATTGGTCTCAGGCCACACTGAATGCCCGTGTCTGATCTTAACCAAATATCAGCCCACCGTGATGTCACTTCCCTGTTTCTGTGTGAACTTCTCACTTTGTTGATGAAATGTGAGACTCCACCACACTAAGAACATCTCAACACTGATGAGAAGGTACTTTCTAAAGATCCTCAGTCACTCATTTCATGTTAAACTTACTGTCTGGTGGCAGAAATCCAAAGCTGTGGCGGCGCCTCGGGAGGTTAGGACTAAATCCTGTAAAGACAGAAATACAATTCAAACAACTCATTACTGAACTTGTTCCTGTGAAGGAATCATTTTTGGAACTATCACTCCCTGAAATATTATAGTCAATAATACTGAAGTAAATTAATGTGTCCTTATGAGGAGTCGTCCATCATTGGTTCTCTCAGCTTCTATAAAAAAGTGACCGACCATCAGAACATAATGTTCACAGTCAGTGCAGAGAAGGACAGTTAATGCAGAATCATTCAGACTCACAGGTTGGAGCCAAATACAGCTTTTACAAATCTGATCAAATGAAGTCCACCAACTTTAACTTTGACATGAAACTAATTCTGAATAATTTCATCCAGACCTGGAACCTCCAGACTGAACTCACCTGTTGGTTTTGCCGCCCAGACGGAAACAGCAGACAATAAAGGATCTGGATTTTACTGCTGGATCCAACTAAAAGAAGGTAACACTACATAAAAACACACAGACATTCATAAGGTCCAAAAACACCACCACAAACTTCAACATGTTAATCAGAGAATTATGTAAAAGAAAAAGAAAATTGGAACGTAACAATGAGGAAAAACTCAGTTCCGACAGTCGGCAGTCTGCTCTGGTTCAAAGCAGCAACTTTCATTGGTTACCTTTGTTTGTACAGTTTCTGACTGAACAAGGAAGATTTACATGTACATGTACACACACACACACACACACCAAATCAATGACCCCACCAAGAATGTTTGGATTCAAAGACACAGTTGAACTCAAGATTCAGGATTTCTTTATTGTCATTCCCCATATATACCAGACAGGTACAGAGCGGCCGCAGCCCACGCTGGCGCCGCCATCTTGGGGTGTTGCTGTAAATTTAAACTGTAATTTCTGCACAGATTGTTGAAAAAAAAAAAAAAACTTTATCTGTCACATCGACTGATTCTTCTGCCTGGAGCAGTTTGACCTCGACAAAATAAGTAAATAAAATGTTTTATTGTCTGTCTACATGTAGAGTGAATTTAATCTCTGTATTTAAAGTTTGTTCTCCCTGAAACATGAAGCTCTGATGGATCAGAGCTGAAGGTCTGAGTCCAACCAGAACAGACACCAGCTGATGTTCAATACTGACCAATCAATCAGGTCTATTGATCAGCAGTATTAGTTCAGCTTCTTTTATTGTCTATTCAACATCAAAAGGTTCACTCACCGACTCACTTCAGCGATGTACCCCCTAACCAGCACAAAACCATTTTGGTTGAATAAAAAAGAAAAGGAAAAAAAATGTAAAACAGTGCTGCGCCATCAGTGACTGATATTTCTTAACTTTGTAACTAATAAACAACAAATAATTATCAACTCAAAGTGCTTAAAAATCCACCTCTTTAAAACTGGATTTTCCATGAGCTCAGAGAAACTTTCAACTTGGAGCACATGAATGTGAAAACGGCCTTTAGTGTCAAACTCTGCACAGTGAAGCAAACATTGAGATGACCTGGATTCAGAAAGGTTTCCTCTTAAAAAATGACATGCATGTTTTGTCTTGAGTTGCCGCTGAAGATGAGCTGGCTTCATGCTACTGTTAGCTGATTCCTCCCTACAGAAAAAACAATGTCCTGGTTGGGATGCAACTCGTGGACATAAATCCCACCAAACATATTCTTCCAGGTGCTGACGGACTTTTGCCAGCTCTGGTTTTGCCTTCTTTGTCACTTGTCCTGCCGTGTTTCCAGCAGCATCGCTGCTACGCTTTGACCACGACTGCATTTTGTTTTCAAGGCGCCATTGACAGTGTTTGACAAGTGTTGCTCTGGCAACGCTTTGCCCTGTGGCGCGTGCCAGGTTGGATCAAACCAGCTTGCTATGGGGGGGGTCAGTTGGGATGTTTTAGAATAATGGAATTGAATATAAAATTCACTTAATGAATTAATTTTATTGAAAATGTTGAAAATTTCCCCAATGCGGGATTAATAAAGTTTATCTTATGTTATCTTATCTTATGTATTTACTATTTTGAGAGGATTTTTCCATCGATGCTATTTTTCGAATGGATTAAAAAAATCTCATGTACCCCCATTTGAGAACTGGTGGCTTAGACAGTCAAATAAAACATCCCAGTTCCATGGCCCAGGTCAGGGCCACATACCTCCACGTCTTTGTAGACGTCCATTTTCTGTTTTCTCCGTAACCGGTCCAAAGCTGGATTTTAGCGGGGTAACTCCTGGGTTTTCAGTGTCACGAAGGTGGTTTACTTTCTATCTGGATACGTTGCCAATGGTAACTTACCCTGAACCCCTAACCTGCCCCAGAGCAGGATAGGTTCAGGATCAGAGCTCAGCAGCCACAGACCACTGACCAATCAGTTCTCCTGGAAAATGGCCCGTTCCCAGACCAGCCCACTGATGTGAGAGGAGATTAGTTTGTGACCGAGGGTTATCAAACGGGTGAACTCGGCTCCGCTGAGGCTGCAACTGAAGTAACGAAGCTAAAAGCTACAAAAAAATATGAAACATAAATATATGGGACAAACACGGTAAATCTCTCCGATGTGGTTGGATTTAAGATTATAATCCCGTTAATTTACACATCCAGAGAGTCTGTGATTTTTTCCCAGCATTCTTTGCAGTTTCTGGCAGCAGCAGCTGTCTTTTTTCTTGAATTATTGATTTAACGTGTTCATATTTTGTGAACATTTAGTCTGCTCCTCCGTCTGGATAAGTGAAACCAGATTACAAAAAGAGATACGGAGGAGGTTAATCCGGTTTCATGATACCGGCCCGAAGACGGAGCCAGATGAAACAAAACTATCTGGCTGTTGTCAGAGGTGACCCCCACCCTCTAAAAGCAGACTCACACAGTCCTCCTACATGAACAAGTGTGCATCAGGTGCTGTGCTTCACCTGGAGCTTTGATTTGTTGTGAAGGTGAAAATGAAATACATTTTGTATCCGTGGCTCTCTGAGCTATCAGCCCAGGCTTCGTGGTGATGAAATAAATATTAAAATATTAATCATGTTGATCAGACTGCAGTTGGAGGGAAATCCGGCTGATGTTCCGTCGTTTGTCGGTTCGGAGAGAACGTCGGAGGGAGACGGAAGAATGTGGACCTTCAACTTTTCTTCCTGTCAGTCAGAAAATCTCTAGATTCAACAGCTGATCAGACTTCTGCTTCCCGCTCTGAGGCTCCGGCGCCATCTTGTGGAAGCTGAGAACCTTCAGTCTTCAGTTGTTTCCTGCTAAAAGGTGAAAACTGTCTTTAAATACAGCAGTAATTCTGTTTTTATGGACGTTAGCGACACTTTAAACGAGCCGTCACCTCCAAGGCCATTTGTGCTTTAGTTCGTTAGGCTTCAGCATTTCATATTGAAATTACTTTTCAGCTGATTGCTGCTTTATATTGTCTCCATATAATTCTTTATATTTCCTCCAAATCACGGTGACAAGATGGCAGCTACATGGTATGAAGATGGAGATGGAACAAATGCAGCGTGTGGTGGGGGTCTGGTGGATTTGATCTGAGCCACATCAGCCTGGTTCAGGTCTGAGCTGCAGCCCTTTAATGAATGCTGAATGTTAAAGGGAAATCTGTCTTTTTAATTGGAGTTCTTCTTCTCCAGGATATATGACGTATCGTTTCATCCACAGCTGACTCGTGTTGAAGAACTTGTTGATCTGTCAGTGAGGAGGGAGCGGAGCTGTGAATGTTTCACTGTTCGGTTCAAAAACTGATTGTTGAGCCATCGTTGAGTCCAGACTGAGGTCGGTCTCTGCTCTCAGGTCTGAACTCAACCAGCATCATTAAAACATTAAGAGCAGCCTGTCTGTTATAGATGGTGGTGACGTCGGCTCAGTAAAGACCTGCTGCGGCGGACTGAGGTATTTATGAGCCTGAGGCGGCCACCTGGTCCTCTGCAAGACGCTGCTGATGCATGTTGGGACATTTTGCAGAGCTTCTGAGCACCCTGTGATCTCCAGACACCACCATCATCATCATCATCATCATCATCACCATCACCTGATCATCTGTCTCTCAGCACATACAGGAGAAGCCCTGTGGATGACGTTTGGTCTCAGACTGGAGGTGAACAGTCTTTAAATCCTCCTTTCACTTCACACTGGTGATGTTTTAAAAGCAGATTTTATGGAAGTGAAGGAATTTTCTCTCCAGCAGTAATCCAAACCACCTGAGGGAAACCTCCACCATGATGTTTCCTTTAATCTGCTGAATAAAATTTAGGACTGATGGAAACGTCCAGCCATCTTCTTTCCAGAAACATTTTCAGCTGCTCCTGATGGATCGTGAGGGCCGGATGGGATATGTGCCCCCCCAGGTGGACATGCCCAGACACCCTCCGTAGGAAGGAGCCCGGGAATCCTAATCCGATCAGGCAGCTCCACTTCCTGCCTCCAGTCCAGCTGCTGGCATCCACCATCTCGTTCTCTCAGTGACGACCCAGAAACTCTGTGACATCACAGAAGAACGGAAACTAGTTTAGCCTCTGAAACCTACAGAAGATTTTTTCTGCTCTAAACTGGGACCTGATCTGGATCTGCTGCAGGACAGCACACCTCGATGATGTGACCTACAGTTTGCCCTGTCTGCCCATTTCATCTCGTTTTTAACGGATGTGAATCTGCGTGGCTGAAAACAGCTCGGCCTCTCTGCTCAAAGAAGTTTACGTCTTCAGTCGTGAAAATTCAGGTTGTCTCATGGGGTCCAGGTCCAGGATCCTGAGAGGTTCAGATCATCAGCGGCAGCTGGGGTTCTGCATCAGGGCTCAGTGTTTGTGTTTTTGAAGCGGCTGTGGGACAGATAAAGTCCCTGCTGGACCTGGTTTATGTTCTGTGGTAAATCTGAGCCCATTTAACAGATCCACATGTTTTCCTTTAAGTTTGGAGCTTCTTAATGAGAAATATGGAACAGAATGAGGAGCAGCTGGGACTTAAAGTGTTAAAGTCCTGAAGCCTGTGGATTTATAGATCTCCTGCAGCTCGGCGGGGCTTTACATGTTCATCACATCTGGGCCAGGAGGCCCCACATACCTGTGGGGGACAGGCGTCTGCATGTCTGCTGTCAGGACGGACGCATAAATACCTGGACGTCCAGAAGCTGCCTTCACTGTCGGAGTGTCTGCAGGTGGAAGACAGACGAGGCTGAGAGACGCCGACATGGTCCAACTGAGGCTGCTCTTCTTCGGCCGTGAGTATCATCTTCATCTTCATCTCTGACATTTAACAGAGACGGAGAACGTCGGATCAGATCAGGCTTGTTAACGAGCTGACTGTCCCACACCGGGACCGGGACCACGACCAGGACCTGGACCAGGACTGGGCTGGAAATAACTTGGATTATGGTGGAAAGATCACACCAGACAAACATTTTTTTGCTTCTAGAGTCCTGCACAGCAAATTTGAAATCGCTAAATTGAACTCCCTCAGAGTTCAAATTAACACTGACCCCGTGTTTATATGGGAACTTCTGGTTCAGAGTTAAATGAACACTTTCAATAGCATTGAGATTATCAACTTAAACTCTGATGGTGTAAAATATTGACACCAATATGGATAATTTTAGATTTATTAACACTAAAGTTGAGGTTACTTCAAACTCTAACTGTGTAACATTGTGCCACCAACGTAGATACATTTTGATTAGTTGGCATTGCGGCAGTGTTACTTCAAACCAAGTGTAAAATATTAACCAGTTTATTTTTAATCAAAACTATGATGTTATGACCAGTAACACTGATGTAAAATGTATACTTAACTAGTATTTACTGATACAGCATATATGGACCACTGGTATTAACAGTTAAAATGTACATGAAATAATCACAAAAAATATTTATTTTCCATTAACAAGGAAAATGGCTGATGGCCTGAGCTGCACTGATCTTTGGTCTTCTGTTTGTAGAAGGCTGAAGTGGCAGGATGTGAAGGCAAAGTCACCGTCCCAGTCTGTAGAAGAACAATAAACATATATATATAATATAATTTCTTTCATTTCAAAACTACAGAGAATTACATCATACTCTTACTTGACTACAACTTTTGGGTACCAAACCAGCTCTATCTGATCTTCAGGGATATTAATCTAACTCATGCTATGACATGAACATTGTAGGAACTTTTAACTTTACACTTTGCCTCACCTGAAGGCTGACAACGTTGTTGTGGCTCTGATGGTTCAGTTGATTGTTTGTAACATGTGCGTCAGTGTTATCTTAAGATTTGAACTAAAAGAAGTTTAACCGACGGGCTAATGTTGGCTAATGACTGTTTGAGTTAAAACCATTTTAACTCAAACAGCTTCAGAGTTAAACTAGTTTATTAGTTAACCGTTTATTTACCGGGTCCGGGTCATGAACCATGAGTGACAGCTGCATGTCCGGCGGCGGTGATTCGTTAGTAACAACAGTAATACCGCCATTTTCCTGTATTTGAAATATGGAGCCAACACAAACACGTTTTGTTTTAAATATCAATCAAACAGTGATTTATATCGACATGATACTCACCTGTCACCTGCCTGGTGTCTTCTCGTTGTGGGGAAAAGAAAATGGCCGTCGTTCAGATTTCTAATGGAAGTGAGCCTCGCCAGGTGCCCGGATGTGGATACCTGTGACCGTCCACGTGGGTGTTTTCTCACCAGAATCAGAATCAACACCTGGAATTTAACTGCAGTGATTTTGCTGTGTGATCTTTTATTTTTGACTGTTTGTGGTTTCAATATAATGAAGATGAAGAGCACAGCAGGATTTAGCTTCTGGATGTGGAATACAGAAAAATGATGTAACAGAAGCTTGTGTTGTGTTTTCAGTGCTGGCTGCAGTTTGTTGTGTCACTCGAGCTGCCGGTAAGTTAGAGATGAGAATTTTCTTTGTTTTTCAGGAAAATCCATTTGATATTATTCACCACTTCACACTCTTTATGGCGACTATTTAAAAAGATGATTTAATCACGTCCTCATTTTACTGAAGGTGTAACGTTTAGTTTTCACTTTTGAAATACATTCCATGACAATAAACCTGAAACTTAAAGTTCTCTCTTCACTTTACGGACCAAAGCAGATCTGTACATTTTAAAGGTCCATGTTTTATGTTGGGCTCTCCACCGTCTTTTGTTGACCTTTGACCTGTGTGTGTTTGAACAGAAGGAGAGGTCGTCTACGCCTGTCACAACGACACCGCTCTGATGTCATGTGGTGAGAAAAACACCTTCATCTGTTTGACCTAAATCATACCATCATCATCATCATCATCATCATCACTGATCTGATCTTCAGAGCTTCAAACTGATTCCAGCAAAATGAACATCAAGATCAATAATCAGGAATCTGCTGAAGGCCCCGATGGCCCCCGGTGCCCCCTTATTGAAGGCTTAGTGCCCTGGGTCAGCTCAGTCAGCTGCACATTGTGTGACGACACAGACACACAATGTGCAGCTGACTGAGGGTTATGGGTACACTCTGCTCATTAAAGTGAATCTTTGTGGTTTCTCTTCCAGACGTCGGCACGAAGATAAAACTGGAGCACATCCTGTACAAGGTCGGCGTGGGGACGAGGTGCGGGGAGGGAAAACGCCACCCGGACGACGGTCCGGACACCTACTGCTCATTCCCCTGGGCGGAGATGGTGGTGGAGGATCTGTAAGACTGTTTGACTCCGTCTGACGAAAATCAAACCTGTAGTTTGAGAAGTTGAAGCTGTCTTGTTCTGACTGTCCCCTCCGTCCGTCTCCAGCTGTGGAAACAGACGCTCATGTGAGGTCCCCGTCACCGAGCTGGTGTTCGGGGAATATCCCTGTAAGGAGCAGACCAGGTACCTGGAGGTGTCCTACACCTGCGCTGAGCCGCCTCCGCCTCCACCGCCGCCACCGCCACCCAAACCGGACTGTACGTACCAACACTGACCCTTTTAACTGCCGGTCTCTGAAGGACAACGTGTCCCCACAGCTCAGCTGGAGGATCTGAACTGGTCCCCCTTTGTGTCTCTGCAGGTGAAGACAAACCAGCAGCTGAAGCCTGATGCTGCTTCATCGCTGTGGACCTCAGACTGGACTCTGGGCTCAGTCCTGGACCAGGACAGACCAGGACCGGCATCTACAGTCATATTTAATACATGAAATAGTGATAGTTTGTGGTACAGATGTTCTTTAGTTGTGTGTCAGTTCATCTTGATGTGTTTTCATTCCTCAAAAAGTGTGATTGTTGTTTTAGTGCAGATCCACCAGAGTCTAAATAACAACAAAGACACAAAACAATAAACAACTTCAACATGAATTCGACTCACTGGATCATTTTTACTCATACAAACAATGTTGTTGTTTCTGAATCAACACACAATGAAGAGCTGATGTATTCTACAATGAGACTGAGACCGGGACTGGGACTGAGACAAGGACAGGGTCTGAGACCGGGACAGGGTCTGAGACCGGGACAGGGACTGAGACAAGGACAGGGTCTGAGACCGGGACAGGGACTGAGGCAGGAACAGGGTCTGAAACAGGGACTGGGTCTGAGACAGGGACAGGGACTGAGACAGGGACAGGGACTGAGACAGGGACAGGGTCTGAGACAGGGACAGGGACTGAGACAGGAACAGGGTCTGAAACAGGGACTGAGACAGGGACAGGGTCTGAGACAGGGACTGGGTCTGAGACAGGGACAGGGACTGAGACAGGGACTGAGACAGGAACAGGGTCTGAAACAGGGACTGGGTCTGAGACAGGGACAGGGACTGAGACAGGAACAGGGTCTGAGACCGGGACAGGGACTGAGACAGGGACTGGGACTGAGACAGGGACTGAGACAAGGACAGGGTCTGAGACAGGGACAGGGTCTGAGACAGGGACTGGGTCTGAGACAGGGACTTGGTCTGAGACCGGGACAGGGACTGAGACAGGGACAGGGTCTGAGACAGGGACTGGGTCTGAGACAGGGACTTGGTCTGAGACCGGGACAGGGACTGAGACAGGGACAGGGTGTGAGACCGGAACAGGGACTGAGACAGGGTCTGAGACAGGGACTGGGTCTGAGACAGGGACTTGGTCTGAGACCGGGACAGGGTCTGAGACAGGGACTTGGTCTGAGACCGGGACAGGGACTGAGACAGGGACAGGGTCTGAGAACGGAACAGGGACTGAGACAGGGACAGGGTCTGAGACAGGGACTTGGTCTGAGACCGGGACAGGGACTGAGACAGGGACAGGGTCTGAGACAGGGACTTGGTCTGAGACCGGGACAGGGACTGAGACAGGGACAGGGTCTGAGAACGGAACAGGGACTGAGACAGGGACAGGGTCTGAGACAGGGACTTGGTCTGAGACCGGGACAGGGACTGAGACAGGGACAGGGTCTGAGAACGGAACAGGGACTGAGACAGGGACAGGGTCTGAGACAGGGACTTGGTCTGAGAACGGAACAGGGACTGAGACAGGGACTGGGTCTGAGACAGGGACAGGGTCTGAGACCGGGATAGGGACTGGGACCTGGACAGGGACTGGGTCTGAGACAGGGACAGGGTCTGAGACCGGGATAGGGACTGGGACCTGGACAGGGACTGGGTCTGAGACTGTGACTGGGACAGGGTGTGAGGCTGTCCCCTGTCGGGGACTCAGGGACAGTCGCCCCCTGCTGGTCCTCAGACTGCAGGTCTAAGTCTTCAGACCGGGTCCTGGTCCAGGTTAGTGAACTTCTGTCTGTTGAGTCACATGACCAGCCTTCTTTAACTTAAACACGTGTTCAGTTAGAAGCGGTTGTGGTTTGTAGTCTGAATTAGTTGACACCAACATGGCGGCTCTTCTGTCCGGTATGAGATTTTCACCATTCCAGCCGTTCCTTTGATTTCCTGGGAAAAGTCATGACTATACTTCATTTAGAGACGGCTCCTTTTGGATTATTTGGGCCTTTCCTGTTTCTCCTTGACTGACTCACCTGTGTTGTTTGTTGTGTGTCCAACTATGCGTGCTTTGGAACTTCTGTAAACAAGACCCGCCCACCTCGACCTCTTATTGGCTCACCTTGAAGTTTTACTCTCCCTCAGCCAATCAGCATTATTTCTGTGATTGTCCAAAGAAGAAGAGTGAAACAGTCAGAAATCTGGTTGGTCTGATGAAAAAAACCACTTCAGTTACAGTAACGGTGTTACAAAGAGGGGAGGAGTAACCAATCAGATTACTCCTCACTGAGAAAAGTAACGCCGTTACTTCTTCACTGCACCAGACTCAGCTCGGTATCGTTTTCCCTCTTAGTGAAGAAACGAAAGTGAAAGCTCAAAGAGAGCCAGTCTGAGCCGGATCAGGTCTGAGCAGAGTGTGACTGTCTCATCGGGTCTGACCGGGTCTCATCAGGTCTCATCGGGTCTGACCAGGTCTCATCAGGTCTCATCAGGTCTGACTGGGTCTCATCAGGTCTCATCAGGTCTCATCAGGTCTGACCGGGTCTCATCAGGTTTCATCAGGTCTCATCAGGTCTGACTGGGTCTCATCAGGTCTGACCGGGTCTCATCGGGTTTCATCTGGTCTCATCAGGTCTCATCGGGTTTCATCGGGTCTCGTCAGGTCTCATCGGGTTCATCGGGTCTCATCGGGTTTCATCCGGTCTCATCAGGTCTCATCGGGTCTCATCCGGTCTCATCGGGTTTCATCGGGTCTCATCAGGTCTCATCGGGTTCATCGGGTCTCATCGGGTTTCATCCGGTCTCATCAGGTCTCATCGGGTCTCATCAGGTCTCATCGGGTCTCATCAGGTCTCATCGGGTTCATCGGGTCTCATCCGGTCTCATCAGGTCTCATCGGGTCTCATCAGGTCTCATCGGGTCTCATCGGGTCTCATCGGGTCGGGATGGACGGGTCGGACTGGCCTGTGGCCGTGGAGGGGACCTGGTCTCCGGCTCAGACCAGGACCGTGAGGAACAAACTGCAGCTGTACTTCCAGAGCCGGAAGAAGTCCAGCGGGGGGGACTGCCGGGTGGAGCTGGAGGACGGGGCCCCCACAGCCGCCGTGTTCTTCCGGTCAGAGGACGGTGAGTCCCCGAAGTGGACCGGCAGACTGCACTGTAAAAATATGAGAAAAAGACTTTTAACCACAAAACAAAAAAAGAAAAAAAAGAATCAGAGTTTCATCCAATTAAAACCGGAAACGTCATCTGTAATAATCAGCTGTTTTATGAACGTCAGCAGTCACGTGTCATCCCTTAAAATTGTCATTATTGATGACTTCATCAGTTTATCAGTGAGTTTTAATCCAAACTTAATGGAGCAATTCACAAATAAACTTCCCAGCATGCACTGGGCTCATTAAGGACACCTGAGTCACAGCTGTCAGATCACGTGTCCTGACGTCATGTAATAATAATAACAATAATAATAATGAAGTTTCAACCAGAAGCTGTTTAATTTGACGTCAGTTAGAAATTTACTAAACTTACTTTGATACTTAACTGACAAAAAGTATACAATCAATAATACTGATCGGGGGCGGGGGGGATCGACTCATGAATTTCAAAAATCGATTATTATTATTTATTTATTTATTTTTAAATTTCCTCCGTATCTCTGCGCGCCCTCGCGGGCTTCCGTACACGGCGCTGCTAGAAAGTTGTGTTAAGCTAGTTAGCGTTAGCTGCTACAAACAACAACTCGCTGTCGGCTCCGTGGAGGAGCCAGATTTAATCATCTCCTGGAACGACATCACTCATTCAAAACCAAAGTCAAGGTACTTCGGGAACACTGCAGGTGCCACACATCGTTTCTGTTTTGAAAAAATCACACAATTTGTGTGATTTGTGTACAATTTTCTGTTTGTAACTTTCTGGGAGAAAAGGATCGGCTAGCTTAATTAAGGTCGTCTTTTATTTATGTGACAGAATTATTTCTTGTGCGTCTTGAACTTGTTCTTGAAGTCACTGACACTGAAAAATACAAGATTACCTTTGTGTGTTTACATCATTTGGAATCAGATGATACAACCTTTTCAAAATTCGGTTACATTATCTTTTTGATGCCATAATTGTCCCAATTATTAACACACTATGCACTGTATCAATTTTTGAGTCGACTCGAACCCAAAGATTCACATCCCTAATACTGATATTAAACTAATATAGTTGACTAATTAAAATTAATTCTGCCACGTTAAACTTTCAAATGAAAAGATTGGAACCCAGAGCTGTTTTAAGAGTGACGCTGACGTTCTGTCTGTTTCCAGTTCGAGATCGAGTCCTCGCCAGAGAGAACCATGAAATCATCGTCGACAATCAAACCATCAAGTTACGGCTGATTTCTGCAACAGTAAGTTCAGAACCGTCAACACGTTGGCCGTCAGAGTCTTTCTGTGTCACCTGAAGCACCTGAACAGTCAGCCAATCAGAGGACAGGATCAGGCCCCGGGGAAGATTTTCAGGGAAATAAAGGCCGACAGTTTATCTGATCCCTTTTGTTTAGTCTTATTTTGCAGGAGGTTGCTGGTTTAACTCCCAAATAGAGAAGCGATTTCCTGCACATCAACCTCGACTCTCCCGTTTCCAGTCTCTTTCAAATAAACACGTAAATTGTCCCCAAACGATCAGATCTGCAGCAGAAAGAATCAGGAGATAAATAAATGACCTGGACTCTGTCTTCTTCTTCTGTGGTTTATTGTGACGGCGTTTTTCCTCCTTCAGGGTCCGGAGTCGAACAGCAGATCAGTGATAAAGTTCGTGTTTAAGTCACATGTTCAAAAGGCAACGTCTCCTTTATCAAAAGTGACCTTTGACATGTTGAACATCTTCTGACATAATTTATACGTCCAGACTTGTGAAGAATGACTTTTTAAATATCTGTGGTTGAAATGTGAATGAAACGGACGGTGGGGTCAGTTTTACTGATGAGCTGTTTCTCCTGAAACAGAATCTGTGGTGTTCTCCTTTAATGGTGTCGGTTTGAAAAACCTCCTAACGGGAAATCAGATCTTCCTTTTTCTAAACGAAGTCTGTCTCTTAGAGTTTGGAGGCAGATTGTTTCTTCTCCCTGAAAACGGAGTCTGATTCTTTATTTTTCTTGTCTCCTCAGAGCTCCACGATCAGCGACGACACCGCAGGTGAAACTTTCCTCCAAACACTTCCTGTCACGCTGTTTGTGGCTTTCAGCTTCAACTTCCATCAACTTCCTCTGAAGACATAAAAAAGTCTCAGTACTAAAAGAGGAAGTAGTGTGGGACTACTTCCAGCAGCGGATTAATCCACATGTAGTTTAACACATCAAGAACTGATGCAGCTGAAAATGTTTCAACCTGTTTGTACATTTTTCAGTAGAAACTTTTAGTTGAATGAAAAATGAAATGTGTCAGACTCGGTGTTTATTTGAGCTCATCTGAGATGAAGCTGTGACAGTTTGGTTTCATGAGCAGATAAATGATGAACAAACCTGATTCTGCTGATCTCAGATTCCTCCACAGACTCAAAGACTCCACGGTCTGAAGATGGACCTGGAGGAGCCGGACCTCGAGGTGAGTGTGATTTTAAAACGGAATAACACACAGATGAAAGTTTGGAGAGATGACGATGATTAAACGGTGAGATGAAGACGGAGCAGTTTTTTCTTCAGAGTGATGTTTTCTGAGCTTCAGAGAACAGAGTCTTCACTGAGTCGGACAGAATCAGCTGATTCTGGTGACGTTTTTAAAAAGTTGAATTGACCTTCTTTATTTCAGAATAAAATAAGTTTCATGGCTCTAAAGCTGCAGACAGAAGGACATTATCAGTTTTTGTGGAGCTTGATGAAGGTGAAGATGGTTTTAATGGTCTCGTCTCAGACTCGGCTCAAAGCGCCGCCGTGACGCTGGAGAACGTGGCGGACGGCGTCAGCGAGGACCTGCTGGTGATGCTGGTGGAAAACGTCTCAGGGTTGGACGAAGACGGCTTCAGTCTAGAGATCATCTGGGAATCGAACAGAGCCGTGGTCGTCTTCAACAAGCCTGAAGGTAAGAAGAAGTCAATAACACTGGTTACCATGGCTACGTGTCAGTGGGCGGGGTCTGTCAGGCAGCAGGTGAACATTTAGTCCTGAAGTTGATGCTGAAGCAGAAAAAAGGTGAAAGAACCAAACTGTGATGAGCTCCTCCAACATCTGCAGGTCTGAGGGAGAGAAAACTGACAGATGAATAAATGTGTTTTGCAGATGCTGAGAAGTTCGTCGCTGCGAGTCAGAGCAACAGGAAGGTGCAGAAACACGGACTGACCGCTCGGCCACTGGAGGCAGCAACGAGCATCTGGGTGGAGAATCTTCCTCCTGCTGTGGTCAAAGGTTCAGACCGTTTCACTGTTTCCTCAGCGCAGCTTTTGGTTTCAGAAATCTGGATTTTGGAAGAAATTAAAAGGTTTGGTTTCAGTTTTTTGATTTAAAAACTCCGTTTCTGTCTCTTTGTCCCTTCCAGACATTTTGGATCTGTATTTTGAGAAGAACTGGACTGAACCGGACAGAGTCGTCATGGTCCCGAATGAACAAGCTGCCATTGTCACCTTCAGTCACTCCAAAGGTTTTTAATATAACTTTATTTGTTCAAGTGGATTAAAATATTTGAAGGACCTGCACTTGTTTCAGTTTTGGTTTAATGTTTAAGCTTCTTCTGGTCTGAACCTGCTGCAGGATTTTGCTCCCGTTTGTAGCTCCGGAATAAACGACTGACCTGAACTTTCCTTCTTTGTTCACTGAATTTGCTGCAGTTGTAGAAGACATTTGCAGAAAACAGGACTATGTGATCGGCTCCAGCAACGTGAAGGTGTACCCGTACCACGAGTCCCTGGGAACCGCCTTGTACGGTAAAGAGCGACCAAAATGGAGGATGCCCGAGCCCGTCACCGAACGGGTTCACCAAGCTGTGTGGAAATTCCTCCTGATGAAGAAACAGTTGAAAGCCATCAATGACCAGATGAGTTCGCACTTCTGCAGCGTGGACCTGGAGAGTCCGGAGGCCAAACTCTGCGCTCTGCCGAGCCTTTTGAGGCAGAAAGGTCTGACGGCTGATCAGCTGGCGACGTGGGGCGGTTCGGCCCAGCAGGCCTTCCGGACCCTGCTGTCTCAGTACTTGGCCTTTGAGTGTCCAGCAAACGCGCCCGCGTGGAAAGCTGCAGAGAAGGACGTGCGTTCGGTTGTGAAGGAAGACGCCATCCTGGTGCTGGATGTGTCCAAGGGGGCTCTGATGGTTGCCGGCAGAGCTGACGATATAAAACGAGTCAGGGCTCCGGTGGAAAACCTGCTTCTGAAAGCCATGAGTCGGATCGAACGGCAGACCAACGGCATCTCCGAGGTCATGACCTTGTCCCGCGCCATGTTCTACATCCTGAAGCAGGACGGGCTTCAGAGAGCAGCCCATGATATTTCTCCTGAGATGAAGCTCTCCTATGATGACGGTGCTCAGACTTTGAGCATCTCAGGACTTCCTGCAGAGGTTTACAAGACTAAAGCTTGGATCCTGGAGAGAAACATGCATATGAAAAAAAAACTGCTGAATATCCCTGCAGGTCTTCTGGACTTCCTTAAGACAGTAGATCCAATGGACATGTCAGAGGACCTGTTCACATCCCAGGGGGTCAGTGCCATCTACAACACCGACAACAAAGGGGTCTTACTGCTGGCGAATTCTGACAAGATCCTGGCGGATGCAGAGAGTCAGATGAAGACAGTTCTGTCTGTGCACAGGTTGGATGTCGAAGACCGGGAAGTTCTGAAGCTTCAAAACTGGCTGAACCTGAACCAGCAGCTTCTGGACACCTACAACTCTTCAAAGAAGAAGACAGTGGACATCCAGATCAACCCGGAGACAACAGACAAAATTACAGTGGCTGGTTTTACAAATCCGGTCAAAGAGGTCAGCGGCAGTCTGAGAGAATTCATCACCAACTACTCACAAGTTGAAGAAGCCGTCCGTGTCCAGTCCTGCGCCGTTGTTCAGTTCATTCATGACAAAAAATCTCATGACTGGTCCGGTATTGCCAAAGCTAATGATGTGACGGTGCACTTTGACCCGAACCGGCCCAGAATCCTCATATCTGGAGCTCGTCTTCACGTCCACAAAGCCAAGTCCAGCTTCCAGGAACTGGCCGGAGCTCTCTTCACTGATACCTTCATTGTCGATAAGCCAGGAGCTAAGAAGTATTTCCAGTCTAATGGAAACCTGTTCCTGTCATCAGTAATGTCAAAGTACAGCTGTGTAGTGATTCTTCGTCCAGAGAATCCCGAGGAGGAGGAGGAGGAGGAGGATTACGAAGAAGAAGGGGTGCTCTGTTACTGCAGAGTGAAGACCAGCAGTGGAGTTCTGCTGTCGGTGAGCCAAGCCGACATCTGCAGCCTCAGCGTGGACGCCGTGGTGAACGCAGCGAACGAGGAGCTGAAGCACGTCGGAGGACTCGCTCTGGCTCTGCTCAGAGCCGCAGGACCTCAGCTGCAGAAGATCAGTGACGAATACGTCTCCAAGTACGGACACCTTCGCCCAGGTGATGCCATCGTAACAGAAGCAGCCAAACTTCCCTGCAAGTACGTTGTGCACGCAGTCGGTCCGCGATTCTCCGACTCTGACAGGAAGACGGCAGTGTCGCGGCTGAAGCTCGCCGTGAAGGAAAGTCTGAAGCAGGCAGAGAAGATGAACTGCTCCACCGTCGCCCTGCCCGCCATCAGCTCAGGGGTGTTTGGGTTTCCTGTTGACCTCTGTGCCGACACTATAGCTCAGGCCATACGGGAGTACTGCGACAGTCCACAAGGTCCACGATCTCTGACCGAGATCCACTTGGTGGACAACAACAGGAACACCGTTGAAGTTCTGGCCAAAGCTGTGAACCAGGAGTTCTCTGACCTGAGACCGACCACGATGAGCCCTCAGAGGCCAGCTGGGGCTTCAGGGTGAGTCAATCCGTGGCCCAGGACCTGCTCTTGTGTCTGCAGCTATGAGGGATAGGAGGCTAGTTTAGCTTAGCATAAAAACAGGAAGCTGGACAGATGGCTTCCAGTCAGGAAGCAGCCGGGCACTTTTTATTTTTTAGGGATTTTCTCACATTTTGTTGTATTTTTTCAGTTTCTGGGTTTAATGGTCTGCTGATCCTTTAAACCAGCTCAGGAAATAAAATGACTGTCCAGCACACAAACATCAGAAGATTGATTTTGTTTTGTCGTTTCCTTTCCAGTGGACATCAGCGAGGAAGAGGAAGAGGAAGAGGAAGAGGAGGAGGAGGAGGAGCTGAATTCAACTCCAGTAACAGGGAACGTCTGAATACTGGGGGACAATCCAGGCCTGGAGGACAAGGAGGACATGGAGGGTGAGGTTCTTTATCTGCTTGTGTCTGATCTTTTCAACAGCAGGCCGGTTCTGTTCCTCAGACAAAATCAGGAAATCAGAGTGTGAAGAAGCTCAGAAGGTCCAACGGCAGCTGGTCTGAGGAGCCTGAACATCTGAAGCTGTGGAGCAGAAAGGCCAGCTGCAGGCCCAGATGTTACGGCCCTTCTGATCATGTGACCGTTGTGATAAAGTGCCGGACGAGGCGCCGCAGCTCATGCTGACCATCTTCACTGTGATGACATCTGTTCTCTTCTCTGATTGGTTGCAGACTGGAGAGGATGGAGCAGAGCACAGCAGAAGGTCTGAAGATTGATCTGCACAAAGGAAACATTCAGGACCAGAGAGTGAGTACTGACCTGCAGTGACCTTTGACCTCCTCCGTCAGCTGCTCTCTGATGGTTTCTGATGTCGTCTTCATTTTCTCGCTGGCTCCTTCAGAAATCGTTTTAAACTCCTCGTCATTTATTTGTTAAATGGGTTAAAATGCTGATGAACTGATTAACTGATTCACAGACCGACGTCATCGTCAACACCATCGCAGAGAACATGAATCTCAGTCAGGGAAGCGTTTCCGGCGCCATCCTGGCGGCGGCCGGGTTCCGTCTGCAGTCGGCGGTTCACATGGAGGCCGGAGTTCCTGTGCTGAAGCCGGGTGACGTCATCGTCACCAACGGCTTCGACCTGAAGTGTCAGAAAGTGTTTCACAGCGTTTGCCCTCCGTGGGACACCCGGGGGGGGCAGGCAGAGGAGGTAAGTGCCCTCAGAGGGAGCCCTGTGATTGGACGTCTGGTTTTAACAGAAATATTCAAGTTGACTTTATTGTACTGAGCTCATTTCCAGCTTCAGTGTTCATCTTTTTAACTTTAGTTCTTACCGTCAGCAGCATGTCGACGCCTCAGTGCAGCTCATTGGCTCTGTCCTCTTCCCGTGTCAGGTCCTAATAACCATCATCAGATGTTGTCTGGAGGAAGCTGAGAAGCGTAAGATGACGTCACTGTCCTTCCCCGCCATCGGCACAGGAAACCTGAGCTTCCCCAGAGACGTGGTGTCCAGAGTCCTGCTGAGGGAGATCCACTCCTTCAGCCGCAGCAGAAGTCCTCGCCATCTGAGACGGGTGTCCGTCATCGTCCACCCCAGCGACCAGCAGACTGTGGACGTGAGTGTGTTCCTCTAACGTTCCTCTCACGGTTTCAGGGTTCCGTCCTCATTAACATGTTCTACCGTGTGGTCTGTCAGAGTTTCACCAGGGAGTTCAAAGTTCAGACTGGTCAGAGCAACATTAAACATGAAGCACAGAACTTCAGTGAGTCACCAGTTAGCAGATCCTCCGGCCAATCACAGCTGGCCTCGGGTAAGACGCTGCAGCACCTGCATCTTCATTTCTGTCAGTCCAGTTTTATTTACGTGTTGGATTCTCAGCCTTCAGTCAGGTGTCCTCTCCGTCCCTTGGCGTGTACCGGATGGACATGGGGCAGCTCACCCTGGAGGTGTCATCTGGTGACATCACCAGGGAGACCAGTGATGTCATCATCAACTCCTCCAACAAAGACTTCTCCCTGAAATCAGGTGACTGTGGTCCTCCTCTGTCTTCAATGCTCTTCACATGGAGCCAGTTTTTAACCGACCTGTCTCCTGTCTCCTTCTGTCTCAGGAGTGTCCAAGGCCGTATTAGACGCCGCCGGCGCCTTCGTTGAGCAGGAGTGCTTAAAGATCGGTACGTCTGAGCGAACTGAAGCTGTCAAAGGTGAAGTTGAATGTGAAGGATCTGATTGGTTCTTTGGGGTTTTAGTCAGGGCTCCGGGTTACCAGCCCAGTCTGATGATCATGACGTCAGCCGGACGCCTTCCCAGCAGAAACATCATCCACGTCGTCGGCCAGAACGAACCTGTGAGGATCAAGGAACTGGTTTCTTCAGTGCTGAAGGTCTGTGAGGAAAACGGGTTCCAGTCCGTCTCCTTCCCGGCTCTGGGAACAGGTCTGTCCCACAAAACCACGTCAGCGACTGTAAAAGTCCCTCTGAAGGAGACTCAACTCCTGTTTCCTGTTTCCTGTTTCCTCTGTGAACTGCTTCCTTTTGTCATTTCTGTCATCTCATCGATGTCACGTCCATCTGCAGCTGAACATTCGACTCTTCTGTTTGAAACAGGTTTCATGTAGTTATACACACCTTCTGACTTCAGAGCCACGTTCAGTGTCCTCAGAGGACGAACTGATCTGTGATGCTTTAAATAATTACACATTCAACTTTTGTCCAGGCAACACAAACCAAACACAAAATTGTCAGTCTTTGTGTTGACTGAGTGGAGACGTTCAGACGTTCAGCAGTTCAGAAGACAAAAGATGGACGAACTGACTTATTTCCTCACTGATGATGTATTTGGTGCAGAGTAGCTTAAACACTTCATCTTCATCATCATCATCATCATCATCGTGTCTGTCCGTCAGGTCTGGGCGGGGCCAACCCGTCAGAGGTGGCGGACGCGATGGTCAAAGCCGTGGTGGAGTTTGTGAGGAAGAAACACCCGAAGGTTGTTTCTAGCGTGAAGATCTTGATCTTCCAGACGTCCATGATGGCCGAGTTCCATAAGAGCATGAAGAAGAGAGAGGGGGAGGAGGTGGAGGGGAAGGGCTTCTTCACCAAGATCAGAGGTGTTTCAGCTTTTCGTGCTTCTGTCTGCTCTGTTTCATCACAAACGTTAGTCTGACTGAACGATCTGTTCCGGCTGTTTCAGACGGCGTTTCTTCATTTCTTGGATTGGCGGACGAGCGGCCTCGAGCTGCTCAGCTGGTTCTGGAGCGTCAAGAGTTCGAGCCCACAGAGTTCGAGCTCTGTGCCAACGACAATAAGGTCCGTTCATTCATTCACCTCAGTCGACACATTTTAAACACAATAATCAGATTTTATTTCACCTGACTGATGAAAAACTGTTCAAAACGTTGTTTGTTAAAAAAATGAAGCAGCTCTTTGGTTCATGTGTTCGCTGCAGACAGAGTGATCTTAGCTTAGAATAAAGAGGAAGCGTCTGAAAAACATTTGTTTTTGTGGCGCCTCACTCCACCGTTAGTTTAACTCAGCGGGTGATTTTAGACTCAAACTGTGAAAGTGAAAACTGCGTCAGTCAGCTGATCTGAAACGACACAGTTGGATTGAAATGATTTAATAAACCGTCTCCTCCACAGAATCTCAGACTGGCCAAGAAGGACATCGAGCTGCTGATAATGACTGAACAGGCTCAGAGGACCATCACCGACCCGTTCATCAGTCAGCTGTCACAGGCCGACATGCAGCAGCTGAAGGACCTGCAGAGACAGCTGACGGTCAGGATCCACCTGGACCAAGGCCTGGAAGACCAGCAGCCCAGCATCCAGCTGGAGGGTCTGACCAGGGACGTCTTCGTCGCAGAGTCAGAAGTCAGGTCAGGAAACTGCTTCAGGCGGAGCAGACGTTCCCAAACGTCCTCCTTTTCTTTTCTTATTTTATTTTTTTGACCCTCAGAAAAATCATCCAGACGGTGGAGAGGACGGAGAACCTGAAGACCAAGGCCTTGATGCTGAGTGCGCTGGTCCAGTGGCAGTTTCAGGACCCGAACGGGAAGATGGTGGATTTTGACATCTACAACAACCTGAAACTGGAGGAAGCTCTGGAGAAAAAAGAGAGCGTAGTGATCCAGATCAAGGGAAGCAAGTTCAAGGCTGATGTGCAAAGTAGACGAGCATTTTCAGACGGACAGCTGCAGCTGGAGCTGATCAGAAAAGACCTGAAAGGTGAAGCAATGATTGTTTCAGTCCAGTTTTTCCTCCGATCGTCAAACGACTGTCACAAGACAAAAATAGTTTCTAACTTGTAACTGTGACGTTTGCAGACGACGACGCACTGCCGGGACTCTGGGACGACATGAAGGGCGACATCGTGAAGCTCTTTCCTCTGACCACGGGATCCAAAGAATACTCTGATGTGGAGAAGGAATTCAGGAGGACCGGCCTTAATTCCAACATCATCAGCGTCAGTTCACTCTGATCATTCTAATTTAATGTCCTGTGAGGAAATATCTGAATAGATCTGCTTGTGACAAGCTTGATTTTATTATTTTACTCCCTTGTAATGTTCCCATTTTAGTTCGATATAAATAATGTTTGCTGTTAATATAAAACTTTTATCAGGGTAACTCAGGACTCCAACATGGAGCGTTTCCATTTCATTTCCTGACTGCGCTGTGGCGGTGACCAGTTCTCTGAACCTTCTGCAGATCCAACGGGTCCAGAATACGACTCTGTGGAAAAGTTACCAGCTGTTGAAGACGCAGCTGGAGCTGAAGAACAAACACACCAACAATGAGAAGTTGTTGTTTCACGGCACCGGATCCAACTCCATCGACCTGATCAACAATAAAGGCTTCAACCGCAGCTACGCGGGAACTCACGGTAACTGATCGGTCACAAACGGAGCAGGCCGTCGGGCCGTCCTGATCCGGTTCCTCTGTGGTTCAGGTTCAGGTCCCCGGAGAGTCCGTTTGTCAGCACTTTGGTTTTCTGAGCAGATTCCCCTCAAAAACTCCAAAATCATAATCATTGAGTGACAACGGTTGGTTTTATGTGTTTCTGTTTTTGCTGCAGGTGCCATGTATGGAAACGGCTCCTACTTTGCCGTTGACCCCGCCTACTCGCAGGGCTACGCCCAACCAGACGTCCACAGGCACAGACGTATGTACCTGGCCAGAGTCCTGGTTGGAGACTACACGGTGGGACGAAACGGAATGATCGCTCCTCCAGCTAAACCTCAAGGAAAGACTGCAGATCTGTACGACAGCGTCACCGATCCAGCTGCCAAGATGTTCGTCGTCTTCAACGACATTCAGGCTTACCCAGAATACCTCATCACATTCACATAAACTCCATCTTCACAACCTGACTATCAGCTCACTTTGCATCTATTGGTTTTATTAGCATGTTAGCTAACCAGCTGGTCCTGTCACGTAATAGTTTATAATGTGGACGGATGATGTCGCTGCTGATGTTGTATGTTAGCAACAATACAGAGGCGGAGTCTGTCAGCGACCAGCTCCTCTAAAGACTGACAGTTTCAGCCGTTTTCACTCCGAAGCCTTAGTGTTCCTGTAGGTTAGCCACGTTAGCTGGCTGTTCTGCAGCAGAAAACCTTCCTGTTAACTTTAACTGACAAATAAAATCTGAACTCTGAATTCTGTGGAGTGAGTTTGTTGTACGACAAAACAAAATAAGTTGGATTCACTAATATTTTATTTTTCGCTTTAACCAGTGTCACATGTTTACCTTTTACTTCCTGAGTAACATCAGTGAAAACTTGAACTTCCTGTCTTTCCTTCCAACTGCTGGAAAAGCTGTGAGACTGATAACATCGGATTCTCAGACCAACTCTTTTAATTAACAAATGACTTTTTGGGACTTCTTATTGTCTAATGTTGCAGATTTGTGTTTGTCTTCGTCGGTCTGGTTTTAATTAAAGTCCTTTGAGTTGAATCTACCAGGAGACACAAACAACACTCAGAAAAAAGCTTGAAAAACTGAGGACATGTCCAAACGTGTAATATGTGCTGTGAGGACGCTCGTTTCCTGAACTCAGAGTTGTGTGCGTTAATGCACAAAAAGAAAAATTATTTGTAAAGACAAACTGCTGAGCGTCGTACATGAGATCCATTAACTTCAGTCTCAGTCTTAATCCAGAATTTAGAGGATCTTTGAGAATCCAGGACCAGGACCTGGATCTGGATCCGGGTTGATGGATGTTTATTGAAATGAGAGCAAAGGACCCTTTAAACCAGCTGCATCACAACTACAACTTCAACGTCCAAAAGAAAGCTGAAGAACCAGGAGAACACTGATGGGGCTGTTTCAGGGGTGGGGGGGGGGGGGTCAATGGGGGTAATTAGGGGCAGTTTGGGATGCAGTTCGTTTTTCTCCTGATATGAAACGCAGATTAGCTGATCTGCCCTCGTTTTAAACCTCGTTCAGAGTCACGCACAGTGTTTGTCTCTTTCTAGATTGTCCGCCGTTTTGTATCTGACATCATCATCATCTTCGTCTTCGTCTCCAGTCCACTGATGTGGTCTCAGACCGGTCCGGTTGTGGTTCTGTTATGAATGAGGGAGAAAAACCAGACAGGTGGTGGTGCGGTGCAGTCCAGACCAGTTCTGACCTCTGACCTCAGTCCAGCACCTTGTTTCTCCTGATGACTTCAGGAAGTGACATCACAGGTGACTAAATCCACGAAGGGAACTGAACGTAACACTCAGACCTTCAGAGGAAAAGTGAAGAACAAACTGATGAACTCATGAAGAAACCAAATGTCTGCTCCGGTCCAGAAACCAACGTTAACTCATTTAAATCTGAATTTACTTTTTAACATTTTAAATTTCTAAACGTGAACAAAAACTTCAAAACGAGCAAAAACTCTGTCAGGGTGTAAAAACTGAACTGTCACCTTCCGCTCAGACTCAAAAGTGACGTCTGGAGATCTTAAACCAGAAACTTCAGGAGCCCTTTAGTGGGGCAGTTCATCTACAGGAAGCTCCATGTGAGGACTGTCAGGGTAAAATATTAGTGTGACTGTTGTCATGGAGGCCTAAAGGTGATGCGTTCAGGCGTCATCTGTGAGGAGAGACGAGCGTCGGACTCGAGGTCTGGGGGGTGAACCGGCTCTGGCTGCAGGTCTGCGATGAATGAATGAGGAGGAAGTGGGCGGGTCACCGCCTCTGCTGGCTGTAGACGGGGAAGGCCAGCGTGACGTTGAGCGAGTCGTTGTGTTGGACCAGCGAGGTGTGCTGGTAGTGCAGAACCAGCTCCTTCAGGGATCCGTAAAGGTTGTAGGGCTCCGCAAACCCGTAACCGGTGCTGGTCTTATTGATGACGCAGTGTTTGACCTCCCCGTCCACCCTGAGAGACGGAGACAGACAGACGAGTCTTATGAGACGGATATTAACCCAGAGGTCGTCACAATGAGCAGACAGACAGGCAGGCAGGCAGACAGGCAAACAGTAAACAGGCAGACAGACAGATAAACAGGCAGACAGACATAAAGAGACAGACAGACAGATAAACAGGCAGACAGACATAAAGAGACAGACAGACAGGTAAACAGTAAACAGACAGGCAGACAGATAGACAGGTAAACAGGCAGACAGACAGACAGACAGGTAAACAGTAAACAGACAGGCAGACAGATAGACAGTAAACAGTAAACAGACAGGCAGACAGATAGACAGATAAACAGGCAGACAGACAGACAGGTAAACAGTAAACAGGCAGACAGACAGACAGACAGGTAAACAGTAAACAGGCAGACAGACAGACAGACAGGTAAACAGTAAACAGACAGGCAGACAGATAGACAGATAAACAGGCAGACAGACATATAAACAGTAAACAGGCAGACAGACAGACAGACAGACAGACAGACAGGTAAACAGTAAACAGGCAGACAGACAGACAGACAGGTAAACAGTAAACAGACGTACACCACGGAGCAGGCGTAGCAGCCCGGTTTGCTGCTGTCCCGGACCAGGAAGGTCCCGTCCCGTTTCCCTCGCAGCATGGACTCGGCCTGACTGCGGTTGATGTTTCCCAGACGCCACAGACGCTCATCGTGGTGAGGAAGGTCCTCCTCGTCCTCCACCATGCTGTACTCACTGAGGACAGACAAACAGAATCTGATCAACACCCTTTAACCGTTAAGAAACCGCCACGGCGTCGTTCCCGATTCTACCAGCAGGGGGCAAAGAGGCGGAGCTGGTCCAGACTTACTCCTCTGTGGTTTCGTTCTTCAGTCCGAGCCACTCGTTCAGTTTCCTCTGACGGACTCCTTTCTGGGTCAACCACCTGAAAACAGCAGATTCACGTTCAGCGTCTTCAATCTGATGGTTTGGATGTGTCTGTGTGTCTGACTGTGACCTACATGAGGTACTGGTCCCTGGTCTTGCGGAGCTGGATCAGGTCTGGTTTGATGCTGTTCATCTTCTTGTCGATCTCTCTGTAGTCGGCGGCCTGTTTCTTCAGATCCACCTCCAGGTGACGTTTGCTGTCCACGATCTCACTGATCCGAGACTTCAGTTTGTCGTAGTTTTCCATGATCCTTTTAAAGACGGAAAAACATTCACGTCTGTAGAAGCTGTTTATTTCAGAGCGCTTAAAAAAAAAAAAAAAACCCACCAACATTTTCAGACCAAGGACTTAAACTCACAGATCACCAGAGTCCAGAACTGAACCTGACTTCAGTGATAAACTGATCAGATCTGGATCAGTCTGACTCTCTGACTCCTTCTGTGTGTTTATCCGTCCATTCTCATCCTCCATCTTTGATAGTGACGTCTAGAGTCACGTCTCTACGTCAGTGATGTCACAGCCAATCAGAGTGTCTCTGGATCAGTCCTGTATGTTTCTGAGTTTATTGTGTTGGCAGAATAAAGACAATCAGATATTTGGAGCTGATTCTTCATCATTAATGAGCAGAACTCCTGATCAGATAAGATAAAGAGGCATCCAAGTCTGTTTTTGTCTTGTTCCTCCTCACATGTACAAATAAAAGGAGGAAGCAGCTTCAGTCAGACAGATTAATGGAGCATCAAACATCCGTCCAGCTTCAGACTAAATCATCAGGTGGTATCCTCCGGGCTCTGTTGCCATGGCAGCCATATACTTGTGAGGGAGTGTTACATAAAAGGCCTCTGTCATCGTTGCCAAGGCAACAGCCTCCTACCTCTGGATCTCCTTGTCGTTGCCCTCTCTGCGAAACTTCTCGATGTACTCTTTACTGAAGCGCTCCTGAGTCTGACACTGCTCTTCGAAGATCTTGATGGTCTCGTTAAACGCCTCGATGGCGGTCCTCTTCATCTGGATCTCCTGGAGGAGGAAGAGGAGGAGAACGGCACACAGGCGTGAGCTGAAGGTGGCTTTAACGGGCTACAGCTTTTATATCAATCACATGAAGTGCAGTGTAAGCAGATTTCCTTAAAACACTGACTGTCTGCTGATACTACATTACCCAACATGCACCTGTGACAGTGAGTCGAGGTGGCCCTTCTGTGTTGAAGGCCTTCAGCTAACCTGAAGTTCGTCCTGTAGAATCAGCTGGAAGCCTGTTTACCCGATTCCTGTTTTAATCTATCGGCCTTCATCTTATTTTATTAGAAAACACTTTGAGCTGCAGCTCAAATAAAAAGTCCTTCAAATAAAGTTGATTATCAATATTATTATTAATAATATGGTGAACTGTGCGTTGTACCTGTGAGGTCCTGGTGTACTCCTCGTACAGCCTGTCGTACTCCCGGTTCTTCTCCTGGTACTGCAGATGATACTCGTGGAGCTTCTTGCCGACAGCTTCGATACTGTCCTCCTTCACCACCTGGTCCTGAACAACACGACCACACACACAATCAGACAACTCAACAACGAGCACAGGACAAACGGTCAAACCGCCTCCGACGGAGCAGCTCTGACCTGCTGGTGTTTGGAGACGGGGTAGAGCAGCTTCACGTCCAGTTTGGGGTTGTACTGGGCCAGAGACTCGTGGCGGTAATGGTTGATGAGCTCCACCACCGAACTGAAGGTCAACGGGTCCGAGAAGCCGTACTTCCCCTCCCGATGGAAAATCTTTATCAGTTTGTTGTTGCCTCCCTTCCTGGAGGGAAACAGACAGGTGACATTAAAGCGAGTGGCGTTGATCCAAACATCCTGCAGATAGGATCCATTTTCTAAATGTTAAACTATCTGATGTTTTGGACAGCATTCCTTCGCAGCATGACGGAGGACTGTCAGGATCAGACAGAATGACCGCCATGACGACTAATAACACCACTAATACTGACGATGATCGGACGTCACCTCAGAGTCAGAGTGTAATCTCCGTGCATCTTTGTGGAAGCGTCTCGGACCAGGAATGTACCGTCAGCTGTGTCTCTCAGCTTCTCGTTCACCTCCTCTCTGTAACGCACACACAAACAGGTTCAGGTCTCAGGACTTACTGGTCTGAACTGAAGAGGAATCAGTCATGAATGAAGTTTCATGGCTGTTCTTTTCTAAAACTGTGTTTCTCTCTTTTGTGCCGTTTTATGTGTATTTTTTTTTTAGATAAAACAAATAGTTTTTGTGTAATGTTTGACGTTTACCTGGAGATGTCCCCCCAGTACCACTCAGCGTCCTGCAGGGACATACTGTTGTTAAAGCTACTGGAGGCTGCGGGAGTCGACGACTTCACTGGTTTAGGAGGCAACGCTGAAACACACGGACAATAATAATAATAATAATATTAATTAAAGCAGATTCTCACCGATTAGTGAAAGTCATCACAAAGTCAGAGTCATTGACAGTCGATGTCCACCGGGGGGGGCACAGTGTTAAAACAGGCCATAGTTTATATTAAAGGGCCCAACAGGGGCTTCTCCAAAGTTTTACTTAAAGCATTGTGATCCATTAGAAGATGGCTGAGGATGGTGACTGCTTTGTTGTGACATCACAAAGTCCCAGAAGTCCTGGCGGCCGGTTTTCAGGTTCAGGTTCTGAATCCAGACTGTGAGGGTTTCTCCCTTTGAGACTTTAACTGGATTAATAGAAAACCAGGACCTGGTTTAGGATCCATCAGGACTTTTGTAACTTTGTGATGTCACAACTAAACAGTGCCCGTCTTCTGCCACATCCCAAGCCCCTCCCACATGGATATCAACCCTTCAAAATAAAACACTGGAGAAGTTAAAATAAATGGAACTTTAAAATGAAAAATGGACCTTTAGTCCATAATATGGACGCTGAACCTTGAATCACAGTGTGCTGTTATATCCAAACCTGTGGATCCACAGATGTTTACGTCTTCACTGTGTCATTTAAAAATAATAAATATATAGACTAAAACAACTTAAATGACAGATTTTTTGAATTATTCATCTAAACACGACTTGACCAAATGGCTCAGGACCAGGACCAGGACCAGGACTCCAGGTGTCAGGTCTCTCCAGCAGCAGCAGGTTCAGGTCTGAGCTCCTACCTGGACTCTGCATGTTAATGTAGCAGAGAATTTTCTCTCGTCCCCCCCTCAGGGGGTCGGCATCACTCCTGCTTCCCTCGTCTCGCTCCATGTCGGCTTCTAAACTGTCTCCAGCCTCCACATCACCTCAGAAGTGAAATCAACCGCGTATCCTTCTTTTCTGGATCTCATGATCTCCTTCCTCCGACCGAGTGCTCCGGTCCTCAAAAAAAGTGACGTCACCTCGGAGGAAACAGGTCCAGGCTACATCGCGCTCTGATTGTTCCTCTGATCTTCGGCTGATCTGATCCCGATCTGCAGGATCTCCTCTCTCCGTCTGCACCTTCAGGTGGATTTCCACATTTCCCCCTCTGCAGAGAAACGTCCGGCCTGAAAACAGTTTCCTCTCATCCGTCAGGTCGCAGCATTGTCTCCTCTTCAGTTCTTTAGACGTTTAAAACGACGCAACTTTCTCTCCCTCTCCCTCTCTGTTCAAAGCTCAGGAGAGCAGCTTGGAGATGTGTGACATCACCGTCACCCCACAGCCAATCGTGCGATGGCAGTGATATCACCGAGGCAACACCCCCCTCCCCTCCCTCTCCTCTGCTGCATCTTTCACTCTGTGGATGGATGATGTCATCGTTTCAGTTGCCGCTCAGTCTGACCGGCTGAGTGAACATTTAATGGGCATCAATTAATGCTGAATTCATTTTCATCACTCATTAATCTGATGATGATTATTTTTATTTACTGAACAGACAATGAACGTCTTCATTAAAAGGGACATCATGATGTCACATCAGGCAGAGTCAGATAAGATCTGAGTCCGTCTCTGCGTCGGTGTCAGATGCTTTAACGTCGATCAGCTGATCAGTGACAAAGAATCGAACCACTCTTCTCGAGGAAAATGTGAGGAACATCTGACGTTAAAAGCTGAGACTCGTGACCGTGACACAGATCCAGTTTCACTGACCTGAGAGGAACTGAAACCACCAGAGACCAGCAGGACCCAGAACAGCTCAAAGCAGAGACCTGGTTTCTGGCTAAAGTCCAGAACCATTCGGGTTCTTTTACAACTAATTATGAAGCTTGAATGTATTTTTAATTGTGTTTGTGTGCGTTTGTGTACGTTTGTGTTACCTGGTGCAGCCTGGTTCACGTTGAGCTCACTGGTTATCAGAACCTCCAGGACCTGAATCAGAGGATCCAAGACAGACTCAGACCTGAACAGATCCAAAGTCAGAGTCAGATTCATTACACACAGACTCACACACACACACACACACACACACACACATATATATATACAAACACACAAACAGACACAGCGACTGACCCTGCAGTCTGCCTGAACAGCAGTGGACTGAAGCTCTCTGCCAGGTTTCGGGGGCTCAGCTGGTTTCTGGACCCGTGCAGACAGAGTCGGGCGAGGTGTCGGACCACACTGAGCAGCGTCAGTCCGTACTGTGCGGGGCAGGTGGGCGAACTCGCCACACCTCGCAGCACCTGAGCACAGTCCTCCGGGTCTCGGACCTCTGTGGCTGGAGACAAGAGAACCGGAACCGTGAACAAACAAAGACCCTTCAGGAATCGGGACAGGATGCACGGTTCTGGTTTCTGCTGACCTTGCACTGCGTGAATCATGTCGGACTGAAGTGAGGGGGGGAGGACGGGACAAGGGAGGTCCTTCAGGAACCGGATCATCCCGTCACATAGAGACGACACCTCCAGCTGCTCCAGGTCTGAAAACAAACACACCTCAGTTTAAGGGACAAAGTTTGATCTTAGAGTCCTCCGGAGGCACCAATGAAGATGAACGTTAAAGGTTTAAAAAGGTCCACACAGTCTGTTTTTATTGGACCATTTAGAAAACAATCAGCCAATCAGAAGAGAGGACCCTACTACATGGTCAAATATAACACGCCTCCTCACCGGTATCGGCCAGCTGCCGGGTGTCCAGACTTCCTCCACTCATACTGCGATACACACCAGGACTGTCCAGACCTGCAACAACAACACATCAGCTCAGATTTGTGTTCACAGCTCTGTTGTTGTGTGTGTGTGTGTGTGTGTGTGTGTGTGTGTGTGTGTGTGGGGGGGGGGGGGGGGGTACCTTTGGTCTCTATGGCCTCCATTAGTCTGCTGAGGAGGGGAGGGGCCGTGTCCGGGGGTCCAAACTGGTCTGGGAGGTCCGGCAGCATGAAACCTAAAGAAAGAAAAACAAGACTGAAGTCAAAAGTTTGAAGAGATGAAAAGATGAAAAATTACTCAGACTGAAGGAACACAACAGCCAGGTCACTGCTGCCTACCATCACAACACACACACACACACACACAGTAAAATCAAACGCACATACTTCCCGTGTTCTCTGGTGTCAGCAACCACAATGCTGATTAAATATCAGCTGTGTGTGTGTTTCCCAAAAATCAAACCTTATAAAGTACACATGGCACTCTGAGGTTTCCTATAATGTGTTTTCCATCTTGTGGCTAATGTTCAGGCTGATCATAAAGTGCAGAGAAAAGTATGTGTGTGTTTTTCTGTGTGTGAGGAAGCAGCTGAAGGAAACTGAGCAGGTCTCAGTCTTAAGTGACTCACACTCCAGACACATTCATGGACAAAATCACATTTATGATGATGTTTGTGCAGCTGAGGCAGATGTTTGTCACAGTTGTGTTAGTCGCGTTGGACAACCTGAGGTGTGTTCCTGGTGATCACGGGGCGTCCGGTCATTGAGACGTTTCAGACTGAAATCACCAACACCTTCATACAGCAAACCATCTCTGAACGCACACGTTTAAACTGAGGATCACTCACCCTCCGACTCAGAGTCTGTCCTCGCCGACGCCGCGGATGGCGGTCTGGGTGGGCGGGGCTTGGGTGTGGGCGGGGACATCTTCTTTCTTCCGACAAACTCCACATATGTCCCTGGGAAGTCGCCTTTTTCCTGACGAGTTAGAAACACACACATTCTGATAATCTGAATCATTGATCATTAACTGTAATTCCACAATTTCTTTCTTTCATTTATGTATTTTTATTTCTGCATGTCTACGTTTACATTTTTATATACACATCTATTATTTCGACATGTATGTAAGACTTTATTTATTTTGTTTATTTTCTGTCTGTGTGTTCATTAGGTGGGCAGTCCTCCCTCAGTCTGGATCTGGATTGGTTACATCAGGTTGACACCAGATCTTTATGGACTTTTGACAAAACGAACGGACCAGATACTCAACAGAAATAATTCGTCCACTATCTTAATAAGAACTTAATTGTTTCTGAGTCCTTTTTAAAATCAAAGTTTGGGTTCCCGGATGTTAATCTCAGACACTTGAAGGCATCTTGTTGGGCTTTCGGGTGAACATTTTTCTGACACATTACTGAAAAATTTATAGATTCATTCCAGAATAAAGAGTGATCAATTAAATTAACTAAAGCTCTGGATAAAAAATACAGTGTAAGATCAGGTATCCACCAGTCTCCACAGTCAACATTAAGATCTGGACTCTGAGCTGAGGAGGAATAAAACCTGATGAGTTGATCAGCCTAAAACTATCTGCTGGTAAAAATACCAAACAAACTCACAACCTGATCATTTCAGCTGATGCAGCTGATGGTGAATCAGCTGTGAGCGGAGGAGGATCTGTGGAGGCGTCGTTCTTTCCCTGACATCATGATTATCAGAATCAAACACTTTATTAATCGCTGGAGGGAAATTCTTCTCTTTGATATCAAAAGGAGTGACATTAAGAAGTTATATCAGCAAAGTTTGATAAGAATTTGCAGGAATATGTAAAAATAGAGCTGAGCATCAACAGGGTGTTTGTGTCAGGATGTCAGAGAGCTGGAGAGTGAAGTGATGAGTTTCTGAACATCAGAGGTCTCACCACATTTCCTCTAACTCTGGAACAGATGAAATAGAAACTCTGTCTGACTGTGTTTGTCAATTTCTATGTGATTAATCAGTCATAACTTTGAGCTCCTGTCTCAATCCAGAAACCAAAACCTTGGGTGGACCTGGAGAGCCAACATTTCCCCCAGAGTCATCGTGCGTTGGTGATGAAAATAGTACAGAAGCAGAAAAAGAGCAGTGTGAGAAATTATGCCTGATGGGATATCACTCTGATTAGGAGAACTGTTTCAGTCTGATGGTCAGTTTGTCACTGAAGACGTTTGTGTGATGGGAACAAAAAAAAAACACGAGATCAAAGGTCCTCTCCGGACGGACATTACATGCTGGAGGACTAATCAGGTCAAACTACGCCCCCCTAGATGGGATCAGGATTCTGTGGTGTCCTACCTGTGTGGTCTCATTTAATCCTGGCAGCCAGCCGATCTCAGACGGCCGCTCTTCAGCTCCGTTGCTAAAGCCCAGAGCTAGCAGAGATCCTTTACTGACCAGCAGCATGTCGCCCACGTGCAGGTCGATGTCCTCCTCTCTCTCCTTCTTGTAGTCGTACAGTGCTCGGTACTGAAAACCCTCCGAGCTCATCCTGACGTCACTATGGCTTCACAAAAACTAACAAAATCAGCTCTGAATAAAAAAAAATACAAAAATACGGTTCACTGTTGTCCTGAGGGGATCCAACGTGGAGAGTGTAGGCTAAGTAAAAATGGCGTTTCCAGCTGTGTGTGTCTCCCCTGTCTCCATGTCTGCTAATGTCCTGTCATCCCTCCAGACCGAGCCACAGCCGCTCAATCAGAGCATCCTTGTCGTTCATGAACAGGAGTCTCAGCAGAGGTAGTGGAAACATCTGGCGAGGCGACAGATCGGCCTGAGAGACGACAGACGGCGAAGATAATTAACCATCAACATCCGTTACAGTCAATCTCAATAAATCAACTCTCTCTTAGATCGTTTTTAAAACTGTCCTCAAAGCTCCACATGTTCACAATCAGACTGTCCGCAGTTAAATGGGAAAGGAGCTTATTTCCTTTGGCTGTACAAACAGCTGACAGCTCGGCCTCTGAACGGCACACTCTGATTGGCTGTGACATCACCCACCGGAGCCAATAGGAGTGTCTGACATAGAGACGTGACTCCACTGTCATTTTCAAACTAAATGGATGCTATCTCACTAAATGAGAATAAAACATGATTCAAATGTATTGATTGACTGTACTGACATTTAAAAAAAAAACATCAATTATTAAAATTAGAAGAGTAAATCTGTTTCAACTAAAAATCTTTTTCTTTCCCTTTTTTTTTTTTTTTTTTAATCGATCCAATATTAGAAGCAAACAAACCAAAAATATCGGAGAACATATATCAAAAAACGGATGAAATCATTAAATGTTTGAAATATTTATTTCAAAAAGTGACTAACGGAAGAGAAAAGTCAATCTTAAAGTATTAAAATAAACCAACACAATTCAACAAACTCATACAGAACATAATAAAAAGGTCTAAAAGAATACTGGCAGGTTTCAAACAGTAAGATTTGCTGCAGATTTTAAAGTCTGTTGGATTTTAAGATAAAAGCTATTAAAAACACAAAACATGGAGTTTTAAAGGGTTTCGGTTCCGTCAACAGAAGAAAACAAGCAAAACGGATCCGGCTTCAATTCAGACACTTTCTGGTTAAAGACCAAACAACAGTGTGTTTATCAGCAGCAGCTTCACTGCCACAAAGAGGAATATTGTTGTAAAAGCCACAGAAATGAAACACAAACGGTTTGAATCCAGCAGGAAAAAGGAAACGACGCTGCATGCCAGCGTTAGCTTAGCCTCTTAGCCACTTAGCCTGTTAGCTTGTTAGCTTGTATCGGTCGCTCCATCGACTCACCGTTTCTCTGAACTTTCACCGTTAAAATCCTTCAGAAAAACAAACCAGGTGCGACATGTTGGAGCAGCGGGGTAACACGAAGGCCAGACGGCGAATAAAAGTGAAACATTCCCTTTTTGTGTGGATTTTTCTCCAGATGAACTCACTCGTGGTTGAGCCGTCTGAGCGTTAGCAGCATACGGAGTCAAGTCAGCGGTCACACAGGCTACTTCCGGTGCGGAGCGTCAAAGTAAAACAGATTTCGCTGTAATAAAAAGCCTAATCTTTGAAAAATTAGTATTTTCGCTAATTCGTGCCATTCTTTCAATAAAAACACAAGTTAGCTTCGATGTTCCATCCAAGTCCACAATGACCACATTTTTGCCGTGACAATATCACACTGTTGTGTAACAGTCCAAGTTCCGGACTGTTTTCAAAATAAAACGCGCCGAACGAACGTGTGTTGTAGAACTAATGACACTATGGACAACACGTTGATTATTATGGGATGCCTGGTATCATCGTATGTGAATCTGATGTCTTGGGACACTGACCGCGGGTTAGTGAGATTATAAACAATTACAGCCGGGCTGTGACGTCACATCCGGTAACCTAGTTTTCAATGCAGTGTGCAGAGCTGTCAAGACAAGGGAGCCTGGCAACAAAGAGAGAGAGAGAGAGAGTGTGTGTGTGGGGGGGGGGGGGGGGGGGGGGGGGTCGGGTACTGTTTCCATGTTGTCCTCATTCATTCAGGTCCATACAACCACCAGTTTGGCTGTGTGTATGTTTGTGTCTCTGTGTGTATCTTTGTGTCTCTGTGTGTGTGATGGTGGATCAGTTTTTTTCTGTCAGTGAAAAGCAGGGTGACTCCCTTATCATATGACTCCTGCTGATGCCTTTCCAGAACAAAGTGCTCATCACATGCATCCATCCGGCACCACAGGCACTTCCTCAAAAAACATTAACTTTAATTACATCAGAAAATCAACCCGATCAACAGCCATGACCATCTGTTCTAAAACACATAAGCAGAAAATCATCACATAAGAGACAAATCTGGATTTGGTTCATCAGGGAAGTAAATACAAAAATAGAAATCATAATTAAGTTCTTCATCGGAGGACTGTTGTCATAAGAAAAGGGGAAGATAAATACACAAACAGCACTAAAGGGAAGAATATGGTTCTTTATATTGTGGATTTACTGGATTCGGCATTAAATAAATGCAGCAAGTCAAAATGTTGACTGATGTTTTAAAGGAAGGCTCAGCTGGTTGTATTTAGGTCTTCAGGTGTGTCTGATAAAGTCAAAGTCCGAGCTATAAAAGAAGTTAATGCCCTTAAATCAATCAGGAGGTTTGACGTCAAATCTGAAAGTCCTCCAGTTTAATAATTGAGCCTTTCAACTTTTCACCTGAGTGTGTGTTTAGTTTTGTTTTTAATCAAACTTCATTTGTAAAGCTCTTTCCACACAGTTCAAAGAGCTTCAGAGATGACTGAAGAAAAAGGACAAATAGAATAGGAAAACCCCAAAATAACAAAGCCATAAAATTAGACTTTAGATTATTAATTGTATTTTTCTCAGATGTTTTTATGGTTTTCTTTAAAATATTGTTTTATTTTTCTACATTTGACTTCTCTCTGAAAACATTAGATCCTGGGTTCAGAGACCTGGATCCTAGCTTTGGTTTTGAAAAACCAGAATTATCTTACATGGTGAACTACGCTGGAAACCAGGACTCTGGACCTGGCCCAGGTCCCTGACACCTTCTTAGTTCATCAGCTCAAAATAGGTAGTCCGGGTTAATGAAGTCTGTTAACTTTGACCTGAGCTTCTTCTACATGCTGAAGATATTTCCCACTCCGTGAACCGACAGTCTAATTCTCCCCAACAGCTGCAGCTTGTCCTTCAGGAACCGTCCAACCTGCTCTGAGTAAAGGACGTCACAGAACACCCAGATCTCTGCCCGCTCCCTCTGGATGTTGGCGTTACAGGTTGGCAGCTGGGAGCTCCGGACCGACCGGTTCAGAGTCAGCCACACCTGAACGGAGAAGGATTAACAGGTGACATTGTGACACAACAACATGAGCCCTTGGTTTTGACCTACAGAGAGTTTACGTGTTCATTTAACTGAAATGATACCCCAACAGAGGCAACAATCATGTTGGAGGATTCATGTTGGATAGATTTACACGCATGAATAAAAAAGGGGGCGAGATTTAAAAACAAAAAAACAAAAACTGTTTTTCACTGTGTGATTTTGTTAATCTACAAGATTTTTATTGATTTATAATTTTTTAATCTAAAAATAAATTAATTTTATTGTCTCTTATGAGTCAACCCATTGACAGAACTTTGATTAACATTCATTTTAACATTGTGACCATCAAAGAGAGTGAAAACGTGCAGAAGGACAAGAACAGATGATCAGGAGACAACTGAGGAAATATGTTTTAAAGCAAAACAGGAAACATACATACATAAATAAAGATGTGGAGTTGTGGCAGGTGAATTATATTCTCGGTACAAAGAAATGTCAAAAGATTCCTGTAACTTGACTGATTGACTAATTTTTCCCTGAGTGGTGTGAATGTGAGGAGATGCTGAGCACTAAGGAAAAACAACATGAAGGACGTTGGGACAGATAAAGATCCACAAACACAAACCCCACTGATGTTACTCTGATAATAAGTCACACTTGGGGAGAGGACACGAGCTGCGATGTGTTCAGTGAACGGTGGAAAAACCAGCATTGTACCAGTATGTGTCTGTGTTGATGTGTATGAAAGTGAAAACTCTGATATCGCCATGAAATTAACGTTCATACGCCCTCCACTGGCCATCAAAAGAAAAACTCTATGAATAATAATGATATTTAGCTTCAGAGTGATGCTCTGCAGCCTCATAGAGCTGTTATAGACTGCCTGAGCAGAGAATAATGTACTGACCTGCTCCATGTCCCGGGCCATCCCACAGTTGTCCTCCCCGATCACCCATTTGGCCCTCTGGCGGAGGTGGAGTCCATGGACGGACACCATGTGATGAAACTGTTTGGACATGGACTGGGAGCTCTGCTGCAGGACTCCTCTCTGTGTTGAGACACTCCAGGAGCGTTTGATCGGCGAGTCTGTGACACCATCTTTGTCTCCCCGGGGCAGTTTTGTGGGTGACAGTCTGGTGACCCTTTTCTCTTTGCCTTCCTGTGTTTTTTCTGTTGGACCCCTTGCGGTCTCTTTATGTGGATGATCATGACATTTTTCAGCAGTAAAGCCACAAACTTTTGGCTTCTGTTGACTGTTTTCTGGGAGAGATTTGGTGTCAGTGTGCAATCTGCCGTCAGAGATGAATAAATCATTGGAATTGATGACAGGAGCCCGTTTGGCGGGCCTGATGGGCAGCCTGTGGTCCGCGGTGAAGAACCAGGGCCTGAAAACCGGAGGGGTCCGACAGGGGAAAGGCTCCAGAAGCTTCTCTGTCCTCTCTATCAGAGAAGCGAGTCTGTCTGCTGATCCAGATTGATAATGGACAACCACATCCTCCATCCAGACGAGCAGAGATCATAGCACTCACTCCATCATCCTCCCCCTCATTATATCATCCCTGTAATATAAATAAAACCATTAAAATCATCTCCAGCTTCTGCCTCTGTTCACAGTCAGGACTTTGACTTCAAGGTCTATTTTGGGTTATTTTCCCAACTAGAATCATACTGTCGTACTGTTTTGTTTTAGATTGATTTTAAAGAGAACAGACCTTCGGAACTTGTTTTAAGTTCCAGGTTCACCTTCATTATCGGAGAAGACTCCGAAAAAAAGATTCTGATCAGCTGAGAAGCGTTTTGTTTTTGTTTTTTTTAACTTCAGGTCATCGCCAATGATCTGAGCTCAGATCAGTCTGAAAAAGTTTAAGACCCAAAATATCAGAACTGTAACTTTAGGTAAAGTTTCATTTTACAGCTACAGTTTAATAAAAGATACAATCCTTTTATTTAACGGAATATTTTCTCCGGTTCCACTCACCGGGAGCTAAAGTTTTTAGCTTATTAAGCTAGATAGCTAACAGGCTAAACGCAACAATAATAAATGAGCAGCGAACAAACAGAGGAACTTTAAACCTTCAGACTGATGTTAGACATAAATACTTTCCTTTAACTAAATATATCCACAGTATACACACTGTTAATGAGCTAACGGAGTCCCATCGGGAGGTTAGCCTGCTAGGTGGCTAACACGGAAACGGTTTGTTGCGCACCTCACGGGAAGTCTCGCGAGACGTCTTCTTCTTCTTCTTCCGGCGTTTAATGGTGGTTGTCAAAACAGCTCCTTCTGAAGGTGGAGCGGAATTATTCTGAAGACATTTTCTCCAGTCGATCCGATCATTTCCGCCATGACGCCACCGATCAGTCTGCGAGATGAAGCCTCCGGTGTCTAATTTACCCGTCGGCCATCTTGGTTTTTAAAATCAGATTTGAAGGAGAAGGTGGATCTGACCTGCTCTGTACTTTCTTCTGATTGGATGGTACAATCTGTCAGTCACACCCTCCTTCCTGTCTGTTTCCCTCTAAATGGAACGTGACTTAAAAAATGAACATCATGTTGTATTGAAGACTGTAAACTAGAGACTGAGACCATAAACTCATCAGGAAAACGTTTACTGAGGAGGAGTAGGGACATTTTCCCATAGACTTCAATATAAGGGAGGAGGAGGGACATTTTCCCATAGACTTCAATATAAAGGAGGAGGAGGGACATTTTCCCATAGACTTCAATATAAAGGAGGAGGAGGGACATTTTCCCATAGACTTCAATATAAGGGAGGAGGAGGGACATTTTCCCATAGACTTCAATATAAAGGAGGAGGAGGGACATTTTCCCATAGACTTCAATATAAGGGAGGAGGAGGGACATTTTCCCATAGACTTCAATATAAAGGAGGAGGAGGGACATTTTCCCATAGACTTCAAACAACCTGCCTTCTGACTACAGCCAGTGGAGCCGCCCCCTGATGGTCAGTAGATCTTCAGCTTTGCCTTCCCTGGACCAGAGTCCAGGTCCAGGTCTGGAGACACTCGGTGGTTCGTACACAAACTTGTGACTGTAAAATCATTCTGAAGCTCACACATTCTGTTTTATTGTGCCTGGTTAGTCTTATTTCCTGTTTCCTGCTCAGTTTGTCAGATATTTTCAACAATCAAGCCATATTTTTGGGTTAAATTGATTTGTCAAATTTAAGATTGACACACTGAACACTCATTCTACATGATTTACCTGAAATTTTAGCTTATTAGTTAGATTAAGTTCTATCGGTCTCTAAATCACCCTCAGTGTGTCACCATTTTCCTCCTGAAGTAAGAACTTCCTGCAGTCAGAGCCACAACAGTCAAAGCCGAGCTGAAGAAAAGACACCGAAGCAGCTGAGCAGTTTGTCAATAGGACATTTTATTTCATACGTCTGTTGTCTTTATTCAAATTACAGTAATATACTTGCTGAGATGACCACCGGCTGCAGCCTGGACAGCTAAAACTGACAGCTGTACTACTTGAAGCAAACTTTTCTTTTTTTTTTTTTTTACCTATTTTTTCCCTCCTTTTTTTAAAATGAACTTGCAACAGAAAAAGCACATACTGTATGCCATGAGATGTGATGAATGGTGATGTCAGGTAGGTAGGGTTTTAGTGCTGGTCTTAAAAAAAAAAAAAAAAAAGGAAGAGGAAGAAACAGAAAAACAAAAAGGAAAAACCTTACACGTTGTAAAAGGATCAGAATATGGCACATTTGGTCCACGTTGGTAGTTTTATTATCTCGTTTTCAGACATGTAATAAACAAAAAAAAAAGAAAAAACAGATCATCATAGTTGTGTTGTTTTCCCCAAAAGCACAGCATTAATGACAGCATTGAAAACACGACTGTAGAGGGGGCGGCTCTTAAGTTTCTCTTCGTTAAAATCTTGAATTCATCAGCCAATCATTTGTTTCTATTCTCCCTGGTACAGTGTCATCATCATCATCGTTATTAGTATCTTCTTTTCATCCAAAATGGGGGGAGTGAGGGGGAAGGCGGTGGAGCTTCATGGATGACAGACAGGGATGGCTTTGGACATTCACAGGAAGTAGTCAGGAGTGCGTCTGGTCACATGGGGCTCTCCGCGGCGGGGGGCGGGGTCAAACTGAAGGCTGAGGAGGCAGATAATTTGTTGTTACTGATGAAGTCACTTCGTTCAGATAATTTAGGGGTAAATTAATAAAACATTTCAGCACGTCCGTCCTTCGGCTGTTTGTCACTGAGCCCAACCCGACTTCCTGTGACAGGCTTGTACTTACAAAGAGTATTTCAGAGTGTCGTCCAGTTCCATGATGGCTGCCTGGTTTCCACAGCGGTAGCAGTAGTTTGGAGCACTGAAGATGGTCACCACATTCTTGTCGTGGCCCCAGTTGTAGCCCTGACAGTTAAAAAAAAAAAAAAAAAAAAAAAAAAAGGTGTACTGTTAGGACAGAAGTGGTGTCACCTGACCACAGACAAGATCAGATGACCTGAGCCAGTAACTGAGGCGTCAATGTGAAGTCTTTAGTACAAACAGCGAAGAGCTGCGTGCTGCCTTTTTACACCAGAGTTAGTGTGTGAGAGACACACATCAGTCCTGAAGCTTTAATCTCATATTAACACTAAAGTAGCAAATCAGACAATTCTACGCTGAACTGTTTCAGTTTCGTACACAGACGGCGGCGGTTTTACCTCCATGACCAGCTGATGGGCGCGGGACACCAGAGTGAGGCCGTTGGCGTGGTTGAAGGTTTCAGAGATGTCCTGTCCGAAGGTGTAGCCGGCACCTCGGGGAGAGATACCCCACCCACCGCGGTCATCAGGGTCCGACCACAGCAGGTCACACATGGGACCCTGAGGAGGATCAAAGCTGTATAACTACAAACGTTCATCTGAACCAAAAGATTGTGACAACCTGAGGCGGCAGCAGCCTCAGAGGAAGTAGTCAGTAAAACCTGTGTACCTCATGTGGGACTTCTTGCAGGCGGTCCAGAGCTCGTATGTGATCCAGAGTGTCTATGGAGGGAGACAGACCTCCGTGGAGACAGAAGATCTGAAACACAAACACACACAATGATATTTAAAATGGGGCTATTGGGCAAGGGGGCGGGGCTTAGTGGCTCAGCAGGAAGTGAGTCTGTTTAGTTTCCTGTTAAAATGGACTAAATAATCAAGAGTCGCTACATCAGTTACTTTAAGGTCTGTGGCAAATTTTGGTTTTTGTACCCAAAGAATCAGAACGATTATTATTTTTCATAAGGTAATATTTATCACGTTTCCTTTAGACTGTATGGACCTTTAAATTGGCAACATAAATAAAAATGGTTTCCATTACAGCAGAAGAACCTGAAGCTGTTTCTGTGCTACTTGAAATGAGGCAAAGATGGCGCCTTTCCCCAACGCCTCCTACCTGTCCGTCGACCAGTGCAGTGAGCGGCAGGTAGTCGAACAGGTCTGTGAAGTACTTCCACACGTTGGCGTTACCATACTTCCTCAGGCACTCGTCATAGAAGCCGTAGACCTGCGTGATCTGCCGTGACTCATGGTTCCCTCGCAGGATGGTGATTCGCTCCTGGAAACGAACCTGAACGACAGAACGACAAGAAATTAAAGACACGAGTAGAGTCTTCATCAAGAGCGAGTGAAAGAAAGATGATGACCAAGTCCAAATAATCTCGTAATTGACGACCCATCATTTGTTGAACAGCCAAAAGCCAGAGATAAGTTTTCCTCCCACATAAACTCTGTTTGCTGGGCGGCATTCTGAGCATGTGCTGCTGAGGCAGCAGGAAGGATGAGGAAGTCAAGAGAGGACAACACAGACCAACAGGTGGATGGTATACTGAGTAAACCACATCAGTGCCTGAGTCTCTTCAAAACATTGAGACTTGATGGATAAACACACAGAAGTAAAGCAGCAGAGCTCCAGTCAGAGTCCGACTGATCCAGATCTGAACTAACTTGGTTCATCAGTGTATCACTGAGGTCAGTTTCAGATTGGACAGATGAATTGACCTGCAGTTTAAGGAGGAAACAGGAAGAACCATCAGAGAGCAGCTGATGGAGGAGGAGATTTCTCCTGTGGACGTCATTTATCACAAATTATGTGAAACTCAATCTGTTTTAATTGGGTGACATGCTTTGCATTTGTTAGAATTCAAATCAACCCTTCAGTGGTTTCATTTCCTGTTTGAAACAGTGTGGAAACGAGTTTGAAGCAGCGCTCCATGGGAACCGTCTGACATCACTCTGGGAAAAACATCCTGAGGAATCCAGATAATCACCCTTTTTTGATTATTGTCCGTTTACACACAAATACACAAGTTAAACAAGTTTCACTGTTAACTTGGTGCACTTAGCCAAAGTGAGCAAATCCAACTCAGTTCAGATCTTGTACTTAATGTGTTTGTAACTGGGATTTACGGAGCCTGAATGCAGCCTCTTTGGGTTTGTCGTCTCTCTCAACCCTGCTGTTTTATAGATCCTAAAGTCGATAACACAAGAAAAATAAAAGTTTCTCACTCCTCTCACCCTGTTAAAAAAAAAAAAAAAAAACAACCCCAAAACAAAACAAAAAACTACCAACCAGTAAGCGTTTCACCCTCAGCCACAAAGAAGTGTATGTGATTCCAAGAACTCTTACTACTGCTCCAAAGAATGAGCAGATAAAGTTAGAAAGTTCCTCACACGTGTTTGGGTAGATCTAGAGGTGGTTTCTTTGGTCATTAGTCCAGCTACTCTCCCCTTTTACAGTGAACAGAGTCTTTATTAAGTCACAGATTGAACTAGCTGATTCTGAATATGGTGAGACGCGGTGAGGTTTAATAAATGATAGATCCAAAACAGAAAGAGATGAAGATACAGGAAATAGATGGATGAGATAGGGCGTCAAACTAATCTAAGACTTCTCTATTTCTGAGGGATCTGGGCTCCTCAACGTGGCGACAGCGTTTACCTTTAACGTGACGAGCAGCGTGACCGTCTCCACGGAGTAGTAGCCTCTGTCGACGTAGTCTCCCATGAACAGGTAGTTGGTGTCTGGAGACTTGCCTCCGATCTTAAACAGCTCCATCAGATCGTGGAACTGACCGTGGACGTCGCCACACACCGTCACCGGGCATCGCACCTGAGGGGACAAGTAACAAGTCATTAGACCGACCATGCTGCTTTTCTGCTACACATTAAACACACGATCCTCACATCCCGACTCCACCTGCAGTGTTTAGAGTTTAATATCTGGTGGAGTGTAACTGCAGCTCATCTTTTCTACGTCACTGTTCATTTGATCCGTCATTTATTTGCTTGGCCTTCTTCTGGAAAAAATTTGTAAATGACGCATGCACAAAAAAAAAAAAACAAAACAAAACAAAAAAAAAACTGTGCACGCCACTACCTGTTCATGAATTCATTTATCTGGGACAGTGATGACCCAAGATACAAAAAACAGAAGTGAGAAACCAAAATAAGGGTCCAGACTACTAAAAAGGTGGGCAAGACCCTAGAAACTAATGATTTTACGGGAATAATTATTAAACTGAAAAAAAAGTCAAATGTGAAGAGTAGGTAATAAGAAGTTAACAGATGAGCTTTCAGGTTACATTTTTGATTGGTTTGTAATTTAGAGCAAATATTAGACCAACTTCCACCGTTGAATGTGGTTTAAAATAGTATTATTAATATATAATTTCCTCAAATGACTAATTTCCTCTTTAAAAGATGTAGTTCCTCCAGATCAGATGTCAAACACAATTAACATGTGAGGCCCAATAAAAATACCGATGCCACGCCCAGGTAGACTAGACCCACCTCTAAAAGATTAAGGTCAATTAAGACCCGTCCTGTTTGATGAAGACACACACACTGGCAGACAGGTAGATTAAGGTTTAACTGAGCTTCATCTTACATTACAAACATTATTTCACGTCTGACTGAGTGACGGAGTGGGGACAAGTGATTTCTTATAAGGGCTGCCAAGCTAGCATGGACCAATGTGAGGTGAGGCATGTGAGGCCTTTAAGGAACACGAGTAAACCGTTGTTACAGAAAATAACCTTCGTTACAGTTTCCACCTTTAAACTGCATGAGGAACGCTGACTGCAATTCAAGGTTCCTACTTGGGATAATAAAATGTCTGAGTCTCAGTACCATGAACAGTCTCTCAACCTGACACTATTGTATTTTTAAATGTTATGTGAAAGGACAAACTATTGATCTTCTTTGTTTGAAGGATTCTGGGTGGAAACCGTTTCTTTAAAGACTTAAAGTGGCATTTAAAAAGGAACGGGTGTGTGAGCCTGCAGCTCAGCAGACACAGTTATCAGTGTAAACAAGGTGTGATATTGTTCAGACTGTGGAGGCTCAGTCTTTCTGCTCTGAACAGGTCAGAAGGAAAGACACTGAAAACCAGACCAAGGAAACATTTTGTTTCCTTAATATCTCCCTGTAGACATCCACATCCTGAATTAATATTAGAAATAACCGCCATTGACTGCTTGCGGGTTAAAATAAAATTAATGCAGATGGGAACAGCAGCAGAGCCTGAACAGTCTGTTGCCCTTTTTTATTATGTTTCCAAGAGTCAGCAAATTACTCTAATAAAAAGGAAAAACAAACAAGACGTTGGTTTAAATGGCTTTAGTTAAATAAGCAAATTGTTTTGGAGTCATTGATTTATTAAACTGTATTGTTCTTAATTCATTTTGATTTTAATCCTATATTTTTTTCTGTCTGTAGATCTGCTACTAAATTATCTACTCATGATATAATACAATTAAATAATCAATGACTTATTCAACAATGTCCAAAGCTTGTGGAATTGACCAAATCTTCAATTTAGGGCATCGGACAAAGATGCAGGGTGGAGACAGAAAACAGACATAACCACAAACTAACATGACAAATGATCATCAACTCTCACTTTATTAAAATTCTCTTATTAGTTGATGTTATCTAGATTTATTAACCCCTAATCTATGGCAGTTCAACAGTTGGTTCCTTTAATGAGTCAGTAAAGGTTTGATTTTTTTTTCTCTGACAGTGTTGAAAAAAAAAAAAAAAAAAAAAAAGGACTCGAGCTCACCTCCTGAACGTTGGACTCCTTGGTCAGAATCTCCTTGGCCTGAAGGAGAGACAAAGATAAACTTTTTAAAAAGACATTTTCCTTTCAGACACTGAAGTGATCATGCGACCAGACATAAGGCTAAAACTCTTCACAGACACACAAAATGGTAACTCATGTCATGCTAGTCCACGTTTAGCCTCCATGAAAGAGAAGGAGGTTATTTTGAGATGCCCATTCTTAGTGACCTTGCAGAACACCATAGTGATTGAAATAAACTGGTCATAGGTAGAAAAGCAAAGAAACACTGAAGCGTGGCTAGTGCCCATCTGATGTTCTTCATTTCCCAGAGTTCAATGTGACGTCTTCAAATTGTCCATCTGTCAGGACAAAACCTGAAGCCAGTCCATGTCAGGGCTAAACATGTCATTCACACATCACAATCTCAACACGGCCAATGCCCAATATCTCACAGGAGCTGCAACTGTTCACAAATTAAAATATAATAATAAACAGTTATAATTGAGGTTTGTTGCTGCATAGATCTCCTGCCTTTAAAATCCTTCTACAGATGTAAAGGAACATGGTTGGGAACCCAGAAAAACTAACATATGTTCAGATTTTGATCAATGAAAATTAACAAACAGTAAAATATGACCATGCTCGATGAAATCATGATTTACTGCCATATTTTCATCAAAAATGTTCTTATTTTTCCATTGTTGTGTCATTGGTGTTTAAGCCCCAGTTGATCCTAAATGCCCCCCCAAAAAAACCAAAAACCAGAAAGCAAGGGGGGGGGGAATGAAATTTTTGTGCAATTAATGGTATAAATGAAAATGTTGATCTGTATGATCAATATGAATCATACTGATCTGTCATACTGTAATATCTTACTCGTTTCACAAAATAAAAATCAGGTTTTTTTTTTTGAAAACAGAGGTTTCATGTCCAAACTTTAGGCTCTACTAAACCAGATTAGTTTGTATCAATTTGTTGTTTAAATAATAACTCACTCTGTTTAAATGTTCTCCCAACAACCTGAATAATAAACTCATTTTCAGCTCTAAACAGAGCCCATGAGCTGCCTGACCTGCTTTATATCACTCTTCTCCCCATTCAGCAGCATCACACTGTTCACCCCCCAAATTATATCTCAACTATTAAAGTCTTAGCTTCCACACACAACCAAAATGATTTCTCTTTCGTTGTCCTGCAGCCTGTCACTGTGAGCCAAACGTTTGTTTTAAAGCTTATTGTGACAACACTGAATGTGGATGATGCCGAGTTGTTTGATGGTGCAACAGTCCGGAGGCTCGTTGACAGCTCGGTGCAACAAAGCTGTTGATCAATAGAGACAGGGCGCGGTGGGACACGCTCATTAACACGATTCTGTTCACACCGAAACCAGAGTACAAAACAGCTGAATATAACATTGGCCCTGTCCCGATGTGAGTGTCCTGGCTGGGGGCAGTAAAACGGTCTCCGTCTACTTCTTGGTATTGCTGTAAAAGATGCGAATTTTCGGCCCATGTCCGGAGAGCCGTCCACACTATCGACGTTTCAACGACCCTGGCAGAACACTGGGTCAACGTATCACCTCCAGAATCCGATTTACATTCATTCCCCAGGCCGTAGCTGATTGATCGACCCGGGATGACTGGTCGAAATCCGGGCGAAAATAACCGCCTTGCCGTTACCACATTCCAGAAATTAGTCGGAGCCGCTCTCGCCATTTAGGCCACAATGAAAGGAAGGCCGACAGAGAGAGCGAAAGCCGGGCTGATGGTGCTCACTTACCTTCTCGCAGAGCGTCCTGACTTGGTTTTCCGTTAGCTGCTTACACTCGTTTAGCTGTTCGATCCATTGGTCTAATTCTTTAGTGAAAGATTTGTCTTCCATGACAGCCGCGGTAGCTGGCTAAGCTAGCTGTGTTAGCTACCTGAAAAAACAGACTGGCCTGTGTCTCAGCGTTAGCCGCGTTAGCCTTTAGCTCGTCGTATTGTTAACCCGATCTAGTCCCGCCAAACCGGTTGGAAATTCCACGATAAGACCTAAAAATAAACAACCCTTCACTAAACTTCTATCATGATAAATTACCGATGTTTAGTTACCAACGTTAAAAACCAGTTTATGCGGGCCGGGGGAGTCAAAAGGGTCGAAAGTCCCCGATGCGGCAGACCGTAGCTGCGGGAGTCGGCGGCGTCGCAGCGGCTAGCCGATTAGCTAAAAGAGCTAGCTACAATAACATCCGGGCATTTCAGCAGCGCCCTGAGTCTGCGCGTTGGTGACGTCACGTGGACAGAGCGTGAAATGCGACAAGCAAACGGGTCCAACGTAAAGCTGGCGTCCCCCAGAAAGGCCGCAGCACACTCTGGGTTTATTTAACTATCAAATATAAAAAACATGAAGGTTTAAGGTTTCTTTACTACCATCGTATACATTCAAGAGCAAAATGCACTTTTAGATTCTGCCTGGTTTTGTGTATTTATGAAATAATTTTATGGCTTAACTTTAGACTTTGTACAGTTTGTTTTTCCAGTCTATTTTATATTGCACTGTATTGTATCCTATTCTGAGCAGCACGGCAGCACAGAAGTTAGCGCTGCTGCCCCACAACTTTCTGTGTGGAGTCTCCAAAGACATCATGTTTGGGTTCATTGGTGACTCTAAACTGTCCGTAGGTCTGAGTGGTTGTTGGTCTCTGTCTGTCTCTGTGATGGACTGGAGACCTGTCCGGGGTGACCCCGCCCCTCACCCAGAGTGAGCTGGGATTGGCTCCAGAACCCCCCGTGACCCGGAAACAGATCAGAGGTAGAAGATGACTGAATGAGTAGTATATTCTACACTATATATATATTGTAAATATTCATTCATTCACAACTAAAGCTTCCCAGTTTGGGATCAATAAGGTAACTGTACTTATCTATCTGTCTGTGATCGCACCGGATGGGCGGTACTGCGCCTGCTCGTTGACTTCCGGGCCGGTGTGCTCGGTGCTGTAAATGAAGCGCACCCTGCAGCAGTCGGCCGTTCGGCTTCGGTCCTCCAGAGGCAGCCAATGAAGGAATAATCCAAACTATTGATCTGAATCAGTCATTCCAGGGGAATAATCAGGCCGAGGGGTTCTTCACGGTGTCCGGTCCAGACTCGGCCTCCACGATGGCTCATCTCACCCAGAATCCCGCCGATAAAGAGAGGTGAGCTCCGGGGAGGCAAGGCTTTTAGCTCCGCTAAGCTAAGGCTAACAGACCCCGGCCGTGAAACTCCGGTAGAAGATTATACACTTTAATAAAAAACTTTGTTTTCTGTGAAGGTAACGCGGCTGTTCAGCTATTCTGTGGTGATGGTGTTGAACTAAAAAGGCCAATGTTCAGTTCGGCATACATATAATTCAGACTTATACTTTTTCTTTTACAAATATAAACGACCTGTGTGGTTCACAGGATTCATTCAGACGGATGGCTAACTGTGCGATAAACCCGTTAAAACGTGAAGTGTGTTTAATCAGTGTCATCACGGTGTCACTTTAAAAACACACTTTTTCAACGAGTTTAATTGAAAACTTGAATAATGATATCTGGAGTGTTTAAACGTCGGTATTCTTAAAATCACACATTATTCTCATGAGGTTTGGCCTGAAGCTCCACCGGCTTTTAGCATGACGTGTAAGTCCTTTAAACTCTTATTGATCTCCACTATATTATATATTATTCTTATATATTTAATGTTAAAACATCACAAGGCGAATATTTTACACGCCATTTATTTATATTTATTCATTTAAACTTTTAAATCTTGTTATTGATGTGTTCATTATTCATGATTGAAGTTTGCTTGTTTGTTTGTTTGTTTGTTTTGTTTTCATCACAGATTTCACGCAGTTTCCTGAAGTAAATACAGGAGATAAAATGTCCAATAGCTATTATAAAGTTTCTTTTTTTTTTATCTCATGATAAAAGTCATGAACCTCCCAGAACAAGTGTTAGACTTTATATTCATGTAAGCCTGAATCTCCAGTTAGAGCATTTGATCAACTGCTCGCTCCAGATGAGTAAATCATTCAGTCTTAAAAGTTTTCAAGATGAAAATATTCTCATCACGATTTTTAGTTTGTCAATTTGACTGAGAGAATAAAATTAATATCAAAGAGGAAAGAAATCTGCAGGTCTCTACATTTATAAAACCGATTTTTCTTACTGTCTGTGAACTTTGCTGCCATTTTGGTCCAGACCTGCTCTATATGTAAAGTGCCTTGGTGTAACTTTGTTATGATTTGGCGCTATACAAATAAATCTGATTTGATTTGATTTCGGTATGAATCATTTCGATGACTGTTTAATTTGAGTTGTTTGTTCTACCCGCTCATCTTTGGTAATCTGAAGCTCCACAAACATGAGTGAATTGGAATTACAGAATAAGTAGACGTTTTCTCCTTCACTGTTGGTCATTAGTGTGGTTGTCTCTTATTTCTATAAAACCAGAGCACTGTTGGATTGTTTTTCACATCACCCCCCCCCCCCACCCTGAAGCTGGTGCTGTGTGAATAAAAGCTGACTGTGTGTTTCAGGTTCATCTGCCTCTACCCGGTCTACATCAACAGTAAGAAGACGCTGGCTGAAGGGCGAAGGATCCCAGCAGAGAAGGTGACTCTTTATCCTCCAGCTGTAACAGATTTAAGTTCATTTATCACCTTCAAGATCAATACATGAACAAACTGTCTTAATAGCACCAATCACTGTTTTCGTTCATATTGAAAACACGACTAATGACCAAATGAAGCTGGATTCAGGGTCCTGAGACCTGACCTGGAAGAGTCCACATCCTCAAGGATAATACCAGAGTGCATCCACCTTCTGGAGTACTCCAGTCAGACCCAAGATCTGGAGAGAGCTGAAGCAGGTCAAAACCGGTCCGGACTCTGAGCAGCAGCTACTTAAGACCTGGTTTTAGTTTCTGGATTTAGGATCAACACGTCCAAGATGAATGTTCACCAATTCCTTCCTGCTGTGGACCAGACCAGCTGGTCCAGAGAGTTCGATGACTTTTCTTATCCCTGTTGAACCCTTTTAGAGCCATATTAAGTCTCCACACGATCAGAATCAGCCCGTGACAACAGGAAGTGTTTCATGCTACTGTTGTGTCTTCAGGCTGTGGAGAATCCATCCTGCACTGAGATCAGAGACGTCCTGACAGCTGCAGGGATGAACGTCTACATGGAGGTAAAGCGTACGCACATGATATGCACATGCCCACTGGCATCCGGGCTTAACAGCACATCATGTGATGACAATGAACTCTGCTTGTTCCAGAACAAGATGCATCCCAGGGAGTGGAACAGGGATGTCCAGTTCAGAGGGCGAGTCAGAGTTCAGCTGAAGCAAGAAGACGGGAAGCTCTGTCAGGAGAAGTTCAGCTCCCGTAGGTCACACACACACACACACACACACACTCTCTGTACTGTGTTATTGTGTATACACACATGTTGGTGGGTGAGCAGCAGTTGGTACCTTCAGCAGCTGGCGGACAGGAACAGTCACATTCTGTTAAAAGAAGGATGGAGAGTCTGAGCTGTTTGCTTCTGTGGTTCTTCACCTTTGATCATCTGAGTCTGATGCTCTGGTATCAAAGTGTCTGTTCTGGTGACCTCAGAGGAAGGTGGCAGTACATAAGGAGGTTTGATAGATTTCTGCACTGTACGATGTAGGGAGGATGAACAGATGGGTAGATGTAGGTGTGATTGGTTCAACTGCCAGGGAGTACCTGATCAGGTGAAGATGCGATGTCTTTTTTTTTTTTTTTTTTTGTCCTCTCAGGTAAAGATGTGATGATTTACGTGGCTGAGATGATTCCAAAGCTAAAGACTCGGACACAGAAGAGTGGAGGAGGAGACACCAGCTCTCAACAGGGAGAGGGAGGCAAGAAGAGCAAGAAAAAGAAGAAGTAGAAAAACTACATGAGACAGTTTTATTTTAAAAGTAGATATCCCAAAGGTTTTGATTATTGATCAGTCCCAGCAGAATCAAACCCTGAACTCAAGGTGGATTTAATTTTTTGTTTGGTAAAGTCAAATGTTGGACACTCATTCAGCAGCACAGAAAACCAGTCTGAGCTAAAAGCTGCTCGTCCAGACAAAGTGAGTGTGTGAAGTCTCAAAGGTTGGAGGACAGGTGGGGGGAGCACACTGTGATGAAAACATGAATCTGTGTTTCTGTTCAAATCTTCCCCCACGTTTTGTTAACGTCTGACAGGATGAATAAAAGGCTTCTTCATTAGATTTGTCTTTGTTGGTTTAATCAGACCACGTTGGAGCACAGCAGCCTTTTAAAACATCCGGCTGAACAGGAAAGTTCAGATTCAGGACAACTTTTGATCCAAACCTTCAACCTGAGAGGTGACCTGATCAGATGATCAATCGACAAATTCATTTATTCATTAATCCATCTTCTTCCTCTGATCCGTTTCCGGGTCACGGGGGGTTCTGGAGGGCGGGGTCACCCTGGACAGGTCTCCAGTCCATCACAGAGACAGACAGACTTACGGACAGTTTAGAGTCACCAATGAACCCAAACATGATATCTTTGGAGACTCCACACAGAAAGGCCCCAGGCCGGGAATCGAACCCAGGACCTTCTTGTTGTGGGGAAACAGAGCTAACCACTATAATTCAGCCCAATTTGATTTAAAAAGGAAAAAGACATGCAGCACAATTTAGATTATTACGTTCAAAGTTATATGTTCAAACACGCTGTTTGTATTTTGGGATCTGCAAACTTCTTCAGTGTCAGCAGATCCTCATTCTTCAGATCTGAAGACTGTCCTGTTCCACGACACCATGTGAATGAGGTAAGGCTCATGTTTTTATTCTTTGGACTCGTTTTAACTTGAAGAATTAAGCACGTATTCATAAACGGATGTTTTTGGGGGTTTTTTTAATGTGAAAAGATGATGACATTTGAATAAAGTGTAAAATCAGAGATTTGATCAAACAAAATGTAACAAGAATGAAAAAATGTCAAACTTTTGTCTTTTTCATTTAGTTGTATAGGGAAGGTTGAATGTTAAAATACAATTCCCAAAGTCCATTTCATCATCAGTTTGATTTATCATCTGAGTAAACATGTTCACTGGTGAGTTAAAGTCACACTCAGAGATCCAGTTCAGGGATCAAACTTTCCCTTTACATGTAGAATGGAAACAAACTTCCAGCCCAGTTAGCAGTCATCAAAAGACAAATCTTTAAAACAAATTATTCAATTTTGCTGTCAACGAATTGAGATCAATATATTTCATTGCTAATAAAATCCATGCCACACCTGTGGCAAACTAGGACGCATATTATGAGGCCAGAAGTGATTTCTTATCCACATATATTCAAAACAGGTCATAATCTTGTGGCTAAACAAACTTGCATATGACCAGTAGTGAGCGTTGCACCGTCGTAACAGCCCCTCCACTGTCATCTCTCTGTCTCTGAAAACCAACGCCAAGTGACCACATCCATGATGATCACTGCGCCAGCCCTTCAGCACCACTTTAAAAGAACCTGTGCTGAAATTCAGAGACAAGATCAGTTGATTATCTATAAAGTCACAGTCACATGCAGAGGACAGCTGGCTGGGAAAGTACAGGACGTCTAAGGCGTTGTCCTTTGCACAGTTGTCAATGGTGACTGAGCCGTGGTTGAAGGCCATCATGTAAATGTCGTGTCCTTCCCCCCCGACCAGGTAATCCCACCCAGTGGACACCAAGACGTCGTTGCCGTCTGAGCCTTTGAGAAGAGAGCTTTCATAACCGGACACCAAGATGTCAGAGTAGATGGTGCCGATCACGTTCTCCACGTCCTTCAACACGTCTCCCTCAGCATCAGCGTAGTGTCCTTGTCCGCTCAGCAGGTTGACGTAAACACCTTGTCCCTTCTGGTGGTCCCCCTGGTACAGGACAGTGTCTCTGCCGGCGCCTCCGTCCACCAGATCGGCCCCCGGTCCAGGAATGAGGACGTCCCGGCCAGAGTTCCCCATCATCGTATCATTTCCATCCTCGCCGTAAAGAGTGTCGTCACCAACGCCGCCGGTCAGGAGGTCAGTTCCGTTTCCTCCTATCAGCGTGTCATCTCCTTGGCCTCCGTTCAAAGCATCATCCTCAGATCCTCCAATCAGAGCATTGTTCTGATCATTCCCCAGCAGGTCATTGGATTTTAAGGGGCAGCCTTCTACCGTTCGGACCGTTGACAGGTTTGTCTGGGAGCTGAGATCCAAACGGCAGTCCAGCTGGGATTCTTTCAGAACCACTTTGAGAGCTTCGATCTCAAAATGAGGTTCGGCTCCACTCGGGTTTCGTGATTTCAATTCAAAAGTCACTCCGTCCGAGCTCTGAAACTCCAGGTGCTGGTGGAGACTGCTGACATTGTAGTTTATCAGCTTAAGTTTTAATTGTTTCCCTTTTGTCGTGATGGTCAAATCCACGTTGTCTCCATTCATAACTGTGATTTGGCCGCCGCCCATGAAGTCCATATCAACCCACACGGTATCAGTAAGCTGATCCTCCGCCAAGTTATCAATCATGAGGTCTGTGTATCCCTGTTTGATTATGTAAGTGTCTTTTCCGTTGCGCCCGGACATCAGGCCACCTCCGATGTAGGGATCGAGAACGTTCGCTTTGCTGTTCCCAACCATGATGTCAAATCCTTGATGTCCATATATTTCTCCCACTGAATCAGGAGCTGAAATTGTCACAATTATTGTGTTGAGATCTAAGTACATGATGGTGTCGTTGTGTTTGTATTCGACAGGTAGCTTGGAAGGGGTAAGCATATGTCGATTTGGACGTGGAATTCTTTCAGCTTCCTGGCTCCTGCGATCGATGGTCAGGGCGACTATAACGGACCGGCCACAGTCACTGAGGTCAGACTTCAGTTCGGCTATTACTCCGTCACTGGTCTTGATCTGCAGGTGCTGGTTATGTCTGGACCCGAACCAGTTCTGTAAGACGACATTTCTCTGGTTGGACATTAGGATGATGATATTCTGTCCTTCACAAGTACCCGTTATGAGCTTGTATTGATCTTTCAGGAAGAGAACATCCACAGCCAGATCTGGTGATTGATTGTTGATGGTTTTTACTCCTTCACCCGGAGTGATAACATACCAGTCCTCTCCTTCCCTTCCCTCAATGAAATCATTTCCTTTTCCTGGGAAAAACACGTTGTTTTCTTTGTTTCCTTTGATGACGTCATTAACCTGGGACCCACGGACCTCCGTCACGTTTTCTAAACCCCCGTCGTATTGGAGGTCAACCACCAGAGGAGAAGAGGAGCTGCTGTAGTCGATGCTGAGGCTTTTGATACATTTGGTGAGCTGCAGACACTCAGCCTTGTTATCTGAGATTGTAAAAGTGATCAGATCTTTTGTGATGATGAGCAAGTGTCTGTCCTGTGGAGACCTGAACCAGTTCAGCAGAGTCATGTGGATGGCTGGACTCTCTGAAACAGTATAAAGAAAAATACTTTCTCCTTCTACTCTGGCGGCAAAAGAGTGAAAATTTGCTTCTACGATGGCCAAATCTGTTTTACTGTCACTGGAGTAGTTTTCAATCACCACTGACGACTGTTCTCTGGGCTTCACCAAATAAGTGTCCTCTCCTTCAGCACCAGTCAGATGATCTTCACCTCCTCCTCCATCAATCACATTCCTGCCTCCATTCCCAATGATCACATCATTAAACTGAGTCCCAAAGATGTTTGTAACTGAGTGGTAAAGTGGCTGCGATGCGTCGATGGTTTCACCAGCTTTCTTAAACATCCTGTTGATTCCGATGGGCACCAGCTCAACAGACAGAAGCACAGCAGAGGAAACCTGAAACAAGATTCCATCTTTTGACAGCATGTGCATGTGACGGTACAATTCATTCACATACCAGTTTTGTATGGTCACGGTATGGCTGCCTTCATACATGAACACCAGATCGTCAGCAGATTTAGACACGGAGATGTCACTGTAATCAACACTGAAGTGAAGAGTGTCCAGTTCCATGGAAGGCTCGTAGTTGTTAATGATTGTTTTTCCTCCATTTTCAGGAATGATGTACGTGTCTTTCCCACCAGAACCTTCAACGTAACTTTTCTGTGGGCCGAGGAAGAACGTGTCATCTCCCGGTTTACCGTATAGCTGGTAATAGTAACTTAACATCATTTCAAGAGTCGCTTTATCTTCTGATTTCTGGACCGCAAAAAAGCGATTAGCATCCTGGTTTCCCCTGTAAATCCCATATCTGGAATTTGATACAGCTTTATAACCTGAAACCACCGTCACAGAGCCCGCTGGAATGAACCACAGTACTTTCTTTTGCAGTGTCGTGTACTCTAATTGATGCGACTCCCCCAGTCCGAGGATGATGTCTTTGCTTCCTTGTGTGTCGATCATCCAACACTTCTTCCCAAAGCTCTCATCACTGGATACAAAATAGTCCATACAGAACTCAGACTGGCCCTCATCAGCCAGGCAGAAGTGAATACTTCCTCCATTCCAGGAGGTGGCGCCAGCAGTAAAATCAACAGCAGTTGTTCCATCCTGCTCTTTGGTAATATCATAGTATTTATGATAGTCTGCTATCTGAGCGACAAGTTTGTGTCCCTGCTCGATTTCAGCATAATGCCAATCATAGAAAACACTGGCCACCTGAATTGCAAAATTCTTGATCCCCTCTCCAATGCCGATTAAAACGGCACACAGCTTCTGGAGAACGCTGGCGTCTTTAGGGAGACTGTTCAGTTCTTCCTGGACGCCCATATAAATGTCATCAATGACCATCCGGACCACAGACAGAGCCAAGTTTATAGGTGCCAGAAACGGAGCCAGTTCAGGCTGAACAATTTCAATTATATCTAAAGCAACCGTTCCAAAATCTAAGGCAGCATCAACGTATCCTAACGCGTCTCCCCTCTGTAAATCCTGCTCTAGGTTGTATATCCCAAAACCAATCCCCACTATTGGGATCACTGTCATGGCGCCTTTCATTGCGGGGCTTCTCATAATTGTTGCTGCAGCTTTGGCCACTCTCGTCTCTGAGGACAGAGCTTGTTTTGCGATAACAGATGTCGTCATAGCTGACACTCCTTGAAATGTTTGCAAACTCCCAATCACACCATCTTTGACATCACCCCGTTCAAACGCATCAACGGCTCCTTTCATCCCCAACATGAGGCCTACGGTCCCAAGCGCTACCCCAGTATGCTCCACGACCTTGCCGACTTTTTTGGGTGGGGTTAAACTTGGCGTCTCCATTTCTCCTATTGCTTCTTCGAGGCCTTCTAACATGCGTTCATTATAGCGTTGATTCTCTGGAGATAACTGAACCCTGAACTCAACAGCTTTAGCTTCAGCTCCCTCAGACACAAGCTCAGATATGAACTCTCCATTTTTGATCCTGACACTTCCCTCCTTAACACGTAACCCTGCCAGACTATCGCCGTACTTTGCCTTCAGCTCGCTGTGGATTTGTTCCAAAACGGACTCGGATGCCCTCGAGTAATAGGATTTAAGTTTGAAGGATTTCTCTAACTCTATGGCAGAATTCAAGTCATCCGGCAGCACATTGCTGTCCTTGTATCCTCCCAGTATTCCAGATGTCGAGGGCTCGTCAGGTCCGGCTGGTTTCGTCGCAGGTTTATACTTCTCAGTTTGTTTTGTGAAATGATTGTAATCTCGAATAAAATCTGTTTTTTTTGACATTTTCACATCGTTTGCAAGGGTAGCCAGTGCTTTTTCTAAACTTTTCTCCCCCTGAACTCCCTTCCACTTTGAGAATGTCTTATGTTCAAGCTTTAAAAGATTTGCCAGATCCTTCATTAACTGCCCCGTTGTTCTTTTATTCATATAATTATTAAGCTTGCTTGACTCCAGAGGTGTCGCTGAGCCACTAAATCCTCGCCTGCTTGGGTCAATCCAACTTAGTCCTCTTGCCATCGGGTGGTCTGTAAAAAAGAAATCCTCTCCGTACATTTTGATATTGTTGTCGGTGCTTCCGGCCATATCCAAAGCCATGAGAGTCAGAGGAAATGTCCGGAAGTTTCTGGAAGATTCACAGATAACTGATGCAGCGAAGTATGTGGTGTACCAGGCCTCGGTGGACAGATGTGGGACACTCGGGTGCTCGCCGTGAAAAACATCTCTCACAAACTCAACATAGTTGTTCTTATCAGAAATCTGTTCTGTCATGTATTTGTATTCTTTTTTTTCCGCCTGTTCAGTGATGCATCCCTTAACTTCATCTATTCTCTCTGCTTCTCTGAATTGATTGCTGTTAAGTCTTTTTCCTGCAAGTTCGATGTACAGATTTTCCGGATTGATAATGTATATCCAGTCATTGACCATCAGATATGTAGCCCTGTCCTCTCCGGTCTTTGCGTAGTGACGGATTAAGTTCCTAACATCTTGTGCTGAGTTAATCTCATAACATCTGGAGAGAACATCATTTAGTTTTGCTTCATCACTTATCCACACAGTTCTGCGGCGCACATTCTTGTCTTGTATTACAAATCGGTCTATTATGTCTTGCAGGTTGTTGGTGTCAACTTTTTTGGGAGGGGGCAGATCTGGATTAAACAAAGCCCAGGTCATGGCCTCCAGTATATCAAAGTCATTTTTCATTTGCTCTCTTATGTTCTTTAATTTTTCATAAACGTTCTGGTCAATGAAGGTCCTGGGCCCGTCCGGCCAGCTGTCTCTGTAGACTATGAATCGATCTCGTGGTTGTTTGTCCATTAGCGTGTTTTTCTCAGTGGTAAAAAATGGCTCTCCCCTACTGTCAGGTTGATCCCTAATGATCACTTTTCCATTATTATCCATGATCGCCTCAACTTTCTTGCTGTGATCTCCCTTTCGCCATTCCAGCCCATCTTGGGTGAGCTCCTGGGTGATTTTGTGCCCTTGGTGAGTGACCTGGACTACGGTGTTACTCAGGCGGAGCTCTGTCTTGATGCCGGTGGCATGAATCTCCCTAACTAATCTCTCTACAAAAACTGGATCTCCTCCGACATCACATGCCACAACACGTGTTGTTTTGATGGTGTCACTGACTCTGTCGGTGCTGTGGATGATATTAGCCACATCCGAAGGGCTAAATCTAGCCAATTTCATCTGCCCCAAGGAGTCTCTTGCTCCGTGGCCGACCAGGACCAATCTGCTGCCCTCAGACAGTGGCGCATCTTCGCCATAGATCAGCTTTGGTCTTCGGTTTTCATCAAGCATATAGACAGAGCTGACCTTCGGATGCTTGTCGTAAAGATAACCAGCAGCTTTTCTGACCACGGGGTCGTCCTCCAGGATGATGATCTGCTGGTGGTCGTACTGTGTGGTGAGATCGACGGGTCTCTGTGGAGCCACGAAGCTGAAACCTGAGTCAGATTTACCCATGACATGGTAAACCTGCTGATTGTCAAGGTTGGTTTCTAAGACTGCGCTGGATCCGTGGTCAAAAAACACCCGAAGGAAGTTATGCTGGAATTCCTTAGTCGTGTTTCCATCCAGGTAGAAAACTGGAGCAGCTTCCAGTGACGGTGTCAACATCAGCTTTGCAAGTGAAAAGCCAGAAAGCCCAGACACAGTTTGACCATCGTCTGAAACCTTTCCAAATATTTTCACCACAGTGTAGCTGTCTGCTGCAGGTAAACACGAGTCACTGAGCAGACATGCTTTCCTGACTATCACTGACTGAAGAGGATCCAGAATGTATTCCTCCTGCACTCGTTCACTGGTCGATGCATCTTCATCCGTCATGACCAGAAGCTTCTGGCTGTAGCTGTGTGCGATCTCAGACGCTCCCAGCAGGTGATTATGTATCTTCTGTTCATCAAGCGATGTCAAGAACGAGTTAAAGTCCTGAGAAATAAAAAAAAAACAGGAAGGTCAGAATCAGGTCAACATAAAGTGACAGATTTTCATAGAAATACATTAACGTGGATAAGTGATACGGCATGAATGTCACTTTTTAGTTCTGTGTGTGAGACATGTTCATGTCATTTCATGTCATTGGACAAATAATCTCATTTATTCAATGAATGTGTGAGCGGAGTCAGATCTTCAGTTTTTGTTTTTAAATGCACAAACCTGTTTCAGTTGGTGAACACAAAGCAAAAAGTCGTCACACTTGTCAAGACGTTTCAGCGGCACCTCTGGATCATCAACCTCCGTCCTAAAACGGGACCAACAATCACACACATTCTATGTTCGCTTCAAGAAGGTGATTTATTTTACATTAAATAGAAAAAATATTTAGCAAATATATTTTGGTCTCCTTCGAGAAGAAAACAGCCACTTTGAGTTTCTCTTTCCGGTCATTTAAAATCCATCCTGTTCCAGAACCGTCCAGCTGAGTCATGTGACTTCAGTCAAAATAAACACTTAATAGCGGGGAGGTCAGAACTCCCAGCTCCCCCCTCCCCCTCTCTCTCTCCCCCAGTTCCTCTCTCTCTCTCCCAGCTCCTCTCCTCTCTCTCCCCCAGTTCCTCTCTCTCTCTCCCAGCTCCTCTCCTCTCTCCCCCTCTCCTCTCTCTCTCCCAGCTCCTCTCTCTCTCTCTCCCCCTCTCTCTCTCTCTCTCTCTCCCCCTCTCGCTCTCTCTCCCCCAGTTCCTCTCTCTCTCTCCCCCTCCCTCTCTCTCCCCCAGTTCCTCTCTCTCTCTCCCAGCTCCTCTCCTCTCTCTCCCCCAGTTCTTCTCCTCTCTCTCCCCCAGTTCCTCTCCTCTCTCTCTCTCTCCCCCTCTCCTCTCTCTCCCCCAGCTCCTCTCCTCTCTCTCCCAGCTCCTCTCCTCTCTCTCCCCTCTCCTCTCTCTCCCCCAGCTCCTCTCCTCTCTCTCCCCCAGTTCTTCTCCTCTCTCCCCCAGCTCCTCTCTCTCTCTCCCCCTCTCTCTCTCCCCCAGCTCCTCTCCTCTCTCTCCCAGTTCCTCTCTCTCTCTCCCCCCCTCCTCTCTCTCCCCCTCTCCTCTCTCTCCCCCAGTTCTTCTCCTCTCTCTCCCCAGCTCCTCTCTCTCTCTCCCCCTCTCTCTCTCCCCCAGCTCATCTCCTCTCTCTCCCCCTCTCTCTCTCCCCCAGCTCCTCTCTCTCTCTCCCCCAGCTCCTCCCTCTCTCTCTCCCAGCTCCTCCCTCTCTCTCCCCCAGCTCCTCTCTCTCTCTCCCCCTCTCTCTCTCTCCCCCAGTTCCTCTCTCTCTCTCTCCCCCCCCTCTCTCTCTCCCCCTCTCTCTCTCTCTCCCCAGCTCCTCTCCTCTCTCTCCCCCTCTCCTCTCTCTCTCCCCCAGTTCCTCTCTCTCTCTCTCCCCCAGCTCCTCTCCTCTCTCTCCCCCTCTCCTCTCTCTCTCCCCCTCTCCTCTCTCTCCCCCTCTCCTCTCTCTCCCCCAGCTCCTCTCCTCTCTCTCCCTGTCCTCATCATCACCATCACATGTTCCTGCTGCTCCCACATCTTCATGAACTTCATGCAGCATCATGTTCCTGCCTACACCTGTTTGAATATCCCTCCTCCTGCTCTCTTTCTCTCCCTTCTCTACCCAACTTTCCCTCCCCCAGTTCCTCTCTCTCTCCCTCTCTCAACCCAACCGGTCGAGGCAGATGCCCCCCCCCAGCCTGGTTCTGTCTGAGGTTTCTGCCTCTTAAATGAAGTTTTTCCTGCTCATCGGGGGATCTGTTGGGTCTTTAAATCATTTTATAAAGAGTTTGGTCCAGACCTGCTCTGTATGTAAAGTGCCTTGATGTAACTTTGTTATGATTTGGCGCTATACAAATAAATCTGATTTGATTTGAACCCAAAAGCATCCTGGGAAATATACTAATAGGCTAACAATTGTCAAAAAAACAGTTGATATATTTCATTCAAGTAATAAAATCAATTTACACTCAAAAATAAGACAAATTAAAGTGTCACACTGTCAGAAGGGATTTTTCTATAAAGCTTTTCTATAAAACTTTAAGATCGAATTAAATCATCCTTATGGCAAATATTTCTTTTCTCTGCTTATGATATCAATAAATATCATCCGATATATTTTCAAATTTTCTACTAAAAATCTGCCTTAAAAATATTTTCTTGATCAACCTTCAGACTCAAACTTCCTGAGTATAATTATCTTTAGTCCGCTGAACTGTAGATCAGCTGCAGAGACAGCGTTCAGCCAAAAGGAGTGGAAGCTGTGACTGTCACATGACTCACTCAGTCTAAAGTCATCACTTTGAGTGCTGTTTTAACAAAAGTTCAAAACGTCTGCAAAGGAATCACATTATTAGATAGAATGATATATCTTCTATAACATTTCCTCAGTGGCTTAAATGAGATAAGACTGTGTGCTTTGAGTCTCAGAACTTACGGACAATAGAAAGGAGGAACTTTCCAGCGAGGGAACCCTCTGTCACACTCATCTGGAAACAGAGACCCAATTCTGTAACAAAATGGACGAAGAGAATGATTATCGACAGCAGTGATTAATTTTCCTCAGAATGAGGTGAAGATCAAAGAGGACAAAGTCTCTGGACAGCATCTGGAGATAATGTCTCAGATCTTTGTCCAGGCTGGTGACCCGGAGCTGGATGTGGATCCAAGTACCTTCGGCGTGCAGACTTCAAGAGCAGGTCGTCTGAGGGCGACCACTTATTGGTGTAATCAGACGGCCGTCTGAGACGCTGCAGGAGGGCCACCTCAGGGGTGAGCAGATTGCAGTTCTCATCTGTCAGCTCTGTGAGTTTGAGCAGAACACACATGAAATGATCGGCCTGATCCTGAACCGGATCAGCTGACGTCACAGACTCAACAGCTGCTCTGTTGTGTGACTTTACTGGCGGTTTACATGCACAACAATGACGTGACACTCCCAAAGATTTCAGTTAGCAGTGAGGGAGACTATGGACTCACAGCAAGAAGGTTCTGGTTTCTGTGGACTTTGCATGTTGTCACTGGGCCTGTGTGGCTTCAGCCCAGGCTCCTCCCCCCGTCCAATCACCTGCAGGTTCAGGTGGACTGGTGTCCAGCCCCCATGACCCTGACCTGACAGCTTCTCTCTCTGGTTCCAGGAAAGGTCTCTTCTGTTTATTGGCCTGATGGGAGAGCTGTCGGATGGTGAGCGGACACCGAGGACAGACAGACTCTCCCTCCATCCTCTGACTGTCCACATCTGTCAGATCCAGAACTATCAGCCGTATGACATCCGCTCAGCTCCGCCCGTCTCTGATTCTAAACACTGTTTTATTTGCTGCTCTTTGCACTCACTAGCTTTATTGTGCATTTGCTCTTTTCATTTTCTTACTGTTGTGTTTCTGTGCGGCGGTCAGCTGACTCGACTTTTTCAATCTGTGCAGGCTTCCGGCAAAGATGTTCACAAGTCCAAGTCTCTAAAAAATAAAAGTCTCAACTCTCTGGTTGTAATGAGCATTCTGTCATCCATCATCCAGTGTAACGGTAACCTGATAAACCTGTAAGCCGACAGGATAACTATTTTTCTGTTTAACGTTACTCGTCCATTTTTTTTTACGTCATGTCATCGTCACTCAATGCGAACAAGTGTGACAAGCAAACTGACACTCACTCATCTTTTCTAATATTCAGCTACAAAGCTAGTAGTAAGCTCGTCACACGTTTGAACGTTTCCTCAACGTTAATACGACAGAAAAAAAAACATGATGATGGTTCGAGTCCAGTCTGAAGTCTCTGAAGTGAGACTCGAGTCTCCATCTCTGGCTCCGGGGCCTCCAGTCCACCTACTGACATGGAGGACGCTGAAGAACCTGGACTCACAGGCTCAGGGAGAACTGACCTTCCTGCTTCAGGGATCACAGACGAAGAGTCTGAACCTGAAAACACCTGAAAACACTCAAATTTCTTACTGAAGGTTTCAGTCAAGACGAGGAGGCCGAAGAGGATCAGGAACTTTGGAGTCCACCAACTCTGCCGCTGAGCACCCATCATGCTGCAAAACATCACACATGTGTTTTTATTTTTATCTGATCAGGAGTTCTGCTCATTAATGATGAAAAATCAGCTCCAAATATCTGATTGTCTTTATTCTGTCAACACAATAAACTCAGACCAACTTCTCACTGAGATCAGAAAAAGGCTTGTTGGAAGATATTTGGAAACGTCACAGAAAGGTCACAGAAAACAGTGATCAGTGTTGTGATGAAAAGTTATTTGTTAACTCTTATTTGGAAACAGTTTTTCCGATGACGGTGAGACGTAGACTGGGAGGTAAACAGTTCTGGGATGTGAGCTGATGCCGGTCCATGCAGCGCTTTAAAACAGAGAAAGGAATCTGGAGATCTGCTCCCTTTTCTTGGAGCCTTTTTGAAGCAGCTGCAGATGTCGTTGTCTGACATAAAAAATTCTAATTTCTGACTTGAATTTTTGCAGTTTATCTTAATTTTACATTTAATAAAGAAATTGACTCACCTTGTGTGCCTGTTGTGTTGTTTGACTTCCTGTCTCTTCAGTGCTTGGTCTTCATGTCTTTGATCGTTTCTGATTTCAGAGCATCTGTCCTGCTTCTTTTCTATAACTTTCATATTTGCTTGGACTCTGAACCTTTTGCAGATTTTGTGGATTTTGGATTGCTGCCTCTGCTTTTCGGGAATTTGTGTAGTTGGGCATTTACTGTAATCTTGCCTGACCCGAATGAAAATGTTGCGTTTTGGTTGTTTAGCCTTCAAATGTTGATTAGATGGACAATGATTCTCCAGCTAACTTTACTCACAATATTTCAGACATAAGAAAACTGATGTGCTGTAAGTTGACAAAATGAATCACAGTAGTTGAGGAAAGTTCTCGATCCGCCTCATGTCTCTGAATCCTTCTGCTGTCCGGGCTCCGGGTCTCCACGGTCACTGAAAACTGAACTTTCACACCACTTTAAGAATAAGAATATAATCAGTGAGTTTTATTCCCGGCTGATGGCTGATCCAGTTCAGACTTACTGTATGTCTAAATGGAGGATGTTTTATTATTTTCATTTCATTTGGTTCGTATTATTTTTCAGGTTGGGGGTTGGACATACAGCTGTCGACCTGATTCTGAGGAGAGAACACTGTTATAGGAACCCCCCCCCCCAGAAAGCTGCTGCTGGAGCTGAGATGGACCCGTGATGCCCCTCATGTGACCCTCTCTCAACCCAACCGGTCGAGGCAGATGGCCGCCCCCCCTGAGCCTGGTTCTGCCCGAGGTTTCTGCCTCTTAAAGGAAGTTTTTCCTGCTCATCGGGGGATCTGTTGGGTCTCTTTAAATCATTTTATAAAGAGTTTGGTCCAGACCTGCTCTATATGTAAAGTGCCTTGATGTAACTTTGTTATGATTTGGCGCTATACAAATAAATCTGATTTGATTTGATTTGATTTGATGTGAGCCGGCCCTGGTGTGATGGAGGAGCCTGTGACCTGGCCTTCATGCCCAGGCCTCTCTCTTCCTGTCCAGCAGCCAGATGTTCGACAAAAGTGACAGTAAAACAAAACCTGGACGGAAAAATTAAACATCCGTACAAACTTTCATACAACAGAAACCTCCACCCTCCTACAGGCCTTGAACGCAGCACTGTCGCACAGCGGTGTTTACCTGCGGTCGCTAGGCAACGGTGTGAAGCGGTTTGGTCCGGTACTCCTGATGGCCGGGGCTCCCTCTGACCCGGGCCGGGCTCCGGTGGCCTTCGGCCGGTGGGCGGTGCCGCAGCTGTTCGGGCAGCTCGGTCCGGACTCGGACTCCAGACTTCCGGCTCTGGCTTCACTCTGCGACCTGATCCAGGACCCGGAGCGACTGTACCAGACCGTCCACGGAGGTGAGTCCGGATCCGGATCCGGATTGTTGTTCTTCATTTTCATCAGTTTGTGGAACTAAAATCTAAATTTGGTTCAAAAGACTTCATTCAAAGTTTGAATTCAGTAAATCAGAAAAAAAAACAAAAAACGGATTTTAAAATCAGACACAAACATCAGTTATCCTGAAAACTGATTATTGTTGTTGTTGTTGTTGTTGTTGTTGTTGTTGTTGTTGTTACAGTCTTCTTCTTCTTCAGGTTTTCTGGAGCGTCTGAAGGTTTTATTGGCGGATGAAGATCCGTCCGTCAGAGCAAAAAGCTGTGAGCTGCTTCACCTGCTGACGGGACACAACATGGGCAGGTGGAGCTGAAGACTGACTGACAGTCACACATTCATACATTCACACATTCATACAGTCACACATTCATACAGTCACACATTCATACATTAGCACAGTCACACATTCACACATTCATACAGTCACACATTCATACAGTCATACATTCATACAGTCACACATTCATACAGTCATACATTCATACATTCACACATTCATACAGTCACACATTCATACAGTCATACATTCATACAGTCATACAGTCACACATTCATACAGTCACACATTTACACATTAGCACAGTCACACATTCATACAGTTACACATTCATACATTAGCACAGTCACACATTCATACATTCACACATTCATACAGTTACACATTCATACATTCACACATTCATACATTCACACATTCATACATTCATACATTCATACAGTTACACATTCATACAGTCACACATTCATACAGTTACACATTCATACAGTCATACATTCATACATTCATACATTCACACATTCATACATTCACACATTCATACATTCATACATTCACACAGTTACACATTCATACAGTCACACATTCATACAGTTACACATTCATACAGTCATACATTCATACAGTCATACATTCATACAGTCATACAGTCACACATTCATACAGTCACACATTCACACATTAGCACAGTCACACATTCATACAGTTACACATTCACACATTCATACAGTTACACATTCACACATTCACACAGTCACACATTCATACAGTCACACATTCATACAGTCATACATTCACACATCCATACAGTTACACATTCATACAGTCACACATTCACACATTCATACAGTCACACATTCATACAGTCATACATTCATACAGTCACACATTCATACAGTCATACATTCATACATTCACACATTCATACAGTCACACATTCATACAGTCATACATTCATACAGTCATACAGTCACACATTCATACAGTCACACATTTACACATTAGCACAGTCACACATTCATACAGTTACACATTCATACATTAGCACAGTCACACATTCATACATTCACACATTCATACAGTTACACATTCATACATTCACACATTCATACATTCATACATTCATACAGTTACACATTCATACAGTCACACATTCATACAGTTACACATTCATACAGTCATACATTCATACAGTCATACAGTCACACATTCATACAGTCACACATTCATACAGTTACACATTCATACATTCACACATTCATACAGTCATACATTCATACATTCATACATTCACACATTCATACATTCACACATTCATACATTCATACATTCACACAGTTACACATTCATACAGTCACACATTCATACAGTTACACATTCATACAGTCATACATTCATACAGTCATACATTCATACAGTCATACAGTCACACATTCATACAGTCACACATTCACACATTAGCACAGTCACACATTCATACAGTTACACATTCACACATTCATACAGTTACACATTCACACATTCACACAGTCACACATTCATACAGTCACACATTCATACAGTCATACATTCACACATCCATACAGTTACACATTCATACAGTCATACATTCATACAGTCATACAGTCACACATTCATACAGTCACACATTCACACATTAGCACAGTCACACATTCATACAGTTACACATTCACACATTCATACAGTTACACATCCATACAGTTACACATTCATACAGTCATACATTCATACAGTCACACATTCATACATTCATACAGTCACACATTCATACAGTTACACATTCATACAGTCATACATTCATACAGTCACACATTCATACAGTTACACATTCACACATTCATACAGTCACACATTCACACATTAGCACAGTCACACATTCATACAGTTACACATTCACACATTCACACAGTCACACATTCATACAGTCATACATTCATACATTCATACAGTCACACATTCACACAGTCACACATTCACACATTAGCACATTCATACATTCATACATTCACACATTCACACAGTCACACATTCACACATTCACACATTAGCACATTCATACATTCACACATTCACACAGTCACACATTCATACAGTCATTCAGTCATTCAGTCACACATTCATACAGTCACACATTCACACAGTCACACATTCACACAGTCACACATTCACACAGTCATTCAGTCACACATTCATTCACTGGAGGACTCCGCCCTCTTTGATGTCATCATCAGGTCAACAGCTCCAGTTTGTCATTAGTTTGTCGGCCATCTTGGGTTTTTAAACCAGGAGAAACCATACTTGTAGGAGAAGGTGGAGCTTAGGAGGTCTGAGGGGGCGGAGCAACAAACACGTTGGCAGACAGACAGGTTATAAACGTGGATGCTCCAAAATGGGACGACTCCGGTGAAGTCTGACGGACGTTTCTCCTCAGAGCAGCAACCGAAGGACGACACCTTTAAACCAGGCAGCTGCTGTCGTTGTGTCGTTGTGTGATTGTGTCGTTGTGCGTCCCACAGACAGGCCCTGCTCTCCTCCTCCCTCCTCCCTCCTCTGTCTCGGCTGCTGGACGACTCCTCGCCGTCTTGCAGGACGAACGTCCACCGAGTCCTGAACCGCCTGGTCCTGCTGCCTGCTGGTACACAAACGACACTTTGAGTCTCCAGGTGTTCCTGGTTGTGCGTCGGTGGTGTTAAACAGTGATTAATGGGATTGTGTCTCCGGGTCTGAAGGAGCAGCTGCTGTGCTGACTCTGGTTCCTAAACTGATGCTGAAGCTCAGAGATGAAGAGGAGGAGGAGGAGGAGGTTCAGGTGCTGCTCCTCTCCACCGTCAGCTGCTGCTCCAGGTTGGACGCTCTTCCAGCTTTGGCGTCCGACGGCGTCTCCCTGCTGGGCCGCAAACTGACGCACCGGAACCCCAACATCCGCAGAGAGGCCGCCGCCGCCATGATGGCCCTCAGGTGGGTTCAGCCGACACAATGACCGACACGACGACTGTTTGTTTATTTGTTTCCACGGTTACTGTCTGCCGGTTCCAGTGTCCCTAAGGAAGGGAAGCGACAGGTCTGTGAGGAGGCGGTACTTCCTGTCGTGGTCGGCCTGCTGCAGGACGAAGACGTGGAGGTTCAGACCAACGCCGCAGGAGTGGTCATGTACACTGTGGTCCTCACCCCAGGTACGGACTCACCTGTCAGCTGACGTCCTCTGTGAGGACATGAACCTGAAATCTGACCGTCTTCATCTCGCAGGGAAGCGGCAGTGTCTGGAGCTGGACGCCGTCCCCGTCCTCCTGGACCTGGTGAAGACAGAGGGGGAGGAAGAGGAGGAGGTGGCGAGGAAGAGGAGGAGGAAGGCCCTCCTCTTGTACTCCCTGCGCGCTCTGACGGCGCTGGCCGAAGCTTCGGACGGCCGCCGCCTCCTGCTGGAGCGGCTGCCCCTCCTGGTGAGGAGGACGGAGGACGAGGACGAGGACATCCGACGGGCCGCTCAGACCGCCGTCAGGGTCGTCACCTGGACTCCCTGAGAACACGGTGACCTCTGACCTCTGCAGCAGACCACACATTAACACCATTTAATAAAGAAAATAATTCATCTTTATTCATAAACTCAGTCTGATCTGGACTCAGTGGGCCCCCGGAGGCCCCTCAGTGACCCCGGCTGGGCCACATACCTCAGTTTGAGTTCACCTCCTGCTGCTGAATGGACGGAGCTCTGAAAGAAGCTGCACTTCAGTCAAATTAAGGCCAGATCCTCCTCCGTCCTCTGTCCTCTGTCCTCCTGTCCTCCTGTCCTCTGTCCTCCCTCCTCCTGTCCTCCTGTCCTCTGTCCTTCTGTCCTCCTGTCCTCTGTCCTCCTGTCCTCCTGTCCTCTGTCCTCCCTCCTCCTGTCCTCCTGTCCTCTGTCCTTCTGTCCTCCTGTCCTCTGTCCTCCTGTCCTCCTGTCCTCTGTCCTCCCTCCTCCTGTCCTCCTGTCCTCTGTCCTCCTGTCCTCTGTCCTCTGTCCTTCTGTCCTTCCTCCTCCTGTCCTCTGTCCTCCTGTCCTCTGTCCTTCTGTCCTTCCTCCTCCTGTCTTCTGTCCTCCCTCCTCCTGTCCTCTGTCCTCCCTCCTCCTGTCCTCCTGTCCTCCCTCCTCCGTCCTCTGTCCTCTGTCCTCCTGTCCTCCTGTCCTCTGTCCTCCCTCCTCCTGTCCTCCTGTCCTCTGTCCTCTGTCCTCCTGTCCTCCTGTCCTCTGTCCTTCTGTCCTCCTGTCCTCTGTCCTCCTGTCCTCCTGTCCTCCCTCCTCCTGTCCTCCTGTCCTCTGTCCTTCTGTCCTTCTGTCCTCTGTCCTTCTGTCCTTCCTCCTCCTGTCCTCTGTCCTCCTGTCCTCTGTCCTTCTGTCCTTCCTCCTCCTGTCTTCTGTCCTCCCTCCTCCTGTCCTCTGTCCTCCCTCCTCCTGTCCTCTGTCCTCCTGTCCTCTGTCCTCCCTCCTCCTGTCCTCCTGTCCTCCCTCCTCTGTCCTCTGTCCTTCTGTCCTTCTGTCCTTCTGTCCTTCTGTCCTTCCTCCTCCTGTCCTCTGTCCTCCTGTCCTCCTGTCCTCTGTCCTTCTGTCCTTCCTCCTCCTGTCCTCTGTCCTCCTGTCCTCCTGTCCTCTGTCCTTCTGTCCTTCCTCCTCCTGTCTTCTGTCCTCCCTCCTCCTGTCCTCTGTCCTCCTGTCCTCCTGTCCTCTGTCCTTCTGTCCTTCCTCCTCCTGTCTTCTGTCCTCCCTCCTCCTGTCCTCTGTCCTCCTGTCCTCTGTCCTTCCTCCTCCTGTCCTCCTGTCCTCCCTCCTCCGTCCTCTGTCCTTCTGTCCTTCTGTCCTTCTGTCCTTCTGTCCTTCCTCCTCCTGTCCTCTGTCCTCCTGTCCTCCTGTCCTCTGTCCTCCTGTCCTCCTGTCCTCTGTCCTCCTGTCCTCTGTCCTCCTGTCCTCCCTCCTCCTGTCCTCCTGTCCTCTGTCCTCCTGTCCTCCTTACCTCCGTCCTCTGTCCTCTGTCCTCCTGTCCTCTGTCCTCTGTCCTCCTGTCCTCCTGTCCTCCGTCCTCTGTCCTCTGTCCTCCTGTCCTCTGTCCTCTGTCCTCTGTCCTCCTGTCCTCTGTCCTCCCTCCTCCTGTCCTCCTGTCCTCTGTCCTTCTGTCCTCCTGTCCTCTGTCCTCCTGTCCTCTGTCCTCCTGTCCTCCCTCCTCCTGTCCTCCTGTCCTCTGTCCTCCTGTCCTCCTGTCCTCCGTCCTCTGTCCTCTGTCCTCCTGTCCTCTGTCCTCTGTCCTCCTGTCCTCCTGTCCTCTGTCCTCCTGTCCTCTGTCCTCTGTCCTCTGTCCTCCTGTCCTCTGTCCTCCCTCCTCCTGTCCTCCTGTCCTCTGTCCTTCCTCCTCCTGTCCTCTGTCCTCCTGTCCTCCCTCCTTCTGTCCTCCTGTCCTCCCTCCTCCTGTCCTCCCTCCTCCTGTCCTCTGTCCTCCCTCCTCCTGTCCTCTGTCCTCCGTCCTCCCTCTTCCTGTCCCACAGCAGGACGCTGAGGTGAGGGACGCTGTTATAGTTCAAACTGAAATGTAAAAGAAACCCAGAAAATCATCACGTCCTGAAGAAGAGAACAAATAACACCAAATAAAAATCTATGAGCTCACAAGTTCCAATCCTGTCTTCTGATTGGTTGACTGCTTTCTGAGTGATCCAATAAAAGCACAGCAGATTTTAGGTAAAGTAATATTTATGATCAGCTTCTGTATTAATCCAGAGAAACCCTCACAGTCTGGGTTCAGAACCTGAACCTGAAAACCTGCCGTCAGGACTTTGGGGACTTTGTGATGTCACAACAAAGCAGGCCCCGCCCACCAGGACCCCATCTGACCCTGCAGAATTTGGTTTGTCTGAATTTTACCCAAAATTATTGTTATTGGATCAGTCAGGAAACAGTCAGCCAATCAGAGGATCAGGTCCTGTGTTCTGATTGGCTGACTGAGACGGAGGTGGGAGGAGATGAGAAAGACTGGAGAAGTTAAAATATGGACCTTAAATATAAACTGGACCTTTAAAGACCGTGAGGATCCAGTCCGGATCACAGAGACCTAAATAAAATAAAATAAATTCATACTCTCATTTTACTGAAGCAAAATTTATTCAGTGTCATTCTGTGGAATTAGATTCTTCTTCCTCCTCAGATTACATTTATTAAACACACACACACACACACATAAACACACACACATAAACACACACACATAAACACACACCCCTCTCTAAATGGACTGGCCCGGAGAGAGAGAGAGAGAGAGAGAGAGAGAGAGAGAGAGAGGCTGCTGTTATCACACACACACACACACACACACACAGTAATCTCGGACTGGGCGGACTGACAGTCAGTTGATGTCGGAGCTGCTGGATGTTTCTGACCGGCACCGGAAACACTGACAGGTAAGATCCACCTGCTGGTCCTCCGGATCCGGATCCGGAGGACCAGCAGGTCCTCAGCAGGTTCAGAGTGAGCTCAGAGGAGAGGAGCTGTTCAGCGGGACTTCGGTCTTCCTCTTCCCCGCCTGTGGTGGACTTTGTCCGGGGCAGCCGGCGCTCCACACGCCGGGCAGCGGTGCGTCACAGCGGGGCAGAGGAGCTCCGACGTCCCCCGCCCCCCCCCCCCCTCCCCCCCTTCAGCCGTCTGCTTTAAATATGAAACCCCACAGTGTCCCATCATCATCATCATCATCATCAGGTACAGTCAGATATGACTCAGGTGCTGGATGGGAGAGAAATTATGTAAGAGGCTGCTGGAAAGTGAACACACCGCGGAGGGATGGATTAAGGAGGGGAGGATGGCTTTATGTAACAGCCCCCCCCCATCCTGTATTAACATCTGCCTTCCCTCTGAAATCACCCCCATGACAGTCTGATAACAATATCGGCAAAATATGTCTGTCTGTTTATCTGTCTGTCTATCTGTCTGTCTGTCTGTCTGTCTATCCTCTTGTGTGTAGTTTTGTTGTGTTGATGTCTGTGGCTCTTGTGTGTTTTTAATTTTCTCCTAAAATCAGAAACCTCCTGTTTCTCTGGGCGGTCCTTGAACGCAGCACAGGACCTTGATAATATTGACCTGACCTGATGTGAGGTTCAAGTGTTTCCTGTCAGCGTCGGTGTGAAGGACTCACACTGGGACTCTGGTTTCGGACTGACTAGGTCCACATCAGCTGGACCAGAATCTGGTTTGGTAAAAGGCCCTGAGGCCCTGAAGGCGTCACTGAGACTGTACAGCTAACTAGCAGCGTTAGCGAGCGTGTTCTTGTTTGGAGACAGTTTGTGTTGATGCGAGGAGCCGCCCACAAGATGTGGGAAAGAGGCGTCGTCATGGAAACATGCACAACGGAAGATGATGAACTGTTGAGTCTGAACACTGAAAATCTGGTGTTTTTGTTGCTTTGGCGGAGAGAGACCGCCCCTGAATATAGAGGTCAAAGGTCAGAGGTCAGAGGTCACATGTAACAGACAGACTAACTGATGACTTATCAGCTCTGTGTCCTGTTGAACCCACTGGAGCTGTGAATAATGGCCTCCGTCCTGTGGGAGCTAGAAAGAACCTGCTGTGTGTGTGTGTGTGTGTGTGTGTGTGTTTGTGTCTGTGTGTGTGTGTTGTAACTGCCTGACAGTGCTGCAGTTAAATCTCTGTGCTGGTTCGTTCCACAGCAGATGACAATAACGACAACACAACCTCCTCAGTGACCTTTCTCCGGCCTTATGCTCCGCCCCCTGTCAGGAGGCCAGCATGTGAAACGTTCACAGGCTCCTAAAACTGTGGAAAGTTCCTCCGTCAGCGTGACATTCTTTGATACCTTTCCCACGTGTTACTGGGTCATGGCTACTTGGTGGTCCAGTCTGCCAGTCACACAGTAGCCCCGCCCCCTAACCCCTCCCCTCCTTCCTGCTCTGTTTCCCTCTAAATGGAGCTTCATTTAAAAAATGAACATCATGTTGTACTGAAGACTGTAAACTAGAGACTGAGACCATAAACTCATCAGAGAGGAGGAGGAGGGACATTTTCCCATAGACTTCAATATAAAGGAGGAGGGACATTTTCCCATAGACTTCAATATAAAGGAGGAGGAGGGACATTTTCCCATAGACTTCAATATAAAGGAGGAGGAGGGACATTTTCCCATAGACTTCAATATAAAGGAGGAGGAGGAGGGACATTTTCCCATAGACTTCAATATAAAGGAGGAGGAGGGACATTTTCCCATAGACTTCAGTATGGTGGAGTCGCCTCCTGATGATTAGTACAGATTTACAGACCCAGAGTCCGGGTCCAGATTTGGCTTTGCCAACATCCTGTTGTTGCCCAGCAGGCGTCCCGGATCTTGGTTGTCATGGTTACAACGATAAACACAGACTGTACTCAGAGCATCGGGCCGGCCTTCGTTGTCATGGTGATGGCACCGACTGTCCTGCGGTAACCTGGGTTAAAATCACTACTTCATCAGCAACGCACAATCTCTCTTGTGTCCATTACAATAACAACAACATAAATAACATAACAGCTGTCACACGGGAATCGAACACGGCCCTCCTGCGTCACACTGCTCACAGAGCGACAACATGAACTTTGCCGCTCTATAAACTACGTCGCCGCACGTTTCCCTTCTCTCCTGTCGCCATCACTCCGACCGCTAGATGTCGCCTAGGAACAGAATGTAACGATGACATCACAATGAGCCGACCTTATTGGACGCTCAGACTGAGCTCGGCTCCGTGCTGCACAGAAAACTTTCTGTTGTGCGAAGACAGTGAAGATGACTCATGTGTCCAAAAATAGAGACAGCGCCCACACAGAACGGTGAGGCGTTCAGGGACGGTACGAACGAGCACGATCGAGCTGTGAGACCTTCAGGTAACATGAATCTGTGTCCACCTCCTTTAGGAAGAAACACACTACACACGTTAATGTTTTCAGGTTATACATAGATTACTCCACTGTTCTTAGAAGCAGTCAGGCTGTATTGAAGTCTATGGGAATATGTCCCTCCTCCTCCTTTATATTGAAGTCTATGGGAAAATGTCCCTTCTCCTCCTCAGTAAATGTTTTCCTGATAACTTTATGGTCTCACTCTCTAGTTTACAGTCTTAGTTTCAACCTCTTGGTGACGTCGCGGTGGGTGGACTCCTGGTCTGGAGTCGCCTCACGTGATTACAGATGTATTTGTTGTATGTGAACTGACACACAGCTGAGAATACACCTGTGTTCAGTCTGTCCTTGTCCACCTGTGGACGTGGTGGGCCAATCAGACCTTTGGCAGAGTCAGACATCTTCTTCTTTAGTCCCTTCGTCCATCAGGAGTCAGGAGTCAGATTTACCACAGACTGGACTCAGGATCAGAATGGACTCAGGATCAGAATGGACTCAGGATCAGACTGGACTCAGGATCAGAATGGACTCAGGATCAGAATGGACTCAGGATCGGACTGGACTCAGGATCAGACTGGACTCAGGATCGGAATGGACTCAGGATCAGACTGGACTCAGGATCGGACTGGACTCTGACCTTTCAGGTGTTTCACATGATTTCTGGTTATAAAAAGGCAGAATGCTCCTTTAATGAGTTGACTCCAGTCAGTTTGAGGCCTGAGCTCTTATCTCTGAGTGCAGTGGGGGCCTGGGGGGGGGCCCAGGGGCCAGTGGGGGCCTGGGGGGGGGCCCAGGGGCCAGGGGGGGCCCGGGGGGGCCGGGTGAAGCTGCAGGAATGAGGACACAGCCTCACATTGATGAAGCTGGTGGTTTTGGCGTGGGGGGGTTGGGTGTGCAGTTCCTGTTGTTCGGTGCCATTTCTGTCAGCCAATCAGATTTGTTGCTGCAAGAATTTTAAGTTGAGCTCTTTGCTGATACGACAGATGGACGAGCTTCAACACCTCAGCATTTAAAAAGGCATCAGAGCGGAGCTGCCTCCAAACACACGGACCGATGAAGGAAAGGAAGGAAGGAAGGAGGAAGAGTGATGTGGTAAGGAAAGGAGGATGTAGGAAAGGAATGGAGCGAGGAGAAATAAATTAAATGTGGAAGAGGGAAGAAGGAAAGGAAGGATGGTGTTGGGAAGGAGACAAGAAGGTAGCTGGTGTAGAAAGAAAAATGGAAGGAAGGGAGACAGGAATGATTGATCATCAAAGGTGTCGTCATGACAACAGAGACGAAAAGCAAAAACAGCATCTGAGCTGTGTTTAGAGGAACATATGGAAAGATAGGAAATGGGGAGGAAAGGGGAAGGAGACAAGGAAGGACGAGGAGTAGGTAAGGAAGTAGGGAAGAAAGGAATTTAAGATGGCAGGGAAGGAAAGAAGGAATGGACGGAAGATTTTTGGGAATGGGAGGAGGATGGAATGATGGTCCAAGAAGAGGCAGAGGGGAAGAGGACAAGACGAAGGAAAGAAAAGAGGAAGTCAAGGATAGTTAGAAGGGCATTGCAAAGGATAGGAATGAAGGGAACAAGGAAGGACTGGAGGAGGCATTTTAAGCTGTTTAATCAGAACAAACATGTGACCACACTGTGATGTCACATGTGTCAGCCAATGACAGCAGCCGTTACCTTAATGGTGTCAGGCCGGGCGTGGTCACGTCTGTGAGCCGAGATAAGGGCACGCCAAAACACACACACACTCACACACACACTCACACACACACACACACACACACACACACACTACACACACTCACACACACACACACACACTCACACACACACACACACACTCACACACACACACACACACACACACACACACACACTCACACACACACACACACACTCACACACACACTCACACACACACACACACACACTCACACACACACACACACACACACACACACACACACACTCACACACACACTCACACACACACACACACACACTCACACACACACACACACACTCACACACACACACAGGTGGCCTGTTGAGGGGACGTCAGATCTGGACCTGAAGACCAGAACTGGACTTGAGTCGGAAAACAGACATTTAAAACATCAGCTCTCGTGAATTTATTGGGTTAATCTTCCTGTTTTACAAAGTTACGTCATCATTGATCCTCCGTTCTGATTGGCTGACTGTTTTCTGAGTGTTACATGATGTCAGTAAACAGTAAAGGTCGGTGAATTCAAAATTAGAAATGTTTTCTTAGTTTGTTTTTCTTTAAAAAAATGTATTACAATTCTTCATTGATTAAAATTTCAGAAGTCAAAAGGTCCATGAAGGCAGCATCAAATTAGATCTGTGTGTGTCATCACAAATCTGAATATAAGGTCCACACGTTCTCAGGAGCTGTGGTTTTGTGTGTTTGTGTAGATGCAGTGACCGACACTAACGACCTCCTCAGTGAAGTTAACGAGCTCGTTCTCGTCTCCCCGGGACACAAAGAGGAAGCTCCGCCCCCTCAGCCACTTCCTCAAACTCTTCATCTTGTTTGTCTGAAGTGATAAAACAGAAATCTAGACTACGTTAAATCAGACATGTTGTCTTTGACTGGTCGTTTGATTTCCACTCCTGGGCAGAGCAGACGGGTGGGGTTTACCTGAGTGTGACGCTGGGAGGTCTTTTCCAGTGAAGCATCTCTCTCTTTGTCTCTCCCACATTTCTGCCAGCTGATTGGACGTCAGGGTGACGTTACCTAGCAACCCTCAGATATCTCCCAGCATTCCACTGAGTTATCTCCTGTCTCCGCAGACAGAGAGACAGAAACATGGAGCCGTGTGTCCATTTGGTTTCAAAAGGCAGAATAAATGTTAAAATCAGGAAACTAAAGCTTCACTTTCGTCCTTCGTGTCAAACAGATGATGATGATGATGATGATGATGATGATGAAATGATTAAACTCGTCTGAAACGGGATCAGCTCTTTGGTTTTGTTTCTGCTGTTGATTCAGGTCCTGGTTCTGGCCCAGACGCCTGGACCTGGACTCAGCAGGACTCAGCTGTGTGCTGTGAACCTTAGACCTGATACCTGAACCTGGTCTCCATGGAGACGACAGTCACTGTTGGTTTGGTTTTCTTCACAGATCTGAGTCCGAGCTGAACGAACCGGCAGCCGGAAACGTGAGTTCACCTTCCTCCTTCAGATCTGTTGTCACTGTCTGAGTCCTGGATCGGCTTTTGGATCCAGGTCTGTCCTTCACTGAGGAACAAACTGCAGAGCCGGATACCTGATTCTTTCAAAGTATTGATCAGAGTATTGATCACAAGGAGCCACAAGATTGTAACTGATCTGTCTCCAGAGACGTTTCATAAAGAATCTCCTTCCAGCTGTGTCATTTCTAAAGTTTGAACTTTAAAGGCCTAAAATATGAAGGGTTGATATCCAGGAACCATCTCAGTGTAGCTTCCTGTCTTCTCTTCTTCTCTTGCTCTTTCTCTGCAGTGAGTCGGTCTCTTCGACTCTCCAGCAGAAATCAGCATGTTTATAGTTCAGGTTGCTCATTTCCTCCTTCATGATGGCTGTACAGGAAGTGAGTCCCATCTCTGTGTACATTTTTGGATTACCTGGAAGTTAGGGGGCGGGGTCTCCGCCAAGATGGTGACGCCTTCTTTATGAATGGCAACGGAACACATTTAAGACCTCTCGGTGTCATCACTTGTCCCACTGCACCTGAACACAGCACGATGATGACGATCTGTCCTGAGTCAGAAAGCAGCAGCCGAGTCGACCAAACCGCCAAAATGAATTATTCAGAGTCAGAGACGCCAGCAGAGATCAATACTGGGGGGATCAGTCTGGGTCCAAGACCATTAGTCCACTTCCTGTCTCTCCTCGGACTCCAGCTCCCAGAAGGCTTCAGGCTTTAATATGAAACAGGGACCTTTAACATCAGAGACAGAAACTAAACTAAAATCCTGCCTTCTTCTCAACAAACGTGTTTTTGTGTTTCAGCTGCTGATCGGGCTGAAGAGCCAGACAGAGACAGACATGATCCCTTTTTCTCCCTGAGGTAACACACACACTGAATCTAGTTCAGAATGAGTGTCCAAAGGCCTTTTCCTGTTGTTGACTGCATGTCACCCAGATGTGTGTGTGTGTGTGTGTGTGTGTGTGTGTTGGACAAAGCTGTGGACTCTGGAATACTCCCTTTGTGTCCGTTAGTCCGTCGGACAATACGGAGCGGGGAGCAGCAGAGTCGTGTAAACTCAGAGTTGTATCCAACATCTGACAGTTCCACATTTGACTTCTTTTCATTTTAAAAATGTCTCCGCATGTTCAGAATCAGCTGATTAAATATGAGACTCAATGAAAGCTCTGATTGGCTGTGACATCACCCACCGGAGCCAATAGGAGTGTCCGACGTAGAGACCTGACTCTAGATGTCACCATCAGAGATGGAGGATGAGAATGGACGGATAAACACACAGAAGGAGTCAGAGAGTCAGACTGATCCAGATCTGAACAGTTTAAGGAGGAAACAGGAGGAACCATCAGAGAGCAGCTGATGGAGGAGACTCTTCCTGTGGGGTTAACCCAACCCAACCGGTCGAGGCAGATGCCCCCCCCCAGCCTGGTTCTGTCTGAGGTTTCTGCCTCTTAAAGGAAGTTTTTCCTGCTCATGGGGGGATCTGTTGGGTCTCTTTAAATAATCTAGAGCTGCTCCATATGTAAAGTGCCTTGATGTAACTTTGCTCTATAAATAAATCTGATTTGATTTGATTTAACGGGGTTAATGACATTTAGATCATCTTGTGACTCCTGTGTGGGGGTGCGACCCCCCAGGTGGAGGTCAGAGGAACTGCAGCTGGAGTTTGTCCTCATCGACTGAACCGGCTCTCTACACAGCTCTGAGTCTGCAGTCATAGAAAGCTTCTGCAGCAGATTGTGTTCCAGCTGACACACACACACACACACACACACACACACACACACACACACACACACACACACACACACACACTCATCTGTCAGCTGACTCCTGCTCCTGTTTCCAGTTTGTTATTTACCTTCAGTTACACAAATGATCATTTCCTTTACATATTGTTGTGTATTAACTATTTAACATCGTTGTGTGTTTGTCCTCCTCTCAGAAACTGACCAATCAGCTGTCAGGATGATGCCCAAGGTAAACAGAGCTTCTTCTGTTCATCTATGATCGCTGATGTTTCTATTTTTAGGACCTTAAAGCTCCTAAAAAAGGAGCTCTTCATTTCCAACACGTCAACACCAGATATTGATTATGAGATAAATAATATTAATAATCAATAGATTCTTAAACAGACTATATCAGTGTGTGTGTGTGTGTGTGTGTGAGCAGCAGTTGGCTCAGACGTCTCCAGGAAGTGTGTTGTCACTCAGAGGGACCGGCATCCCAGGATCCCCTGCTGCTGCCATTGTGGTGAGACACACACACACAGATCAACTTCTATTACCCCTCTGATTAATATTGAGGCAGTAATCTGTCATCTCTGGGTGTCCTCCGGTCTGTCCAGGCCCGGGTGGACGATGGAGTCATCGGCTACAAGGACTTGGCGGCGTTACCAAGAGACAAAGCCATCCTGGACATCGAGAGACCAGACCTGATGATCTACCAGCCGCACTACAGCTACAGTCCACTGGAGGTGACTGAAACCGACGCTTTGAAAATGGAGGCTGGTGATATTATCTTCCATCTGATTTTTTAGATTCAGTGTCAGTTAAACTTCCAAAAATCCTCCGATGAACCAGAACCCTCCTGGTTTTAATATCCTTCAGCTTCACAGCGATCCAGTGACACGACCTGATAACTGATGAAATGAATTCATAACTAATCAGCAACACTTCTTCAGAACACTTTGTCAAAAAGTGAACAAAAGCAGGTCTGATGTTCCTGGATGGACCTTTAAAATGTCACCTGTTCTTTGGATGAATGTTTCACTCACATCTTAAGCTGTCCTGTTTGATGATGTCCCATCCAAAAATACTGTTAAACACCAGCTGACATCTGTGTTTGTGTGTCTGTGTTGTGTTAACGTGGAGCTCCTTCCTCTATCTCTGGATCTCTTTTTCATGTTTTTACCTTCTTTCCTCCAGAGGTCCTTGTCTCCTCGCTCCATCTCTCCTCCTCCCTCCCCAGAGGTAAGACACCTGTGACACACCTGGACGGACTCACTGATCACTTTATAAGGAACACCTGGGAAGTTCCAGGTCCTGGATCCAGATTCAGTTGAACGGTTCTCTGCTCCACGATGACACGAGTCTCTCACATCCCAAAGGGGGTCCAAAAAACTGGACTGGTGACATGAGGCAGATTAGGTCCATAAATCCAGATCCATCAGACCAGAGTCTGGATCTGACCTCAGGTCTCTGGATGGTGAGCAGGTGTTCCTAATAAAGTGCTCAGGTCCTGGACCGATCCACCTGACCTGTGCTGCTCTGTGTGTGCAGAACCTGCCCAAGGACTGGCTGGAGAACCGGTCTCCAGGAGGTTCCTCTCCCAGTTCCACCATCCAGACCAGCAGAACACACAGCACACACACACCACCAACACCACACACACCGAACACGCCGATCACACCACACACACAGTCCTCCGGAACCAAGACCGCCGTGCAGCACTTCCACAGACCTGGTGAGTAGACAGAACACCCGATGATGTCATCAACTGGGGGAGGAGCTTCTGTTGTCTTTCTAGTTTAACTTTTCTTCTTCGTCTTCTTCAGAAAATGGCACCAACATCTACAAGAAACCTCCGATCTACAAACAAGGTGCAGGTCAAACACCGACAGCGACGTTTCCCTGCAAACTCAGGACGAGAATCGTAACAGAGTGTGTGTCTGTGTGTGTCTGTGTGTAGATGCATCTTCTTCTGTGGTGCCTCAGGGGAAACACATTGAGGATTTAATCATCGAGTCTTCAAAGTTTCCAGCTGCTCAGCCTCCTGATCCCAACAAGCCCTCCAAGATCGAGACTGAGTACTGGCCCTGCCCCCCCTCCCTGGCTGTGATTGGTACGACCCCCACACACACACACACACACACACACACACACACACACACACGCACACAAACGTACACACACAGCTGTAAATTGTGTGCGACGTGTTTCCTTGTTTCCTCTCCTTCTTCCCTCTCTCCTGCAGAGAAGGAGTGGAGGAGGAAGGAGCAGAAGGATGAAGAGGAGGAAGAGGAGCTGGAGGATGAACTCTGGGGACTCCGAGCTCTTCAGAAACAAGAACTCAGCAAGGTGAGACCGGGACCAGGTTTGTTCAGACTCAACAACAACGGGACCATCAAGCTGGAGTCTCAGTCCTGATTGGGTGTCACACAGTAGCCCCGCCCCCTAACCCCTCCTCCTCCTAACCCCTTCCTGGTCAGTTTCCCTCTAAAAGGAGCTTCATTTAAAAAATGAACATCATGTTGTGTTAAAGACTGTAAACTAGAGACTGAGACCATAAACTCATCAGAGAGGAGGAGGAGGGACATTTTCCCATAGAAGGGACCAGTGGCTCCGCCCCCTGGTGGTCGTAGATAGACTGAAGGACTCTCTCTCTTTCAGATTCAGTCTAATTTGGGTAAAATCATTCTGAAGGAGGAGCTGGAAAAGTCTGCGGCTCCTCTGAGGAGGAAAACTCGCTCTCTGCCGGACCGCAGCCAAAACACAGGTGAGACACACACACACACACCTTCAGGTCAGTCTATAGCGACACCTGGTGGTCAGAGTAAGAGCAGCCAACAGGAAGTGACATCATTTAAACAGGATCTTCATAGTTCCATTAAAGGTCACTTTAATCAGATAATTGTTTTGAATTCCTGAACCCCCCCTCCTCCCCCCTCCTCCCCACTCCCCCCCTCTCCAGGGTCCAATGCCTCCAGGTCTGTTTATTTCCCAGCCTCCTCTAAGACCGGCCTCTCCCGGGTGAGTCCCCGCCCAGCGTCCAATCAGAGCAGAGGTACTCGATGACACGGTGAACATGTGATGACCTGGTTCTGTCTGTTTTCAGCTGCAGTCGGCAGAGTTCAGCTCCTCCCATAAAACTCCTGCAGGTAAAGTTCACAGACGTCACGTCTCTTTGACTCATCGACCTGTTGACCTCACTGACCTTTGACCTTTAAACTCCATCCTCTCCTTCTCTCCTCTCTCTCTTCCTTCCTCCAGGTCTTCAGGTAAAGTCCCACTGCTGTCAAAAATCAATCGCTAACAAATCGATCGATGATGATTCTGATTGTGTGTGTGTGTGTGTGTGTGTTGCAGAATGGAGACTCCAGGATGGACAGAGGAAACTCTCTCCCCAGCATGTTGGATCATAAGGTGTGTTTGTTTTACTGGGCAGCAGACTGTGGTTGTGTGGTTGTGTTGAGTTTGTGTTGTGTTGTTGTGTTGTTGTGCTGGAGGTGAGTGATCTTCTGACGTCATGTGGCTGCTGCTGACTGGTTGATGTCCGTAGATCTTCCCCTATGAGATGCTGGTGGTGACGCACAGAGGACGCAGCAAACTGCCCCCCGGGGTGGACCGGACCAGACTGGAGGTAAAAACTGAGGGAACACACAGGACCAGAGAGTCTGGAGGGAGACGACGACACGAAGAGGGAAGACAGTCACCAAGGACGACAAAGAATGAAGAGACAGAAGAAGAAGATCACTGTTCAACACAACCTTCAGAAATACGAAGCAGCTCACAACTCATTAATATGACTGTACGCTGACCTCTCTCTCTCTCTCTCTCTCTCTCTGTCTGTGGATGTCTCTCGCCCCTGCAGAGACACCTCTCTCAGGAGGAGTTCTTCGGTGTCTTCGGGATGTCCATCGAGGAGTTTGACAGTCTGTCTCTCTGGAAGAGGAACAACCTGAAGAAGAAGTTCTGTCTCTTCTGACGCCGCCGGGACGCCGTGTCCCACAATCCCCTGCTCCTCCCAGGTCGCTGAAACCACAGACTGAACGAAAGGTCGTAACCAGCAGCACAAGATCCGCCACCATCATCACCAACATCATCATCTTCATCATCTTCATCCTCGTCCGAGGGCTGACCTCGAAGACGTCAGTCTGTTGGACAGACGTTCAGACGCTTCACTCAACCACAGAACGGCTGACCGGCTCGTCCTGGAGACGGACGTGGAGTTTTGGAATGAGTCCCATTTTCAGTCGTTTGTTTCCTTCGTTTACAAACTCAAACTCAAAAGCTAATTTGGGATTTCGAAGCTTTAACCGAGCGCCAATTTATAAAACATCAGAGTTCTGATTAAAGGAGCTCTCTGTATGTTTTGTTAAATAACCACGTAGTGTTAGCATCCTCAGTCTAACTTATGCTAATGCTAACCCTCGTCTTTTCTTCCGCTGATGTTAGCATGCTAACAGCTAGCTCGGGCCCATTTGTTTACTTTCCAAAAGAGAAATGAGTCATAAAACCCAAAAATGAGTTAGCATGCACTAAATAGCCCGGTCCTGATCCCACAGGGACCCCTGAGTAAATACCCCGGTCCTGATCCCACAGGGACCCCTGACTAAATACCCCGGTCCTGATCCCACAGGGACCCCTGACTAAATACCTGGCCCCGAGCTCAGACCTGAAGCAGACTGCCAGGTGAAGTTTAGTGTTGGCGATGGTGAAGTCAAGTCATCAACAGGGAGAACTTAGACAGTGAATTCATGTCCACTGTGACACATCGGGGTGTATCTGGACTCAGGATCCAGGTCCTGTGAGTCCTGTATTTACTCTGTAGACAGATTTCAAAGTGAGTTTTGGACTTGGGGGGTCTGCGGGGAGAAGTCAGAGGATTTTGTTCAGGAGCGTCACAGTAAGTTTGTCAGACAGGAAGAGGAGACAGCAGGTGGAGACGTTTCAGGGCTCAGCAGCTCTGATGTTTGGTTGGAGGTGTGAAGTTAAATCTGCTGGTCTCACCGGAGTCCTTGTAGATCTGGATCTGGTTTTATGTTCACTATAGTTCAGGTCTGAAGCTGCAGACTGAAGCTCTGCAGGCTCAGATTCATCAGACTGGGTCCATCCAGCGTCCATTTGATGCTGGCTGAAGGAATCCACCAATCAGTGAGCTTTAAATTAAAAAAACAAAAACAAAGGAACAGTGTTCCTATTGGCTTAGCCAGCTATGATGTCATAGTGAGAGAGTTTCTTTCCCAGCACTGAAAGGAAAAACGAGGCGACAGTTTGATCTCAGTCGGATGTTTGACGTCACAGATCGAGTGTCTGAGTTTCTTCAAACTACGGAGGAGGAAAAGGGCCAAATGTGAGAAACTCTTTTGATTGGCTGTTTTCTGAGTCCACCAATAAAAACTGACTTCAGGTGAAACCAGTGGCTGAAATTCAGACCTGGTAGTCCACGTCGCTCCCACCGACTGTGATGAAACTGTTCCGTCTTTTTTTTTGTCTAGATCAGCAGAAGCCACTGCCCTGTTTAATGCGACTACACTGCACACGCACAGACACACAAAAACACACATTGAGGGATTGTTGCTGTGTAGAAGAACAATAATAACCTTCAGACCTGAGCTCTGCACCGCTCTGGTTTGTCACCCTACAGGTTGTAGACATTTAGCGTTGGCTAGTGTTGCGTAGTGACCAAATGATGTGCAGCTATTTTTTAACCCACATAGAGACGTGGCATGTTTGTTATTAAAATCTAAAATGTAAAAATCACATATAATCAACAGGAATGTTGGAAAGAAAACAATCTATTTTCACCATCGAGGACGAAAGAGACACAATGGACAGACTTTCCCAAACTTCTCTGAGGAATGATGGGAAATCATCACAGTTCCACCGACCTGAAGTGAACTGGACGGATCTTCAGCACATGTAGTTACGTATCTATGAAGTATTAATGTCCACCAGCATCATATCTGATCTCCACAGACAACCTGCACTGCAATACAAATAATGAATAGTGAACTTATTTAACACATTTAACTCTTTAAACGACACACATTTAAATATGGAGGATAAATGAAACAGATGAGTTAATATGACTGTGAACCAATGAGACGCTCTAATCTGAGCAGTTGTTGCTTTTTCTTTTCACTTATTGTAATAATTTGAGATCTTTCTTCAATAATTCACTTTAATTTATCAGTGATCATTTTAAAGTTTCAGTTTTTGCTGAGTTATGAAGGTGTCATTTTGGGTCTTAGATAATTCTCACAACATTTTAGTAATTCACTACTTTCCCATAAAAACAGCTCCAATCAGTTACCAGCAGCCACTGAGGTCGGATTAATATCTCAGTCACAGAGACTGTTTATTTTTATTTTTAACCTTTAAAGGTCAGCTACGGAAGCCCAGAGGAGAAGATGAACCTTTTTTTTTTTGTTTGTTTGTTTTATTTTGTAGTTCTGATTTTGGCCGCAGGACGTCGTTCGTCCTCGTGCGTTGTTGTTTTTGTATCAACGTGATTTACTGAAAGTAAATGAGACTGTGCGCCTTTAAATCTGAGGTGTGAGACATGAATTCACTCTCACTGTAAAATCACGCGCCGCCACATCTGCCTCGCCAACACACACTTCCTGTGTCTGATGATGGCGGCAGAGAGCGAGCATCGGTCACTTTACGTCGAGATGATTCACTCTGAGGAATAATCCTGACGCTGTTGGATGATACTGCTTTGTTCTGATTGGTTGTGTTTTTGTTAGAGACAGGAAGTGGCTTGCTGTGACTAACACCATGATGACACAAAGATTGTTCCATTTTTTCTCTCTTTTGTATATTTTGCTGTGTTTTATTTTTATGGAATTATTTTAACACGCAGGGCGACCTCAAGCAGGCCTCTGATAGGCTGATGTAACTGCTGTATGCATGATGTCACGATGATGATGATGATGATGTCATATTTTATTTAACCTTTATTTAAAGTGACAGACAGTTACTGGGTCATGGCTCTGAGGTCAAAGGTCGGACTTGCTGCCTGTTTGGCGCCGCCCTGCTGCTGTACATACTGAACTATGATTATTGTTGTTGTTGTTTTCATATCTGGATGCAGGTGATGTAAACAGATGAATGGTGACGTGAATGATTAACCATGAGTTCTAATAAAGAGCATTTCTATCTGCCTCACTCGACTCTTCCTCTACGATCCGCCAAAAGCTCCAGTTTTTATTTTGTTCTGACAGAATGGTGTGATTGACAGACTGCACCGTCCAATCAGGGAAGAGTCCAGAACAGGTCAGATCCACCTTCTCCTCCAAATCTGGTCTCTTCTGTGCTGCCGGTCGACACTCGGATGCTGTGAATATTTTTTCTTTTAGATATTTTGGAGCTGAGCTGCTTCACGTAAACAGAAACATCAGCCTGTTGAGTTAAAGATTCACTGAGCATGTTGGCTCTGGCTCCTCCCTCCTCCCTCCTCCCCCCAGACTGTGGGCGTGCTGGTCCGTCCTCTCTCTCCTCCCCCCTCGGAGCAGGACCAGACCTCAGACCTCAGACCCCCTCAGACACAGAGCTGCCTGAGGAGGGAACAGAAGGAAGTCAGTCTGTCACAAGAGGGTTTGGACTCTGCAGAGAAATGAGACTGAGGACGAGAAGACACTGAAGCCAGAGACATGGACAAACAGAAAGGTACCGGACACACTGAGACACACACTGAGAGAGACACCAAGATCCTATCCTGTCAGTCACACAGTAGCCCCGCCCCCTAACCCCTCCCCTCCTTCCTGGTCTGTTTCCCTCTAAATGGAGCATCATTTAAAAAATGAACATCACGTGTTGAAGACTGTAAACTAGAGACTGAGACCATAAACTGATCAGGAAAGCGTTTACTGAGGAGGAGGAGGGACATTTTCCCATAGACTTCAATACACTCTGACTGCTTTAAAGATCAGTGGCGTCGACTCTTCAGCTCCAACGTTAAACTGACCGATCATCATAATGTCTGATGTAATTTGTGCGCTGAGACGTCTCTGTGATGTAAAACGTTCAGTCAGTGACACTCAGTGAACCATCTTTGTGTTATCGCACCGTTGGTATGTTAACTACAACAACACAACAATCGGAAACACAAGTCTGTCCGTCATCATCCTCCCCCTCTTCCTCCTCCTCACCAACATCATCCTCACTTCCTCCTCCTGCTGCTCTCAGGAGACTTCAGCTAATAGACTGTTTAGATTCAGGCGATCTGTGTGTGTGTCTGTGTGTGTCTGTGTGTGTCTGTGTGTGATTACAGGACTCTGACTGACCTCACTTTGATGATTTTTACTGTCTGTGATGTTTTTTCACTTTAATAAATTTACCACAGTTCATGTCAGTATTTTTATCGGGATGTCTCTGGTGTATAAAACCCAGTGATGTCATCGGGGTCAGAGGTCAGGAGCTGGCCTTTAATTGGACAGGAGGGGTCCCGACGGACGGACGTTTCTGTCTTCATCACAAACGAACCATCCAGAAGAGAAACCTTCCCTCCGTGTGAGTCCCAACCAGACCCAGCTGATGATGTCATCTGTCCTAACAAATATAACGTGAACGGAGCTCAGGCGTTCCTGCTGAAATGCATCCTGGGAAACGTAGTTGGTCTTTAAATTTAAATTAAATTAAAAACACAAGTCGAACATGACCGAGTGACGTCCATCTGAGTCCAAACCTCCAAGTCTGCTTCCATTTTTACCAACCAGATGATGAAAGAGAAAGCTGCTCCACACCCTGCAGCACACACAGACACACACAGACACACACACACACACAGCAAATCTCACTTTTCAGAAAATTCAAGGGTTTTGGTTTTTATGGTGAAGCTTAAATATATATATATCACAAAATACACACAAACAGACACACACACGGCTACAGGCCATTTTTTCACTTTGTTCCAGAGAAAATCCAAATAAGATTTCTGTTTATTTGTCCTTCATTCTAATGTACAGTGCACTCCAGGTCTGTGTGTCTGTGTGTGTCTGTGTTTGTGTGTACTTGTTTTGCAGCATCAAAGCTGGAGACAGGAAGTAAAGTTGATGCTCAGATAAGCAGCGTTCAGTCAAACGACCTCCATCCAGCAGCAGCACTTTGTTGTTCGTGTTGTCGTTGTTGTTGTCGTCGTCGTCGTCGTTGTTGTTGTTGTCGTCAGCCGGTGGGTGTGTGAGGTATGTGTGGCTCAGTGTTTAAAGCAGCAGCAGCTGATTAGTGGATCTGTAGGTTCGGTTAAATCAGCAGTGAGGAGTTAATGAAGCTGAGGAACAATGGCTGCCTGTTCGCTGCGGCCGCTCTGCATTTCCAACATTTCCCTCCTCCCTCTCATGATAATTCAGACGTTCGGTCAAACTCCTTCATTCAGTCCGCTTCTGTCAAAAAAACATCAGCTCACGTCTGGTGTCTTTGTTCAGGGACACTGAATCAGATGCCGATGATGCCGCGATGCTCTCTGAGACGTTTAGAAGGTTCCTGTGGTGGATCTGTTGGTTGGTTCTGGGTACGTCGTGGTGGCTCTGAAGGTTCCTTTGGAGGTTCTTGTAGTTTCAGTTGATTGGATTTGTCCATTGGAAGGTTTTCATATGAGAAGTTCTAGTATTTACTGAAGGTGTTCTAATAAGACCTTCCTGGGGGGTTCTAGTCATCCTTAAAGACGTTCTAGTGGTGGTTGTGATGGTCAAGAGGAGGCTCAAATGTTCCTCTAGGTGGCTCCACAAGTTCTTTGGAAGTTTACAGCGATCATTTTTGATTTGAAGGAGGCTCTTTGGGTTTATCGTGACATCTCCAGGAACGTTTCTGATGGTTCCTTCAGATTGTTCTGGTAATTGATGACATCATTACGATCTGTGAGGACGTTGTAGTCCTGGAAAAATTCCCTCTGTGGAGGATTTGCTGTAAATATTTGCTCAGTAAATTTTTTCCACCTCAGAATTCTTCCTGTTTCCCGGTTTTCTGCAGAGACCTTCAGTTTTTAAGTTGTGTAACAACACACACACTCACACCAACTCTTTGTTCTGTGTTAAACATTAGCAGCTTATCAGTGTGTGTCCTGTCCCGTCCGTTAACTCGTCAGGGTCAGAACATCTGAGCGTCTTCATTCACTCATTAACAGGAGCAGCAGCCTGAATGCTGCTTCCATCCGCCGTCCACATCCTTCAGGACGGACGTCACAAACATGAACCGTCTGTCGCTGGGACTTCAGTTCTTCCCATTCACTTCAAGACAGTTAGCGTTTGTGCTCTACTGGCTGTCAGAGGAGCTGCAGTTTTCTGAGTCAGACAGAACTCAGAAGACTGAACGTGGCTCTGATGAAGCTATTAAAGTTTCCTGAATGTGCTGATTAGAGTTCAGACAGAAGACATGCTGGTTTGTCGTCTCTCTGAAGGAGGCGTCGTGTTTTTCTGCCTGTTAACCGAGTTCAGCTCTTCATGCTGAGACACAACAGCTTCATTCAGAGTCTGAACACAAAGCAGCTTCAGCAGCTTCATGTTTCACTGACCTGATGACGACAGACGGACCCAGATCAGCTGATCGGTCAGGAAACGACCACCGAGCTGAGAAACGCACAAAGACATGAATCATGAACAAAAAGTTCAACACAAGTGTGTAAAGATGTTTTCATACCTTTAACATGTTTCTACAAATGTAGATATTTAAAGTTTTCAGTTTTTAAAAACAACAGAAACAGTTTTAAAAGTCAATATGATATAATGTGAGTGTCCGTCTGGACCTCTAAACCTTCACACTCTCCTTCTGTCGTCAGTTCTGGCCAAGCTGATCTGGGACCTGCAGGCCTTCCTGTCTGTTCTGGACTCGGAGAATCTCAGTTATATCGCTCAGGCTCAGAAGAAATCCATCTCAGAGCTGCTGTCCAAGCTGCAGACTCCCGACGCTCCAGGTAACAACACACCAGCAGGCTTTTGGACCTTCGGGCCACCGCAGTTACAAAACATCTGAAACAGGTGAAGCACACGTGTGTGTTTGTTGTGTGTCCAGTGGAAGATGCTGAGTACATGATCATGAGCTGTCCATCATCGTCTCCTAGCAACGAGCTGACAGACACACCTGGGACAGGTAACACTGATCGGACTGCAGTGAGAAACACACAAACACACACACACACTGTTTCCTCATGACGAAGTGAGAACAACTTTGTTTGTTTGTTCAGATGGAGTCCGGTCATCTGAGCTGATCTCAAAGCAGGACCAAGTCTGGATGAGGAACGGGGTGAGTCTCACACACACACACACACGCACAAACACACACACACAGTTCATTGAGGGGTCTGAGGGGCCCAGAGAGCTGAAGATAGTCTGCTGTGTGATGTGGGTCAGTAATGACAGACTGAGTCCTGAGGTTTGGGAGGAGATGGTGGAAAAACTGTGTGTGTGTGTGTGTGTGTGTGTGTGCGTGTGTGTGTGTGTCTGAGGGAGTGACAGGATCTACAGTGTTTACATATGAAGCCATCTCCTCTCTATCTCTCCTCCCATTGGCTGAGTGCTCTGCAGCGAGAGGAAGTGGTCACTGATGGCGGCTGATTAGCATGTGGTCTACGTGATGGATAAACACACACACACACACACACACACACACACACACACACACACACACTGAGGCCTGTTTCCTTCAGTTTAACGCGTTCACTCTCCTTTCCCATGATTCATTTGTTTCTCCTGCGGCCCCCTCTGATGTAGCTGAACAGGCTCCGCCTACCTGTGTGCTTTAAACCACTTCCTGTTTGCTGCCCAGGGCCCCACAGTGCCGCCCCATCCCCCAGGAGGCCTCGGAGATGATGATGATGAAGATACCTATGAGGAGGCGGAGCCTTATGTACCTGCTGTCATGGCAACATCAAACACTGGTCTCTGCACTCACACACACACACACACACACACACACTTGGGAACTTTGTGGAATACACAAACAATGACAATATCTTTCATCTCCAGAGAGGGCGGAGTCAGACAGCAGTCACTATGAGTCCTATGGTGAGGATGATGATGACGAAGGGGAGGGGCTAATGAAGGACAGAGCTCACTACATCCAATGGAGCGCCTCCCAGCCCTGCCTAAGGCCCGCCCCCGAGTCCCGCCTCTGCGGCTACCTGTGGAGGAGGAAGTGGCTCGGCCAGTGGACCAAACAGCTGTTCATCATCAGGAACAGCATGCTGCTGGTGAGGGGGGGCAAGGGGCGTGGTGATACAAAGGGGGCGGGGTTCAGTTGGGGGAGGGGCAGGTGCACTTCCTGTAACATCCACCAGATCAACTGGTTTATGAACCTACCATCTCAGCTTTGTGTGTGTGTGTGTGTGTGTGTCTGCCTGTGTGTGTGCCTCTCTGTGTGTGTCTGTGTGTGTGTGTGCGTGTCTGCCTGTGTGTGTGCCTCTCTGTGTGTGTCTGTCAGTGTTATAAGTGTGCGCGGGACCTGCTGCCTCAGATGGAGCTGAACCTGCGGGGCTGTCATCTGGTCTACAAGTCCAAGAACCGGGGCAAAGTCCAGCACCAGCTCAGACTGGTTCTGCTGGGCTCGGAGACCCTGATACTGGGCTACAGCAGCTTCCAACAGGCCGAGGAGTGGAGGAGGGTCAGGACACACAGACACACACAGACACACACAGACATAACAATAACCATTTACCATGAAGACCAAATACATAAGTGTGTGTGTGTGTGTGCAGGTGATAGAGGAGGTGAGTGTTGGAGGCGACTTGGAGACTCAGAGTTCATCATCTCTGATCAGATCAGACCAGATGCTGTTCTGCAGGGTGAGACACACACACACACAGACAGGCACACACACAGACACACACAAACACACACACACACACCTTTTATCTGAATATGGATCAAACCCTCAGATCTGTCACTCCTTTGACCTTCACATTTTTAAAGTTTTTCTGTTTTTAAGACATTTAAATGTTGATGTCACTTCCTGTCCCCTTCGTCTCTTGCTGTCCCCTCCGTCTCTTCCTGTCCCCTCCGTCACTTCCTGTCCCCTTCGTCTCTTGCTGTCCCCTCCGTCACTTCCTGTCCCCTTTGTTTCTTGCTGTCCCCTCCGTCACTTCCTGTCCCCTTCGTCTCTTGCTGTCCCCTCCGTCACTTCCTGTCCCCTTCGTCTCTTCCTGTCCCCTCCGTCTCTTCCTGTCCCCTTCGTCTCTTGCTGTCCCCTCCGTCTCTTCCTGTCCCCTCCGTCTCTTCCTGTCCGTCCTCAGTCCAGTACAGTCCAGTCGGACTCTGAGGAGGAGAAACCGCCTGCTGTCCACAGCACAGACGGAGACAGAGGTGAGTTCAGGTCTGATCAGCTCAGACTCAGTGTCCTCGTCTCTGGGACGCTCTCTGGACCAATCAGCCGTGGCGTGTCCCCCCAGGTTTCCTGAACGTGCTGATGAACTGTCAGTGGCAGAGCTTGCTGTGTCGGGTGGAGGCCGGTCTGCTCAACATGTTTGGGGAGGAGGAGGATGAGGAGGGAGGGGAGATGAAGAAGGACAGATCTCCTCAGTACACAGTCCAGCTCCGAGGCTGCGAAGTCCGAGCCGGACCCGACACAGACCACTCCTACAGGATCACACTGAGCATGCTCGGTGACCAGGTGGCGGTGCTGGAGGTGAGTCCGCATGTGTCGTGACCCTGATGATGTCACCTTATGGCCTGCACATGAGGCGTTCAGGGAACGTGTAATTTTAATGTCCAGGTGACAGCTCGTGTTCTGAGGAGGAGGAGCTAGTTTCTCTGTTTTGATTGGTCCGTCTCTCAGGTCAGGAGTTCAGAGGAGAAGGAACGATGGTTGAAGCTGCTGCAGGACGGAGCTGTCAATCACAGTCACCATGACAACAACAACACACAGGAGCACACAGGAGAAGCTCTGAGGTAAGAGGCTGCACGTTGTCATGGTGATGGAGGACCATCAGAAGGAACTAAAACATCCAGCACTTCCTGGTTTTCTTCTTCTCCTCCTCAGCGGGCTGCAGACTCGGAGGTTTCCCCCCTCCAACACCTACATGGACGACCCGTTCCACCTGAGTGGAGCCGGCCGGCAGCAGCCGGTCTACTCCAACACCTCCATCCTGGAGCACATAGTAAGGCTCACGTGTAGCTCACATGAATTCTGTGAGGTTTGTGTTGACGTTGTGTTGAGATGTTTTTTGTCTGCTCGTCTTTCAGCTCCACAACTCTCAGGATTCAGTCCGCCACAGCTCAGTGTCGTCCAAAGACTCAGTGACCTACAGCAACACCGTCCTCTCCGGACACAGTGAGTCTCATCACACAGTGACGCTGATCACCTGGTTACCACGGATACCCGTCAGTGGGCGGGGTCTATCGGGCCGCAGATGATCATTTAGTCCTGAGGTTGATGTAGAAGCAGAAAAATGGTCCACTGTTGACAAGATCCAGCACTGCAGCTCCGAGGGATGATCCTGGTCCAGGTCAGGGGTCAAGGGGTCAAGGGTGTCCATGTTGGCCCCTGTCCACAGCCAAGTGCTCCTAGAATGGATACATGAGCATCAGAACTGGACCATGGAGACGTGGAAGAAGGTGATCTGGTCTGATGGATCAGGTTTATGGGAGAAGTCCAGCTGGGAAACCCTGAGTCCTTCATTCATTTGGATGTTACTTTGACCTAAATCTGGTTCAGACCAAGTCCAGGTCTTCATGGAAACAGTATTCCCAGTTTAGGAGGTTTGAGAATAAACAATAAGGTCAAGTCCCCCAGATCTGAGTCCAGTCCAGCATCTGTGTGATGAGCTGGACCAACAACTTCCAGGACTTAAAGGATCTGCTGCTGCAGTCCTGGTCCAGATCCCAGAGCTCAGCTTCAGGGGTCTAGAGGAGTCCAGAACTCCAGGACTGTCTTTAGCGGGGAAAAGGACCCTGGAAACCTCTGTGTGGATTATTTATTGTGCGTCTGTGTGTGTGTGTCTCTCAGACAGGTATGCTGGTGAGGTGGAGCGCGGCATCCAGAAGCTGGAGCTGACGGTGAAGAGGACGGTGCAGCTGAGAGCCGGATCAGAGATCAACCTGACGTCGGCGGGGAAGCCAAACAAACGCACCTCCTTCAGACAGTCGCTGGCCGTCTGCACTGAGCGCGCTCAGGTGGGCGGAGCAACATGAAGGAATGACCTCAAAACACACTGAATTACATGAGAGGAAGGTTATTGATCATCGATCCCTGATTGGTCGGTCACTGATCAGGACAGAAATCTGATTGGTTTCTGTTGTAGTTTATTTGATTTGTAGAAACAAAAAACATCGATTGATTATTTTACATCAGTAACACCTGCACACTGACACTGGTTTCACCGATCCCTGTTAAAACCCTCTGCTGGTCTCTGCTGGTCCAGGTGGGCTTCCTGAACCCTCTGCTGCGACGGACGGCCTCGGCTAAAAACTCTCTGAGACGAGCTCCTTCAGCGCTGTTCATCGAACACGGGAGGGTTTTCCAGAAGAAGAAGGTTGGAGTCACTTTATATTGAAATCTATGGGAAAATGTCCCTCCTCCTCCCTTATGTTGAAGTCTATGGGAAAATGTCCCTCCTCCTCCCCAGTAAACATTTTCCTGATCAGTTTATGGTTTCAGTCTCTAGTTTACAGTCTTCAACACAACATGATGTTCATTTTTTAAACGAAGCTCCATTTAGAGGGAAACAGACAGGAAGGAGGGGAGGGGTTAGGGGGCGGGGCTACTGTGTGACTGACAGACTGAACCACCCAATCAGGATAGAGGACGTAACAGGTCAGATCCACCTTCTCCTTCAAATCTGGTTTCTACTGGATAAGTAAAACCAAGATGGCCGACAGAGTTCTATGTTTATGCCCTAATCCAGATTCTGACTCCAGCTAAATGGAACCTGACCTCATGCTGATGTAACAGGAAACAGGTGATGGTCATTAAAACGTCTGACTGTTTTCACAGGAGTGGGAAACCAAAGCTGCTGCTTGACCCAAACCGTCAGATCCAGAGTCCAGACCCAGAAGGTCTCCAGGACTCCATCACTGAGCACGTTATTAGGAACACCTGCACACCTACGTATTCATCAGCCAATCCTGAAGCAGCAGTTTGTGATCCAGGTCCAGGGGAGGAGCTTCAGGTCTCATCAGACGTCACAATGAGGACGGCGTTCTCACGGCAGACTCTGGAGGTCTTGCTCAGAATGAACCTGCAACAAAACCCCTCAAATGACCAGCAGCCAGTCAGCTGATCCCATCACTGCTCTGCTCAAGAAACGACCGCCGCCACGACCATCAAACAAACACAGCCATGTTCATCCGCAGAGAAGTGACCCTGCTGTTTGATGAAGATGAGCTCAGTGTGTGTCTGTTTGTCGTTTTAGTATCTTGCGGTCGTTTAATGTTTTGTGTCTAATTGTGTCTGTAGTCTCGAGGGGCCCCTGGCCCTTGGGACCTGACCCCTGACCCTGAGCCCTAGGCCCCTGGGCCCAATGAGATCCTGTTAAAGGATCCATGGATGCAATTGTGGATTGCTGACACAGCTCTGAGTCAGTGAGCAGTTTGCTCAGATATTTTCTGGTGAGGTCATTTCCTGTTTCCTGCTCCGGGGTGCGTTCAGTGTGAAGATGTCTTTCTGATGTTCTGCTGCAGTGAAATGTTGAGATGTGTTCAGTGTTTGTTGGGTGTGTCAGGATTTCCGGCTCCTCCTGTCAGCTCGTCTCGTCTCCCTCAGCGTCTCTGTTGTGAACTTCAAGCCGCTCGTTTCTCTGAATGACTTTTTTCTGTGTTGTTCTTTAATCCTCTTTTTTTTGATGTAATGGTTAAAATTGTTAACTGAAACAGTTTTGTATCTGCTCTCACCATCTTCAGCACATTGTTATTCCACACATGAAGAATCGTTGATTATTTATGTTTTCTACTCTGATCCATTTGTCACGAATTTGTAACATTTTTATATTTAGTGAATTTATAATCTCAGGTGAATGTTTCTTTGTTGAACTAAACTGATTTTAAAATGATATTTTATATAAAAAACTGATTTTATTATCTAACACTTTAGCATCTAGATGAAAGATTTTTTTGAAAGTCCACTGATTTAGCATTCATAAGCATTATATAGATGTGTTCGCTGTCTACAGCTGTAGAATATTCAGTTATTACATGTTTTATACTGATTATAAATATTAAATTGGGGACTTGAAGTCTCACTGATACATGTTTGTTTCCTTATCTGAAACTATTCAGGTGATTTTAATATCTGCATATAATTTGTATTAATAGCACAGTTAAATGAGATAAACCATCCTCCAAACAAACAAACAATAAACAATTAAAGGTGGAACTCACTTTTTCGTTTCAAATTAATTCATCACATCAAACGATTATTTAACTGATCGTTTGGATTATTTAATCTTCCGCTAGGTGGCGTTAACGGCCTGCACGTCTCCATTTCCTCCAGCGAAGAAGAATTGCGGAAGTGTGAACAGCTTTCCTGACGGCTCGGCAGCTAACCGCTAAGAGAGAACAGTCTGTCTAACCGGCGGGTCGACCACAGTTTCAGGTTAGATAGACACCGGATTGAAGGTAAAAACACCCGATTCAGCCCGAATTCCGTCCGCCTGCTTCGTTGTTTGGTTGTTTCTGTTGTGGTTGTTGATTTTAAAATAAAAGTGGCCTCCTGCTGTTAGCTGTTAACAAGGCGTAGACAGGACTGCAGCCGTTAGCCGGTTAGCTGCCGAGCTAAGCTATGCTAAGCTAAGGTAACAGAAGGGATTCGGGTGTTTTCCCGGAGCAGGAAGTCTGATGATGGAGGTTAAACCTGAGGAAAACCGGGCTGTTTAGGCCGGCATGACTGTCACGGCCTCGGCGGAGCTCGGTGTTAGCCTTAGCTGTGTCATAGCCTAGCCTAGCTTAGCTTAGCCAAGCTGCTTCCTTTTGTTTGTGTCCAGTTGAACAGTTTCAGTTCAGGCAGAAGTGAGACAGACAGGGTGTGACTGATACAGCCTCTAACAAGCTGTCCTTATCTCACCTCCTCTCCTCCTGTCCTCACCTCCTCTCCTCCTGTCCTCACCTCCTCTCCTCCTGTCCTCACCTCCTCTCCTCCTTTCCTCACCTCCTCTCCTCCTTTCCTCACCTCCTCTCCTCCTGTCCTCACCTCCTCTTCTCCTTTCCTCACTCCCTCTCCTCCTCACCTCCTCTCCTCCTTTCCTCGCCTCCTCTCCTCCATTCCTCGCCCCCTCTCCTCCTTTCCTCACCTCCTCTCCTCCTGTCCTCACTCCCTCTCCTCCTCACCTCCTCTCCTCCTTTCCTCACCTCCTCTCCTCCTGTCCTCGCTCCCTCTCCTCCTCCTCTCCTCCTGTCTTCGCTCCCTCTCCTCCTCCTCTCCTCCTTTCCTCACCTCCTCTCCTCCTGTCTTCGCTCCCTCTCCTCCTCACCTCCTCTCCTCCTGTCCTCGCTCCCTCTCCTCCTCCTCTCCTCCTGTCTTCGCTCCCTCTCCTCCTCACCTCCTCTCCTCCTTTCCTCGCCTCCTCTCCTCCTGTCCTCGCCCTCACAGCTTCAAGATGACAGCCGCACCTTACAACTACTCCTACATCTTCAAATACATCATCATTGGTGAGTCTGAGCTCTTTACAACTCTCAGGTGTGTCACAACAGTTCAGGTTCAACAGTAATAAAACTCTGACACAAATGAAAGTCCGGTCATTAAAGTGCAGTCAAAGTGGATAAAAAGCCTCTCGTTGCTGTCAGAATATTATTATTATTATTATTATGACTCATGCATTCAAATGACAAACTCATTTTTCTCTGTAAACGATGAATTAAAAAAAAAAAAAATTTATTTGTTTTTTGCTTTGTAAAAAATTATGTCTGACCAACAATATTTAATAGAAAAAAAGCAGCCATTTTGAATCTGAAGCCATGAAATATTTTAATGAAAACTGTCGTCTGTGATTACCAATGTAGTTCCAGATCATTTTCACCTGACAAGCTAATTGGTCACTGCACCTGTGGTTAGTGTTGAGTAGTTTGATAAATGTGGTGCAGTATAAATATTTCAGCACCGGTGCATCAATAAATCCCCTAAAACTGCCCCAAAGTGCAGCTCATTATTAAGTCTGCTGCTGAGGACCTGACTTGCTGCAGCACTCAGCGTTTCCTTCTCTCCCTCCAGGTGATATGGGAGTCGGGAAGTCTTGTCTGCTGCACCAGTTCACAGAAAAGAAATGTGAGTCCTTTGTTGTTGTTCTTCTCGTCTCTGCTGTCTCCCATCAGGGACGATGGGAGTTCTTCGCTCAGTACAGATAATGCTGTGTGTGTGTGTGTGTGTGTGTGTGTGTGTGTGTGTCTGTCTGATGTCATGGCTGACAGTCATGGCCGACTGTCCCCACACCATCGGAGTGGAGTTTGGAACGAGGATCATGGAGGTTCACGGTCAGAAGGTGAAGCTGCAGATCTGGGACACGGCTGGTCAGGAGCGGTTCAGAGCCGTCACCAGGTCCTACTACAGGGGGGCCGCCGGGGCTCTCATGGTCTATGACATCACCAGGTACGACTGAGGGAGTGCTGCTGCGGTTGGTCGGCTGTGTTTGTTTGTTTGTTTGTCAGGAAACAAACAGCTTCCTGTTTGTTCCCTTCAGATAGATAATTGATCTCTAAAGTTTGGAGTCCCACCAACCAGAGTTTGAGCTTTCGATTGTCCAGTCAGGACGAGCAAACCAGCTTTTACTGTTCATGAGCCTCAGCAGTATGTCTTTGGTCCAGCTGTTGAGCTGCGACTAGATGTGTTTAAACTCTGACGTTGACGACGATTTATCTCATATTTGTGTTCAGGAGAAGCACTTACAATCACCTCAGCAGCTGGTTGACAGACGCCAGGAACCTGACCAACCCAAACACAGTGAGTCCAAACAAGCCAAACAGAGCTCAAAACTCCAGCAACACTTGAAGTAAACACGAGACCTTTATTGTTGCGATGAATCTCATCGGGGTCGTCCTGTCACCACAAACTGAGACGAGTCGGTCCAATAAAGTTTCTGTTTTAGAGCTGCAGGTTTGAGCTCTTTCAGCTACTGTCTCTGAGCTGAACGATACACTGACGATGAACGATGTGTGTCAGGTGATCATTCTGATCGGTAACAAGGGCGACCTAGAGGCTCAGAGAGACGTGACGTACGAGGAGGCCAAACAGTTCGCCGAGGAGAATGGTGAGCAGCACACAAAGGCCCACATGTTCAGGTTTCAACAGGACGTCCCACTAACTGAGCTCTGCTTCTGTCCCTGATCAGGTCTGCTGTTCCTGGAGGCCAGTGCTAAGACGTAAGAGCACACAGACACACACAGAAACGTTTACCCGACTAATAAATTAGTAGAGAAATAGGGGGAGTCTTAATTTACTTTAAGACGTGAATGTAAGAAGATATCTTCGTCTTCCTCCTCTTTGTCCTCAGAGGGGAGAACGTGGAGGAGGCCTTCCTGGAGGCAGCAAAGAGGATCTACCAGAACATCCAGGATGGCAGTCTGGACCTGAACGCCGCCGAGTCGGGAGTCCAGCACAAACCGTCAGCGCCACAGGGAGGCCGTCTCAACGCTGACAGCCAGCCGGCGAAGGAAGGCTGCAGCTGCTAACCACAGACAGAAACTACAGACATCAGATGGACGGACGGACGGAGACGATACGTACATAGAGACCCCCCCCCCCCCCCCCCCCCCCATCCTCCATGCACTAACATCCACCTTCATCCAGAGACAAACCGGATTCTCCTGGATTACACTTAATTAACAGGCTCAGTCCAAAACTCCGGTCCAGTCAATCCAGGTCATGACCACCAAATCCACCTCTGGACCGGCTGAGAATTAGGACCCCAGACCACCCCAGGCCTAAACTGGATCACAAACCGATCCCCTCACCATAATCCTGACCAGTCAGTCTGCAGATCTGCACCAGGATCTAACTTTGTCACCATCCAGCCTGCCTTCACTCCACATTCAGGCACACCTGAGCCACGCCTAGACCAAGATCATCCAGACCGGGTCCTTTGGTGTCCTCAGAAGTCCAACCGACCTGCAGCCACAATGGACAGATCAGGTTTATGCAGGGCCACCCTGTATCACATCAAGACCACCATCATGTAAGACCTAAAGAATGGCCGAGTGGGACTATTTAAAACCCAGACTAGGACAGCCTCGTCCTTCACCCCACCAGTCAAAATCTGGACCCGCCTTCATCACACACTGAAGCTGAGAGACAAAGAAGACACAACGAATTTGGACAATCCTAATGCCTCCACCTGGACCGCTCAAGTTCCAAGTCCACACATTCCTATGAACAGATCCAGACCCCCAGTCCAAATCCTGGATCACCTTTGGCCCAAAATCTTCAAGTCAGGACCCTGAGGACAATTCTGGTGGTCAAGTTCACATTCGCTCTGAGATATAAACATCTGGATTTATATTTGTGTCTTTTACGTTCGTTCTGTCTCTTCATTTCTTATTCAATCGGGACACTCTTTAAAATGAAGCCTCAAGATCATGAATGATCTCTCTGGGATTCCCTGTTTCCGAACACGGAGCTGCCTGGGTTGTCTCCAGGTCTGATGTGGATCAGAGGACAGATTTTAGCTGTTTTTGTGTCAAATGTGTCTTTGCAGATGTTCCAGCTGTATTTTTGGTTTTTCACTGAAGGTTAAAGACACTCTGACCTTAAATGCTCTCTTAAGGTCGTCTTCAGAAGATCTCAGTTTCTGCTGCTTCAGTTTTTCATTCGTTTTTTTCTTTATGATGTCCCCATATTTATGGATGTGCAATACTAAACGCCGCTTTGCATGACGTGTCCAACAAAAAAATCAGGTTGCGATTATTTTGAGTCATGATTTTAATGAGAATTTTTAAATTAGATTTTCACTAAAGTGGTTGCTGGAGTCTGTTCCCCTGAATCTGGTCCTGGTCCCGGACCGGAGCTAAGACCTCAGTCCACTTAGATCCACATGTTCATATTCAGAGCATTAACTCAAACCTCACAGGTCTTCACTGATCCACGTTGGATTCAGGTCCAACAAACCTGAACCCAAAAAGGACCAGAGAACAGTAAGATACCGCCTCCTGGGTCAGGTCTCTGGTACCAGGACCACAGTGGACCCCCTAACAGACTTGAACCTTTATATAATAAATTTTGTCTTTCTGAAAAATGATCTTCATCATTGATGACACAGCGCCACCTGGTGGCCATGTTATACTCCCACTGACAGAAGAGGAAGTGAAGCTGTTTACTGCTTCCTGTTTTTGTTTAATTTTCTTTTCAACATGAGGCCCAGATGACCGGGTACCTGAACGCACCACTCTAGTTTCGAGTTCACTGCAGCCAAATCGTTGTTGTGATGACGGCGTCTGTTTTTACCAACAGTCAGGTTCCTTTAAAAAAACTCAACTGGCGCATTAAGATTTGAAGTATTTAGACGGTTGAGTTTCGATCTCCTGAAGATTTCATCAGTCTACAACTGAAAAGTAAAGTCCTGCTGTTCATGGTTGATTCTGGAGCTCAGACACCGAACTTCACTAAAATAAGATTAACGGCAGATGAATTGACTCCATTTCACCTCCAGCAGCTGAAAGTCTCTTTAAAATGAAAAGATTTGGAGAATATTTTTAAAAAGTGAGAAATGTTTTCTGATGAATCAGTGTCCTAATTATTAAACCATCAATTAATTTTTCCATTTAGTTCAAATTAATGAAATTATACATTTTCTCACGATCTTCTCTTTTCATGGCAGAAATGAACTTTTTGTGTTTGACACTTAGAGGAAAATAATTGAAATGTACAAAAAGGCACAAGCCAAAAAAAAGTAAATTTATATCAAAGAAAAAAATCTGAATTACACAAAAGTCTTAATGAGGAGTCACGATCATGCCCTAAAAATTCTCCTGACTTATATTCAATATTTTACTAATAGTTTTTTTTTTTTTAAGCTTTTTCTTGTAAATGGTACATTAAGTTATAATTTTGACTTTTAATCCTTCACCATTTATCAATTAATGAAAGGAAATAATTTAAATGAGCTTAATTTGGACTCAGCAGATGTCGCTGACTTTTGTCACTTCTGGGGCTCCGTAGTTTTAATTGCTGTGAAGTCACAGTCCAGAATCCGGTCTGGTGGTCCTGTGTATGTACCCACTAACACCTGGTGTTGCTGGTCCCGAGTCCTGGACCACTTGAGCACAGAATCTGGTTTCTAACTGAGTCCCTATGTGTGTGTTCTACTCCTTGCTGTCCTCTGATTGGTCGACAGCTGCCTTCTTTGACTGTGATGCTTGATTAATGAACGAAGCCCCTCCCTCACCGTAAACATCAGGCTGCCATCTTGTTGCTTCTGCCATCGTTTAATAACCTGCATCTTTTTTTTTTTTTTTTTAAGGAAAGATTTGTTTGTTTGTGAACTTTAACGAGTTTCCAGGGACCAAAGGTCACAGAGGTCAACAGGAAGTCTCTGGTTCATAAAAAAAAATGTGTTTGTTTGTGACCGACGCCTTAAGCTTCCCCTCACCAAAGGAAAACCAGTTTCATTAAGAAAGAGACAGCAGATGCCTGTTTAAAGCCCCACCAGCAGGGGGCAGTGATGTCATCACTGATTTAAATTCTTCCCAGAGATCAATAAAACGTGATCAGGAAGAGAAAAAGCAAACAGCTGAGTCTCTTCTGATGGTCGTTAGCTTTAATCAGGCGGAAACACGTGATCTTTACCTTTCATCTTTGTCTCTGTTGCTATAGTAACAAACGAGCTTCTTCTGACTCTGCGATTATTTATATTGATAATCTGTTGATCTTCATTGTTTCACCGCCGAAATTCACTTATTTGTAAATAAAGTATAAATATATACTGTATATACACCGAGTCCGATTCACATCCATCAATAGATCAACAACACAATAAAATGGATCCTGTTTGCTGTGTAATTATGGATTTTTATTATTATTTAGATAACTCAAAAAGAAATGTTTCAGTTTGCAGTCCTGAATCTTCAGGTCCTCTGAAGTCAGACAGACAGGCATTGGCCTCACAGACCCAGAGTCCAGGTCCAGATCCAGGTCCAGATCCAGGTCCAGGATTATGTTAGCTTCATAAAAACTCAGGACTTTTTATCAGTTTGTAAGTTTATTGTTTTTTTTTTTCTGGGCATTTATTGTTGTTTGTATCAAATGTTTTACACAAACAGGTATTAATTACTGGTTACCATGACGACGTACAGGACCGGTGACATCTCACCAGATCAGGGTCCAGATCCCACAGTTACCTTGACGACACATCCGGCTCAGGTCATGTGACGCCATCATTCAGACATTTAAGAAAGGAGGCCGATTTATTCACACGTTCATCGGACGCGTCTCATCGGGACTCCAACAGACAAGCAGACACCGCGCTGTGTGAGGAAACTTTACGGGTCACAGTTTGATGAACAGAGAGCGATGGCAGCAGGCGGAGGACGGCATCCTCAGAGTCTCGGTTTGATTGACAGCTGACATCACGACGTGGTTCTACTCTTGGAGGCGGGCTCTGTGTCCTCGTATTCGATCTCCACGTACGCTCGCTTCTTCCTCGCCATGGCCCCGTTTGCAGGAGATTTGCCTTTAGACCTGGAGACCTTAGTCTCCACCTCCATCTCCTCCTCATCCTCCTCCTCGCTCGACTCCTCGTCCTCCTCTTCGTCGCTGCTTGTCTTCAGCTTGTTCATGTCCTGAGAGGAGAGACGTTCAGGTTCAAACAGGATTCTGACCAACTCAAATATAAACCTCTACTAACTGCTGTGACCTCTGACCTCTGAAACACAGACGTACCTCGAAGTCACTCAGGTCGCTCTCATCAACTTCCTCTTCGGCTACAAACTCTCTCTTCCCGACGTCCTGCAGAGACACAAACTGTCAGCTGTTGTGTTGAAGTTGAAACGGACAGACAGAATAAAAAGATGGACCACCTCGTCTTCCTCCTCCTCATCTTCCTCCTCAGACTCCGACTCGCTCTCCTCGTCCTGCTGCTGCAGAGCTTTGTCGAAGGCGTGGATGGGGAAGTTGTAGATGTCTCCGTACTGAAAACACACAACACATAGACCAGATCAGACTAAAGGATCCTGTTCAAGACTGATCCTGATCAGGACCGGATCAACAAAGTCCCTGAAGGTGTATCATCTGAAATCAGCTGATTCTGTCTGACTCAGTAAAGTCTGTGGTCTCTGTAAACGAGGATAAACAGGAAGAACCATCAGGAAGAATAAAAGCTCTGAAGATCAGCTGACGGAGGAGGAGACACTTCCTGTCGCTGTAAAACCTTTAAGGTTTTAAAGCATCAGAACTTCATGAACCTGGACCGGGAGGAGCAGAATCGTACCGTTCCTTGTTTGAGTCTCTCCAGCAGCTCCTTCTCGATGGCGTTGTCCAGCTGAGCGGCGATCAGAGCTTTCTCCTACAAACCAAGAAGAAGAAGGAGGACAGGTGAGCTCAGCTGAAGTCAGAGTGTGATCAGGTGACGAGGAAACGAAGCGCTACGTCACTCACCTCCTTCCTCTTCTCTCTCTGCTCCACCTTCCTGCTGAGAGGAACCAGCTTCCTCCTGACAAAGACAAAAGAACATCACAAAGGTGTGTAGTTGTGTTATTGTCTAGTTGTATATCTGAGGTTGAGTCTCAGTTTGGATTTATTCCATTTTTGACGAGACACTCAAAGCTGCTCTCTTATTTTGAAGGGCTGTTCTCAGAACAGCTGGCTGATGACATCACAGATCAGATCAAACAGCTGATTGGTCCCTGGGGATCAGCTGACTGTACTCACTGTCTCTTCAGGACCAGTTTGCGCATCCGGATCAGGTACTGGGTGATTTTGGTGAATCTCTGTTTGCACTTGTGTCTGATGAAGCGGGGCCAGTAGATCAGGTTCTCATCGATCTGTTCCAGAGCTTTCTCGTAGTTCTTACTGAGCTTCACCTGCACACACACACACAGTTAGAACTGGTTTTAAACGGCCTCAGGATTACAGCCCTCTGAGGGCCGACATGGACTCTGAGCTGGAAACTGTTCGGACTCACCTTCTCCCACATTCTGGCGGGAAAAGCTGCTCTCTCGATCACCTTCATGTAGAGGAAACACTGACCTGCAGAGAAGAACGCAGTCGTCGTGGTCTAAAAGGTTAAAGGTCGGTGCGGTCTACAGGCAGGTGAATATCTGAGCGTGTGCAGACGTTACCTTTCTCCTCCCTGATGGTGGCGTACTGACTGTTGGCGAGCGGACATGACGAGCGGTTACACAACCCTGTGATGTTGTATTCATTACGACAAAAGTTCTGACTCTTTGTCCTGCAGAGAGGGAGGAGAGAGACAGATGATGTCACATATCTGCTAATACTGCTTGGTGATTGGCTGATTGAGTCCCGGTGCTCAGTAAATTCGTATTTACGGCTGATCCACCGTCAGTCGTGGGCGGAGCCTCAGGAAAGGGCCCTGCTGGGACAGGTAACCCTGAAACACTTCCTACTTCCTGTCGCTCATTAAAGGAAAATCTCTCCTGTGGCGTTCTGAACTGCCTCAGGCCACGCCCCCTCAGAGACACTTACTTCACTTTGAAGGAGCAGAACTGTTTGTTTCCTATGATGTCCCAGATCACCTGCAGGAAGACAAACCGGACGTTACCAACAGAACCTGAACGCACCGTCCACCACAAAGATCAGACAGACTGACGGCAATCTTCCTCCACTGGAGGATGATGTCATCATCTCCCATAGTTCACCTGGACTGAGGTCAGGTGACCGCGAAGGTCCAGACACAAAAATAAAAATGATTATTGTTCCGTTGAAGATTTCACAGATAACATGAAGAACAATAATAATAATAATAATAATTATGATGACATGATTCCACTTTAATAAACTCCAGCTGTCTGAACGGTTTTCAGATGAAAACACAAACTGAGTCTCTGAACCTGAAGCTCCGGTCCAGACCTCAGACTAAAACCGGGTCCTGCTCCGGCTGTGGACCAGCAGACCGGAGAAGTGACGTTAACGAACCGGAGCGCGTTCGTGACGTCAGGTTCGCTGAACTTACGTCGTCGTGCTGCATCTTTGTTCCCTCCGATGTTTTTCTGGAAAACGGAAATCGGCCGGTTTGAAGGTTGATGGACTTTTTTTCTGTCTGCGAAGCCACATGGACGATCAGCGAGCCGCCATCTTTGTTTCAATGAGCAAACGGGATCTCGGGGCCGTGACGCAACGCGAAGAAATATCGCGATACTTTTTACGCTTCCGGAAATACAAAACACAAATAAAATCTGCACACAAACACAGAGTTTTAAGTTAAACCACACAAAAAAACCGAACAAATCAGAAATATGTAAGAGGTGTTAGAGGTCAGATATTTGACCTTTGACCTGACCGGAGCTGGGAGCTGTTTGGCTGTCCCATAAGTCAAATGACTGCATCACATTATCAGCATAATTTATTCAGTTCAGTTTTATTCACGTTTTTTTTTAAATTATTATTATTTAATAATTTTTCAAACTGCTTAATGTTTAATACATTAATGTCTAATTAATGTATATTATGCAATAATTGATTTGCCTCAAAGTTTATAGCTTTACATAATAATGCATCATGGACTGCTGGCCCGCGACACTTTCACATCATTAAAGTGTTTTAAAGAAGTTCGGACAGACGAGCAGCCAGAATGTCAGAGTTTCACAGTTTCTGACTTTCTGTCAGTTTCAGTGTTTCTGACTTTCTGTCAGTTTCACAGTTTCACAGTTTCTGACTTTCTGTCAGTTTCACAGTTTCACAGTTTCTGACTTTCTGTCAGTTTCACAGTTTCAGAGTTTCTGACTTTCTGTCAGTTTCACAGTTTCTGACTTTCTGTCAGTTTCACAGTTTCAGAGTTTCTGACTTTCTGTCAGTTTCAGAGTTTCTGACTTTCTGTCAGTTTCACAGTTTCACAGTTTCTGACTTTCTGTCAGTTTCAGTGTTTCTGACTTTCTGTCAGTTTCACAGTTTCACAGTTTCTGACTTTCTGTCAGTTTCACAGTTTCAGAGTTTCTGACTTTCTGTCAGTTTCACAGTTTCTGACTTTCTGTCAGTTTCACAGTTTCAGAGTTTCTGACTTTCTGTCAGTTTCAGTGTTTCTGACTTTCTGTCAGTTTCACAGTTTCACAGTTTCTGACTTTCTGTCAGTTTCACAGTTTCAGAGTTTCTGACTTTCTGTCAGTTTCAGTGTTTCTGACTTTCTGTCAGTTTCAGAGTTTCACAGTTTCTGACTTTCTGTCAGTTTCAGACTCTGTCAGTCTCCCTGTAGCTGGTTCTGTTGGTGTGTTTGAGCAGGATGAGCCGGACTCTGTGACGGAGAACTAAAACATTTCTGCTTTAAACGGATCAGACCGGAAGATTTTTCTGCTCGCTCTGAAAAAGAAGAGTCGCTAAGTTGGCAGCATTATTTCCGGTTCCGGTCCGGTTCAGGTCAGAGGGGCTGAGGCGCACAGCGTAACAAGTGAGGCTGCACCTTTCACGGAGGGTCCGTGAACGCACCGATCATCATACTCATGAACCGAAGGATCAGAATCCAACATGGCGCTGATCGGACGAAGTTCCTCCCGCCAGCTGTCTGACTCACGGTGTCACAGCTTCACCACACAACACTTCACGGCTCATCACGTCGCCTCAGATCACAAATAAACCGACCACCTGACGTCAAAAGGTCTGCTCCCGTTTGGCCTTTAACAGCGACACAGAAGAGTTTAGGAGTCCCCGGTGGAGCAGAGGTGCATTGTGGGAATCTGTGGGCGTGGCCATGGTCAGAGTAGAAGGTGACGGTGACACCTGGTGGCGCGGAGGAGAAGGGTGCTGTTTGACCAGACAGGAAGTGTCACACTGAGCCTAAAGGTTAAAGGTCAGATAGATTTCTTCTTCTGTCATGAACAGACCTGATTATCTGTGACCTCCAGGTGAACTTTGACCTTCCTTTCTCTCCTTTAGCTCCGGAGTTGATCATCATTTATTGATCAGCAGATAAAAGTGTGCATGAATGAGTTTGGATTGATTTTCTATAGATTTATCAGTTGTGTCGTCATGGACGAGTCTGTGTGTGTGTGTGTGTTGAGGACAGAAATCACAGGCGGGGTGTAAAAACAGAGAAATGGTTTATTTTAGTAAATATTGAGCTCTGGCTGCTGTACAACACTGTTATCTGTAGTTGGCACTCTTAAAGGGACAATCCCCCTGAAACAGAGCGGCGTCCTCTCAGGCGTCTGCTCGCCGGCGAGGGACACTCGCCTGTTTAAAGGAGGATTTTTATTCTTTTCTTCGTCTTTTTTTTTTTTTTTTTTTCTTTTTCTCAATAACCCAAAAATACTCCCCGGCTCCGGGACACTCAGTACAAAATATAACAGAATAACAGAGAAGGAAACGAGAAACCAAAGGAAGGCACCAAAGCCACAACAGACAGAAGCAGCCGAACAACTGAAAACTACACGAACATGCAACGCACATCGATTTACACTGAGCTATATAAGCATGCAAAAACAACACTGCTCTGAACAGGCGCTGATCCACACACACACACACACTCTCTCTCTCTCTCTCTCTCTCTCACACACACACACACACACACAAACAGATCAACGTCTTCCTGTAAAATACGAACGGCGCAGCGGCTCCTGAAAAGACAACTACTCATCCACATCATGGAGGATCAAGATCCACCAAAGTCTGATCATCCCCCCCTCCCCGATACTAACGACAGTCTGAGCATCCCATGGTTCATCAGCCTGGAGACACAGGTGCATTGTGGGTAACACTTCCAACGCCACAGCTGATTCCTCTGAAGGTGACGCGGTCCGGCGGATCAGGACCCATCAGGGCTGACGCAGTCCACTTGAACCAGGACTTTGAGGGCAGATCAGGTGGGAAACTGCTGTCCCGGACCAGACCAGGTTGGTCCAGGACCAGACCGACCTGTCTTTGTCACGTTAATGATTATCTTCACTGTCAGTTAATTATTCAATTATTTGATCGATCACATTTGATGATGATCGTTTATCGGACGCTGCAGGTTCTGATCAGTTAGTGAATGAATGCTTCCTTCAGCAGCTGTTCGTGTTGAGGAGACATAAAAACAGCTGGATTCACATCAGTAACATCTGAGTCCAGGACGGAGAAGACGAGGAGGAGGAGCCAGAGAGTGTGTGCGTGTGTGTGTGTGTGTGTGTGTGTGTGTGTGAACAGCTGCAGCTTCAACATGTTGGCTTCATTAAACTTCTGTGTTTGAGCAACTTCCTGTTGTGTCAGAAAAAAAGGCGGCTCCTTCCTACCAGTAAGAATCACCAACAGGTCAGCAGTCCGTAACACAACTGTTGTCATTATTGTGTTTGACCAACTGTTGTTTCTCATGTTTGACAGAATAAAATAAAAAAGTTTAAATGTGTCTGCAGGAATTTTTACTTCTTTTGTACATTTTGGGTTTGAATTTGTTGAGTAACCCTCGGAGCTGTTTTTTGTCTGAACCATCTGATTGATCATTACTGAGTCTTTATGGATGTTTAATACAGTCACTCTGAAAACATGGAGACAGCGACAGATGTTTTTCCTCCTCCTCTTCTTCTCTGAAGGACCAGAATCCACCAAAACAACAAAATGTTGCTGTTGGACCTTTATGTTGATATTCAGGAAGTGAGCCTGCACCAGGAAGAGGTCAGGGAGGGGGCGGGAGCTGACACCTGAGCCATGTGATGTCAGAGAGTCATTGTGGGTAATGAACACAGACAAATGATAAAAACAAAAGAAACGAGTCCGTTTCGGGGTTTTTAGCGTCCCTCAGAGTTTTTCAATCAGTGTCTCTTTGTGAAGGGGGCGGGGCCAGTCACTAGTTGCTCTGTGATTGGACACATGTTCCTCAGAAAAGGAGACCAGGTGATGGTTCAGATTGTGTCTCCTAAAGTCCTGTCCCTTCATTAACCCCAGCAGACTCACAGCTGTAACCCCACCCCTTCAGATAACGGAGGATCAGACAGTCTGACAGGGCTTCGGGAAAAGGGGGAGGAGCTATGTGGAACATGTGATCGCATCTCTCAGGTTTTAATCCAAGACCAGATTCTTCTGGTCCTCCATCAGCTACAATATGTTGTTCTCACCAGAGTCTGAAGTGACGGATGATGAACGACTGGGTGTGGTGGTGGGGGCACGGAGGACTTAGACCTGGTCCTGGTCTTAGGTCTTCACAGAAGGTCTCTGGTCCAGTTTTTAAGGCGCTTCATCAAAGAAAAGAGTGAAGGATGGTCTGATGCGTCTCCACAGACCGTGGTGAGTCTCAGGATGTCTTCATCCCTCGTTGTGGTTTTTCTTCATTGGGGGGTTTAGGTGGGGTTGTTTGGTGGATCTAGGCAGGACTTGGTAAGTCTTTCTGAGGGTGTCCTGGACCAGGTTTTCCTGGTCTTAGGAAGTCTTGACCAGGTCATACACGTAGATGTGGAAGTCGTCGTCGAACTTGATGAAGTAGACGGAGGGTTTGGCCTCCACCTGGTGGATCACCATCCCTGACCGCTTCCCGCCGTCCTCTTTGGCGTACTCCACCTGTTTGCCGACCAGACTGTCGACCACCTCGCCGGGCTCCCGCTCCGCAGTCACGCTATCATCTATGGAAAGAGAGAGAAAGAGAGAGATGGTTGTTACCACGGCAACAGCAGTCATGCAACCTGACAGTGAGATGAGAGACAGCGGCGGCGGCTCACTGGAGTCGGGCATGATGCGCAGGTCTCCCTCCTTGTAGTCGTCCAGGAGCTGGTACATGTACAGGACCGGGTCCTTCTCGTAGGTGATGTAGAACCAGGAGGTCATGATGGGAGCTCGGGCCAGAACCATCCCCCGCCACTCCTCCTTCGGCCCATCCTCCGTCTCAAACATGTGCTCCACCGCCTTCCCGATCATCGTCTCCGCCAGCAGCGAGTCGCTCACACGGGCCGGAGCTGGACCGACCGGAGACAGACGGAGTCAGAGATTAACGGTCTGAGCTGGACCCGAGGTCCAGGACTCTGTTGTGTTGTTGTCGTGGATTGTGTGCTCGCTCACCCACTCTGTCGGGCAGCACCTCCAGGCCCACCACCCGCTCGTCGCTGTACAGCTCCAGGCCGTAGATGCAGTCAAAGCCGTCATACTTGATCAGGTAGAGGGAGGGGTTCACCGGGACCTGGTCCAGGACCGTCCCCTTCCACTGGGACGACTTACCTGACAGGAAATAGACACACAAATACACTGAAGACTGCAGACCAGATCCTGATCCAGGTCTGACCCCAGACTGGTCCAGTTCGAGCTGTGACTGAACTGACTTTTGTATTTATTGATCACTGAGACCTTCCACCCTGACACACAACAGACACACAACAGACACACAGCAACAACCACAGTAATAAATCTGGTCTGAGCGCCTTTATGCTGCGTTAGCTGTAAATATCAGCTGCAGAAAAAACATTTACCGAGTGAGAGAACAAATTTTTATTTCAAATTTAAACTGTTCTTGAAAAGAAGAGGAATAAAACTGGACTGGACTAAACTGTACTGGACTGGACTGGACTGGACTGGACTGGACTAAACTGGACTGAACTGGACTGGACTGGACTAAACTGTACTGGACTAAACTGTACTGAACTGGACTGGACTGGACTAAACTGGACTGGACTGGACTAAACTGGACTGGACTGGACTAAACTGTACTGGACTGAACTGGACTGGACTGGACTAAACTGTACTGGACTAAACTGGACTAAACTGGACTGGACTGGACTGGACTGGACTGGACTAAACTGGACTGGACTGGACTGTACTAAACTGGACTGGACTGGACTGGACTAAACTGGACTAAACTGGACTGGACTGTACTAAACTGGACTGGACTGGACTGTACTAAACTGAACTGGACTGTACTGGACTAAACTGGACTGGACTGGACTGGACTGTACTAAACTGGACTGGACTGGACTGTACTAAACTGAACTGGACTGGACTGGACTGGACTGGACTGGACTATATTGGAATGGACTGGACTGAACTGAACTGGACTGAACTGAACTGGACTAAACTGTACTGGACTAAACTGGACTGGACTGAACTGGACTGGACTGTACTAAACTGGACTAAACTGGACTGGACTGGACTGTACTAAACTGAACTGGACTGGACTGGACTAAACTGGACTGGACTGGACTGTACTAAACTGAACTGGACTGGACTAAACTGGACTAAACTGGACTGGACTGGACTGGATCTGTTGCTGGCGGCTCCGTGTTCATTACAGGGAATACGTCACCACCTAACTACACCTACAAAATAAAAGCCTGGCTGGAGAGGGAACTTACTGCCTTCCTTCCAGATGTGCTGGATCCTGCAACCCACGATGTTCCTTCTGGGCTGAGCCAGAGTCTTACTGGGACCAACACTGGTCCTCTGTTTCCTGTTTGGGTGGGGTGATGAACAGGAGGAGGCATGAGATGAAGGTAGGCTGAGATGAAGGCAGAATAAAGAAGAAGCTGGTTCTGCTGTAACTCACTTGTGTGAATTCTTCTTCTTCATCATGTTTGCAGAAACACCAGAATGTCCTGAAACACAAACACAGTCAGAGTCATACTGAAGTCTGAATGGTCACATGATTCTGCTCAGATGTGCTCAGTGACACGTCAGTTTAGTCTGATGAGGTCTGATCAGGTCTGATCAGGTCTGATGAGGTCTGATCTGGTCTGATGAGGTCTGATCTGGTCTGATGAGGTCTGATCAGGTCTGATGAGGTCTGATGAGGTCTGATGAGGTCTGATCTGGTCTGATGAGGTCTGATCTGGTCTGATGAGGTCTGATCAGTTCTGATGAGGTCTGATGAGGTCTGATCAGTTCTGATGAGGTCTGATCAGGTCTGATGAGGTCTGATCAGGTCTGATGAGGTCTGATGAGGTCTGATCAGGTCTGATGAGGTCTGATCAGGTCTGATGAGGTCTGATCAGGTCTGATGAGGTCTGATCAGTTCTGATGAGGTCTGATCAGGTCTGATGAGGTCTGATCAGGTCTGATGAGGTCTGATCAGGTCTGATCTGGTCTCAGTCTGGTGTCAGTCTGATCTGGTGGGCAGCTCTAACCACCGCATTACCCATAAGCCTCAGCAGCTGTTACTATGGAGAAGGATCAGAGCAGCAGGGTCAAAACATCAGTGACACTCTGCGATTAGGTTTTTCCTGCTGAAATGCATCATGGGAGTCTTAGTAAAAGAAAAGCTTTGACTTCTACATTCAGAGATTTTTGTCTGTGTGTGTGTGTGTGTCTCACCCCCGTCGGCTCGGGGCCTCGGGGCCGCTGGGCTCTTGAATGGGGTCTTCATTCATCCACCTGTAGGGGGCAGCCCGTCAGGCCACCGGTCCGGACTAAACGCTGGGAGAGTCTGGCTGTTTGTGAGCAGCTGAGGGGGGAGGGGAAGGTGAGGGTGAGGATGGAGGAAGGGGGCAGGGAGGAGGAGGGTAGGGAAAGGAGGGAGGAGGTGGTGGGAGAGAAGGAGCACCAGGAATTAGACCAGGCCCAGGACAGGCTGCATATGGGCCGAATACAGACTAGTGCCTGGAGACTGAGGCCACGTCACAGCTGATGGACTCGATGAGGCAACGGTGAGTTCAGCCTGAGGAGAGAACACACACACTTTAGTTCATCAGCAGTCCACCTTAGACCTGGACCAGGAGCTCAGTGCGCCTCTAAAGGATTTGAGGGTCCTGGTGTTGACCTCTTAGTCCCTGACCAGTCTGAAGTCTTTGATCTGGTCCGGCAGAGCGAGGAGACCTCAGAGTCTGTGACCTTTTTAAATCTCCTCTAACACAAACTTCTTCTGAGGCCCAGAAAGGATCAGTCATCTTCATCATCTTCATCATCAGTTACTGTTGTTGTTGTTGTTGTTGTTGTTGTCATCACTGGACATGACTCAGCATCTGATTCTGCAAACTGCTGCAGCTTCACTTCACCTCACAGGAAGTTCTCAGAGCTGATCCAGGTCCCATTAAGACCTCATCATCCAGATCCAGCTGGAACCAGAACCTAATTCTGGTTTCTGAGCTTCAACATAGTCTGAACATAAATCTGGACCTGGACTCTGGTCTGAAGAACCTTAAACCTTCCTTCTATCTGCTGACCATCAGGGGCCGACGCCACTGGTTGTAGAAGTCAGACTGTACTGAAGTCAATGGGAAAATGTCCCTCCTCCTCCTCCTTTATATTGAAGTCTATGGGAAAATGTCCCTCCTCCTTTATATTGAAGTCTATGGGAAAATGTCCCTCCTCCTTTATATTGAAGTCTATGGGAAAATGTCCCTCCTCCTCCTCCTTTATATTGAAGTCTATGGGAAAATGTCCCTCCTCCTTTATATTGAAGTCTATGGGAAAATGTCCCTCCTCCTCCTCCTTTATATTGAAGTCTATGGGAAAATGTCCCTCCTCCTCCTCCTTTATATTGAAGTCTATGGGAAAATGTCCCTCCTCCTCCTCAGTAAACGTTTTCCTGATGAGTTTATGGTCTCAGTCTCTAGTTTACAGTCTTCAACACAACGTGGTGTTCCAAAAAAAACTAATTAGAAACCGGAGGCCTCAAAACTGCAGCTCACAGACCGATGGGTCCAGTCCTGTAGTCAGACTCCGCGCAGACCCTGACCTTCGGATTTTCACCTTATCAAAGAAGAACTGGATAAAAATTTCCCAGTCGGAGCAGAAACAACTACGTAAATAGATTGTGTTGAGTCAGTTCAATGAAACGTGTTTCACCTGATGATCACAGACGAGATCAATTCTCACTGATCCTTGTCGAGGAATTTTAAAATTAGGGCAAGGTGAAAAGAGATGGAAACTGAAGTAAATCAGATAAAATAGAAATACTACACTAACCACAATAACACACAAGGATGTGGTCTGTTGTGTACATGTGCCGTATCGAACTGCACAGTGTCATGTGCAGCGCAGTCTTTGATGTGGGTCTGTGTTGTGGTCAGAACGTTTTCCATTAAAGAGTTGACAACAATGACAACTGAGGTTCTGGCATAGATGATGATGATCAATGGTTTTCTGATCAGCTGCTAAATGAACGAATCGACTCCAGAGTGAAGCTGCTGTCTGAATTTAAATGTCAGTAACAACCTGTCACACACGCACACACACACAGACACACACTTCTGATGTTTACTGTCTCACTCTGATAAACAGAGCAGATCTGCAGAGCTGCAACACAAACCACAGACACGCTGCTGCTGCATGATCGGAAAAACTGTGCTGTGACACTACACCAGAACCAGGACCAGGACCGGGATCAGGACCAGGACCAGGAGCAGGAACAGGGCCAGGACCAGGACCGGGACCAGGGCCAGGACCAGGACCAGGACCAGGACCAGGACCAGAAACAGGGCCAGGAACAGGGCCACGGCCAGGACCGGGACCAGGACCGGGACCAGGGCCAGGACCGGGACCAGGGCCAGGACCGGGACCAGGACCGGGACCGGGACCAGGACCAGGGCTGGGACCAGAACCAGGACCAGGGCTAGGACCAGGACCAGGACCAGGACCAGGGCCAGGAACAGGGCCACGGCCAGGACCAGGACCAGGACCGGGACCGGGACCAGGAACAGGGCCACGGCCAGGACCAGGACCAGGACCAGGAACAGGGCCAGGAACAGGGCCAGGAACAGGGCCACGGCCAGGACCAGGACCAGGACCGGGACCAGGGCCAGGACCAGGACCAGGAGCAGGAACAGGGCCAGGACCAGGACCGGGACCAGGGCCAGGACCAGGACCAGGACCAGGACCAGGACCAGGGCCACGGCCAGGACCAGGACCAGGACCAGGGCCAGGAACAGGGCCAGGAACAGGGCCAGGAACAGGGCCACGGCCAGGACCAGGACCAGGACCGGGACCAGGACCAGGGCCACAGCCAGGAACAGGACCAGGGCCAGGACCAGGGCCAGGACCAGGACCAGGACCAGGGCCAGGACCAGGACCAGGACCAGGGCCACAGCCAGGACCAGGACCAGGACCAGGGCCACAGCCAGGAACAGGACCAGGACCAGGGCCAGGACCAGGACCAGGACCAGGGCCACAGCCAGGAACAGGACCAGGATGAGCCAGACTGAGGCCTGACAGGAGACAAATTCAGCAGAGGGAGGAAGATCTGCCTCCATCAGAATCATCAGCAACATTCCAGCCAACCAGAGGTCAGGACCAGGTCTGAGCCTCCATCTTGGATCAAACGTCAGACAGCTGAATAATTCTTCAGTGAGCAGAGACGAAACAGATCGGAAACTAAAATCATTCACTGACCAATCGAGTCCATCACCAAAAATATTGATCAGCCACAATGATATTGCCACACTCTGGTTGTCATGGTTACAATAATAAAAGCCCAGACTGCTCCAAGAGAATGGCCTGCCTCCCCTTGTCTCCATGGTTACCACAGCAACATCCAAGTCTTAGTTCAATTGAAGAAACCAAGTAAAAAATAAGTTCCTCCTCAACACCACACAATCTGTGTTGTCAACAACAAACAATATACTCTGACAGGGGGATTGAATGCAACTCGCCTGTGTCAGGCTCCACCCACAGACCTCCTGACGCAGACTTTGTTGTGATGATGTCATAATAACCTGCTGACAGACCGCACATGTATGAATATAATGAAAAGAAAAAACATCATCAACTTTTTGAATGTAATTTTAACAGAAAAAAAACATACTGAGAAGGTGAATCTGACCTGCTCTGTTCTCTGTCCTGATTGGGTGGTTCAGTCTGTCAGTCACACAGTAGCCCCGCCCCCTAACCCCTCCCCTCCTTCCTGGTCTATTTCCCTGCAAATGGAGCATCATTTAAAAAATGAACATCATGTTGTGTTGAAGACTGTAAACTAGAGACTGAGGCCATAAACTCATCAGGAAAACGTTTACTGAGGAGGAGGAGGGACATTTTCCCATAGACTTCAATACAAGGGAGGAGGAGGGACATTTTCCTATAGACTTCAATATAAAGGAGGAGGAGGAGGGACATTTTCCTATAGACTTCAATATAAGGGAGGAGGAGGGACATTTTCCTATAGACTTCAATATAAAGGAGGAGGAGGAGGGACATTTTCCTATAGACTTCAATATAAAGGAGGAGGAGGGACATTTTCCCATAGACTTCAATATAAAGGAGGAGGAGGGACATTTTCCTATAGACTTCAATATAAAGGAGGAGGAGGAGGGACATTTTCCTATAGACTTCAATATAAAGGAGGAGGAGGGACATTTTCCCATAGACTTCAATATAAAGGAGGAGGAGGGACATTTTCCCATAGACTTCAATATAAAGGAGGAGGAGGAGGGACATTTTCCTATAGACTTCAACACAGTTGGACTCGTCCCCTGATGGTAATTAGAGAGAATAAAGGTTCGAGGATCATCAGCGACGTCACAGTCCGTGACCAACAACATTCAGTTTAAACTTTTCAAGGATTTCCAAGCACACAGGTGAGCTCACCTGAGTTTACACAACAGACACACAACTCCCGATCCTGAACACAAACACAACACAAACCTCCTGCCTCTGTAGTCCTACACTGTTGTGGTGCATGCACACACACACACACACACACACACACACACACACTCACGGATCTCTGCGGTGTGTGTACATCACCGTAAACAGGTCACAGTAAAATGGGTGCAGAGTTTGTCTCGTGTGTTTTCAGTCAACACAACAGTTGTGTTTGAATGTGATGATGAAGATGAAGATGAGCAGTCAGAGGTCACACTTTCTCTCTCTCTCTCTCTCTCTCTCTCTCGCTCTCTCTGACCGACACACGTTTCTCTCCAACAATCCGCACAGCTAATTGGTTAACGGCCGCAGACGGCCGCCATGTTGCGCCAGTATTTACAAAAACCCGCATCGGCGCAAAAAAAAAGGAAAAAACGGCGCAACCGAACAAAGGGAGCGGGAGGCGTGAGCAGGAGCAGCCAGCGCCAAACGGGCTGCTGCGGGCAAAACGGCCAGAGGCCCACCGGCCCGACCACCGGGCACCGAGCACCGGGCCGCCGCAGCCAGAGGCCGCGGTTTCTTACCGACACGCCGATCAGCGTCCCCGCATAATCCCGATCAACCGCCGCGGCTCCAAATTGATCCGCTCTGCCTCCGTTTAGGTTCTCCGCCGTATCAAGCTAACTGCGCCAAGATGGAGGACGGCCGGAAACCGGACAGCGGGGCCTTCAAAATAAGAGCGAGGATTTTGATGCAATGCGTTTTTGAAGAATTTGGGTGTTTTGTTTTTTAGTCGTCTGTCTCGTTTTGGTTTCCTGTGGCTCATTTTTATGGATGTTTGTCATAGATTCTGAACTATTTTTCTGCTTAGATAAAAGATCAGGTTTTTGCTGTTGTCATCCATGTTGACTGAATATCTAACAGTTAACCCCGTGAAGTCTGACACAAGAAATAATACTCAGATAATTCAGTTTTTTTATTGAAGTCTTCATTGGACCTTTTGACCAAATCAATATTATGTAGCTTATTATATATACACCAGAGAGCAGAAATCGCATGAATAATTATTATCATCATGTGTATTTAATCATGTTGTATAAATTTTTTTCAAGGAAGTGATGATCTTGTTAATGAGTTGGAGATCACAGATTATCATGAGCGCTACAGAGTTTATCGTCTCATTCTACCACACACACACTTTGTGAGAGTTTCATCACATACTTTCTTATCCGATGGGATCTTTTGGTTGTCGGGCATTCTCAGAAAGACATTGCATTACTATTTTCAATGCATTGTATACTATTTTCTGAAAGTTTACTTGAAAAAAAAAAGCCCAATTCCTGAAGAATATGGAAAACTCATTAGATTCAGGGAAAACTGAGAACAGCTGACTGTCAGAGGTTTGTCTGTGGACAGGGACACAACTCCCACAAAAGACCTGTGTCATGTATAGTCATAAAACCTAAAGGAGGACAGACAGGGAGGAAAGGTGTGTGTGTACATACTAACACAATCTAACACACTAAACACTGAGGACAATCAGGATCACAACTTCATAGTTCCAGCTCAGATGCCAATTTGGCAAGTCCTGTCAGGTCACTTGTAACATCTCGGAATCTAATTTACGCAGAATCATAAAGAAAGAGTTGTGATCATGAATAATACATATATATATATATAAAACAAAACAAAACACAGTCCGTTGTTTCAGTGTTTGAGGCCGGGATTTTATTCTGAAACGGGGCAGCCGGATGTGTGACGTGTTCCGCCGGCTGTCTTGACGCTGCTTGTTGTGCAGCATTCAGGCCGCCGAGTCCCGCCTTTCTGCCTCTTGCTAAATAGTGATCCGTCAGATTGTTGGCGGCGCAGCCCGCCGCGGGGCTCTTCCTGCCATATAGTGCCCCGGCGCGTTGAGCCGTTTTCCCCCGGGCGGAGCCGCCGCAGCTCGCCCGCAGAAAGCCGGGCCGCGTCGGCCCTTTTGTCCAGCGACGAGGCCTGAACCTCCGCCGCCGAGTTGATAACCCCCCCCAACGAGATGTAGTGCGGGCAGAGTCCCGCTGAGCGGCCGTTACCACCCGGTACTGATCCGGAGTCAGTCCGTCCGACAGACGGAGCCTCCTCCGGGAGGACAGGCTGATCTGAGACCCGCCGGGAGGGGGGGTGTGCTCCATCCGTTCAATTGGTACAGCCCACCGGGGCGGTGCTTGGCCCCTTTTTAGGCTATAATCCAGGGACATGACGTCACGGCGCCGCTCACCAGAGACGCTTTGATCATAAAAACCAACGTCAGAAATTCACACCTCAACCGGAGCGGCGGAGGTCGGGCTGGAGACGAAGCCCCGCCACGGTTCTCCGCTCCGGTGTCCGACCGAGCTCAGCCGGAGTCCATGATAGCGCAGCAGAGAGGCAAAGCTAATCCACACCGAGGGACACCCTGGAAGAGACGGAGAACACCCGGGAGGGTGCCGGCCAGCGCGGAATCGAGGTGAAAATCGACGCGGCAAGATGTGAAATGACCCGGGAGAAAACAGCCACCGAGGCCGGCGACGTGATGGTCCGGAGCCCGGTAAGAGCGGACCGATAGCTCGGCTAGCACCGCCGGCTAATGTTGCTCTGCCGTGGAAGCGTCCACTTAACGTAGAGGGGGACAGTTAGCTGCCGTTGGCCCGGGAGGGGGACAGCGGGAGGGGAGCACCGGGGGAAGGGGGCACCGGGAGGGGAGCACCGGGGGATGGGGGCACCGCTCCGGGACAACGGACACGGTGGGCCCGGTTGTTTGGCCTCGTTATCCGGTGACCGACGGTTAGCTAACACAGCTAAACACTTTTCCGTTTGAAGCTAATTAGCAGTTAGCTCGTCTACTTTAACAACAACAAGCTGCAGCTTCAGATCAGCTGTTTGTTCCACAGATTTGACCTGAAACTGTAAAATTCCGAGTTTGTCTTTAGAGCACATTTCAGCAACAAGACAATCCAAAGAGCTCCAGAGAAAACAAAAGACTTCCGCAAAACGTCGAAGCAACGTGAAATCAGAGAGCAGCGAAATTCTTCTAATAGTTACAGAGTTCAACAGTCCATCAGCTGATTTACTGACTCGGGATAAAAATCAAATTAATTCAGATATTTTCATCAAAGCTCCCAACGGACAAGGACTCGGACCAGAATAAAAGCAGCTAGTTCTCATGTCAGAAGCTGCAGAAATGCAAAATGACAGTTCGTTATTTCTGTTGAACTTTTTAGGTTTAGGTTAATTTTGTAAAATTAATTCTATCATGTTTTATCAGCTTCTCATTTGCATGAAATCCAGAATTTATCAGTGGGCATGTTAAATAAGCTCATTACAAATCAGTAAAGACAGACTGACTTCAGGGAAAAGTTAATAAATAGCAGATGTGTGTTGACTCTACAGTAGCATTTAACCCAATAACCCAAACCCTGCTGTCACACACCAGCCTGTAAAGTCACTAATATGGATTATGACTCTCAGTGGGGCAACAACCAGATGACTGACGGACATCAGACGTAGTCACATCATTAATCCACTGTCAAATCTGGATAACACCTTCCGCCTGTCAGTCCAGCTCCACATTCCTTTTTTGTCAAATCAAGTGCTTGACATTCATATAAAATAATGCTTTTCTTGTTAAAAACAAGCAGCTCCTCTGCATATCTACCACCCACAATCCTCTCTGTCCACCTCAGCACAGAGGTAACAAAAGAAAGCCCATCAAATGGAAAATGCATAACACAGACATGATTTGCGGTTTAGAAAACATTTGAACTTCTTCCAGTATTGTCCCATTTTTCAGGAGCGTGTTTCAGGGACAAAGTCAATCACTATCTAGTGCTTCTGTCTATTTAATGACTGGAGGAAACTCCCCATTCAGACATTCCCTGGTTATAGCTTCTTCTGCTTTTTACTGTTCACAGATTTATAACAATTATGTGTCCTGCTTCCTGTCACACCCAGAGTCTCATTAACCTCACAGTCAATTATTTATCAATTAAAATCTCAGCAGCATTTAAGTGTTTTGGCTTTCCCAGATGATGCTTCATTTACAATAATTAAATAAACATAAATTAAGTCCAAAGATTAGATAAACTGAGTGCAGACCAAACACATTTGGTTTCTGTGATGAAGAACTTTCAGGGATTTCAAATCTAAATTAGCATGAAGGTGACAAAAGATATTTAGAGCCTTAGAGGTTTTGGAGCTGATTTTTCATCATTAAGAGCAGAACTTCTGATCAGATAAAGATACAAGCTTCAGATCAGCTCTAGAACAACCCAAACACATGAGGAGCTTTTCTTTGGTTATTGTGCTTTACACAGTTTTTATCAGGACAATGAGGAAACTTTCAGAGTGTGTTTTTAGTTAGTTCTTGTTTTCTGATTCCAGAGAACAGAGTCTGAACTGATCAGACAGGATCAGATGAGTCTGGATCTGGGAAATTTGGTCACAACAAAAATTCACGAAAAGAAGGATGTGGCTCTAAAAAGATTGACTTTATTTATGACTCTTATCAGTGCATCTTAAATGCAAAGAGTGGAGAGGTCAAAGGTCAGATCCCTAATGTAGCTGCACAGTGGTCATATGTGGACAGACTGCTGGCGGTGCAGGTAACGGTGCCGAGCGGTAGCGGAAGTCATCAGTCTAGTCGGACTGGACAGGAAGTGAGGTCACACCGTCAGATGATTATGTTTTTGCCTGTTTTCCCGGCGCAGCCCGGCCGAGGCCGAGCCAGAGTGTCCCACGCCGTGGTGGTGATTTTCCTGGAGTTCTTCGCCTGGGGGCTGCTGACCACACCCATGCTGGCCGTGAGTAAACACACAAACATACACACTGGGTCTGTGACGGTCAACCACCTCAGAACTGACCAATATGGCTACTGGAAAGATCCTGAAACGTAATAGGTTTGTTTTGTAGATTAGTGTTGTGATTCCCTTTTGACTCTGAACAGAGTTCCCCACAGCGAATCAGTAATTAATAGAAGAAATTTCTACAGCAGCATCTTTTACAGCAGATATTCTTCCACATGGACACGAAGCAGAGAATATTAGTGGACCATTTCAGGGAACCATCACTTCCTCTGCAAAGATAAGCTAAAAGATCGAGGCCTAAGGCTGCTACTTGTTGATCACATTAATGATCTGCAAATATGAAACCTGTTGTCTTACTCAAAAAAACAAACCCCAACATATTTAACCAGTAATGTGAGTAAATTATGAGTTTAAAGAAAAGATCAGCACCATGAATTACTTGAATTATTCATAAATGCAACAATAATTATAATGCCTTTAAACACAAGTTTTCTTACTAAATGATCTGAGCAATTAAATGAAAGACAGTAAAAAGGTAAACTGTATGTCATTATAATTACAAACACACAGTAACAGCAATAAAAGTGATCCAGGCATCATTTCAAGTCCATAAAAGAAATAATTTAGAAAAAGATTCTTGAGTTGTCTGGTAACACTGATGAGATGCTGCGTTCTGATTTATAGCAGAAGGAAAAGGTTTAGGGGGAAATGAAAGTGTGAAAGATCAGAGACGGCGGGTTTGATTTTGGCTCATAATGAAACAGAAAACGCTGCCTGATTTCCTCACCTGTCTTCACCTGTCCTGTTTTGCAGACTCAGTGTGGGTGTTTAATCAGTCTTCTTCTTCTTCTTCCCTTTGTTGTGGTTGCAGGTCCTCCGTGAGACGTTTCCTCAGCACACCTTCCTGATCAACGGCCTGGTTCATGGTGTGAAGGTGAGATCAGTCTGGACCTTTTCCTGAAACTGACAAAACAACAAACACAACAAGCAAACTGACGTGTGTGTCCGTGCAGGGCTTTCTGTCCTTCCTATCGGCTCCTCTGATCGGTGCCCTGTCAGACATCTGGGGCAGGAAGTCCTTCCTCCTCATGACGGTCTTCTTCACCTGCGCCCCCATCCCCTTCATGAGGATCAGCCCCTGGTGAGACTGTGTGTGTGTGTGTGTGTGTGTGTGTGTGTGTGTGTGCGCGCGCAGCTTGTACTTGAATCATTTCATTTCTAAACTGAATATATTTAGGTTTTATTTTGTTTGGACATCGAAGGCGTCACTCTGGAAACTGAGATGAACATTTTCAGTGTTTCATAGAGAAAAGAATAAGTCGATAATAGAACTGATCGTCAGCCGCAGCTCTGGTGGGAGGGGGTCAGCAGCAGTCTGGAGTTTGACCAGTCACATGTTGTTCATGTGAGCCTGTTCTGAAAACACCCAGCCCTTTCCTGAAGCCCTCAAACGCCATGCTGCAGGTGCTGTGTGTGTTTCTAAGAAGTCTGCCACGAAACACGAGCAGAGATGGCGGTAGAAACACTCGATATCCAGATCAGATCCAGGTGAACGTGTTTGTCTTCAGGCAGGAAATGTCTCTGCTGCTGCAGACTGAACCACAGATGATCAGCTGACACCAACTTAAGACCAGTCACATGGTTCACATCACAGTCCACAATCCCCCCCCGGCCAAAATCACCAAATTAGATTTTTAATCTCTCTGCTTCTGAAGGTCTACAGAAAGTTCTGGACCTGAGGGTTAAGAGGAACACACGTGAATCAATTATTTTTTCTGTTTTATAAATGTGACATAAAAACACTTTTTATGTCTCCAGCTTTATGAGTGAACATTAACGAGTGGATCAGTGTGAGCTCACAGAAGTTAGACACAAATGTTTCACGGGACAATGAAGTGATCAAGTGATTATATTTTATGCCCCAAAGGTCAAACATCAACAAAGATCTCTTACTCTCTAATTTTCACTTGATATGACACAAATATCTAACATGTTGAGACGACTTGTATTGATCCTCATTATTGATCCGGTTCTTTAACAGCTTTTTTTATTGGTACCAGAAAAAACCAAATTAAAAAAAAAAAACAGCCTGATCAGGTGTTTCCTGTCTGTCTGCAGGTGGTATTTCGCTCTGATCTCCGTCTCAGGGATCTTCGCCGTGACCTTCTCGGTTATCTTCGCCTACGTCGCTGACATCACAGAGGAGCACGAGCGCAGCACAGCCTACGGCCTGGTGAGTCAGATCTGTCAGTGTCCTGAGCTGCACAGTTCTGGTTCCGCCTCCATGTTCTGTCACCATGTGGAGCCGCTCTGCAGACCGTGAACGTCCTGTCACAGAGCGGTGGAATAAAATGGAGGTCTGAGAGCCGCCTTGTGTTCTCTGCCGTTACAGATCTTCAGTGAATCAGGTCACAGGAAGCTGCCTGAGTTGTCTCTGTGGTTCATGTTGAACCTCAGCGACTGATGGAGATCAGGTCTACAGGTTTATACCGTTATAACCTGGAACTGCTGCTCGTTTACACGTTCTACATGTGGTGGTTTTCAGTTCTCTATTTGAAGCAGATGAAGGATTTTAGTCAGAGAAACAATTTGTCTGGTTGTTAAAATCACCTGACAGGAAGTAAAGACATCATGGACACCCGACTCTCTGTAGTCAAGTTGCATTATGGGTAAAGTAGACACAAGGAAGAAGATGATGGCTGGTTCTACTGTAAAAGTGGGACTGATGGAGGAAAGTCCTGATGATGCCGTCAGTCTGGATCATTATGGTCCCGCCCACTCGCCTTCTCTCACTCTGCGTCTTTCGTGTCCCCTCAGGTCTCTGCGACCTTCGCTGCCAGCTTGGTGACGAGCCCGGCCATCGGGGCCTACTTGTCAAACCGATATGACGACAGCCTGGTGGTATTGGTTGCCACGGTGATTGCAGTGGCAGACATCGCCTTTGTGTTCTTCGTTGTCCCTGAGTCTCTGCCGGACAAGATGAGGCTGACGTCCTGGGGCTTCCCCATCTCCTGGGAGCAGGCCGACCCCTTCGCTGTGAGTTCAGGGACTAAAACAGGGCGTGGGGTCAAGGGTCAGAGGTCACACAGTTAGTTTTTAAGCAGGAAGTGAAAGTGCTGCTGATGTGACGGCATGTGGAGAAATTGCACTGACCTTGATGCTGTTGTTTGTTCAGTCTCTGCGTCGTGTTGGCAAAGATCCCACAGTGCTGCTGATCTGTGTCACAGTGTTTCTGTCCTACCTGCCTGAGGCCGGACAATACTCCAGCTTCTTCCTCTACCTGAAGCAGGTAACACACACACACACACACACACACCTGTCCTGTTCTCCCATTAAACCCCGTGTTTTAAAGAAAAGGTCTGCATTTTAACTTCCAGTCTTTTATCCTGAAGGGTTGATTTGTGAGTAGATATATTTGTGGTTTTATGACCCAAAAACTCTCAGTGAGGTTGTACAGTTTTCTCAGTTGTGTTGTTTTGTGCTGTTTGTCGTCATCATTCACCTGTTCTGTGTGTTTGTGCCTCAGGTTATCGAGTTCTCTCCTGAAGCCATCGCTGCCTTCATCGCCATGGTGGGAATCCTCTCCATCGTGGCTCAGGTACAGAACTAACCAGGATCGGGTCCTAAAGTTGGGTGATGGATGAAGATGAGTGTGTTGAGTCCTGCTGCTCATCAGCTGTGACATACAGGTTGTGTTGTTCTTGCTGCTCTTCATCATCATCTTCATCGTCTGTCTCCGTCAGACTCTCCTCCTCAGTCTGTTAATGAGGACTATCGGGAACAAGAACACGGTTCTTCTGGGTCTGGGTTTCCAGCTCTTCCAGCTGGCCTGGTACGGCTTCGGCTCCGAGCCTTGGTGAGTATGATCACCGACGCCACCTGAATTCTGCACATTTTAAATATTTTTAGATTATTTTCACATTATTGATTCAATTTATAAAGAAATAAGTATAAATAATGAGCAGCCTGACTCGCAGAGGCTGAAACTGATTTATGGATTGTGTTTACAATCCGATGCACATCAAGATTATGACTGATATTTAGAACAGAAAAGAATTGTATGCTTCCAAACATCAGGTCATATTTATTATTATTTATGTTATTTCTCCTCTCGTTCAGTTAGTCGTGTGTAAAACTGACTTCAGTGATAAACTGATGAACCAAGTTAGTTCAGATCTGGATCAGACTGACTCTGACTGGAGCTCTGCTGTTTATCCATCGAATCTTGATGTCACAGCCATTCGGAGGCCTCGCTGTCAGCTGTTCTCTTTCTGATTTTATAAAATAAGGACCAGTTCAGTGTCCGTTTGCTGGTTCTGAGTTTGTGGACGCTTGTTGGCTGCAGACTCAGTTTGTCTTTCCTCCTCAGGATGATGTGGGCAGCAGGAACTGTAGCAGCCATGTCCTCCATCACCTTCCCGGCAGTCTCTGCTCTGGTGTCACACAGTGCGTCACCTGACCAGCAAGGTGAGTCCACCTGTCTGTCTGTCTGGGGGGTGGGGCTGGCACAGAGGGGCGGGGCTGTGTAACTGGCTGTCTGTCTCCGTTCAGGTGTGGTTCAGGGGATGATCACCGGGATCAGAGGTCTCTGTAACGGTCTGGGTCCAGCTCTCTACGGATTCATCTTCTTCCTCTTCAACGTGGAACTGAACGATCTGGGGCCGATGGCAGGAAGAGCCACACAGAACACAGAGGTACACAAAGACACTTCACTGATTACAGATAGACTCAACACACAGGAAGGGACAGAGAGGACTGAAGACAAAGCAGCATAATGTCTGTCTGTCCCAACGCTCACAAACACTCTACCTGGTAATCAGGTAAAAAAGGTGGAATATTTAAACTTTTAAGGTGTTTGCAGTAGTTTGTCTTGTGGCCCAGCAGGGGGCGCTCTGACGTCACAGAAAAAAGGTGGCAGCCAGTGGAGAGCAGGCCTGTGCTGATTGGTTCTTCACTGTAGACGAGTTCAGACTCTTCTAATCATCTGGATCTTAGATTCTCATGATATGTCAGTCAGAATCACAGAAGTCAAATAATGATGAACTTTATATCTTTATATGTTTTTATCTACATCTCTTTCACTCTATTTCTGGATCTCATCTACATATATCTTTATTTCTCTCTCTCTCTCTTTGAATCATTGAATCCAGTTTTCAAAGTAAAAGTCTGTTTCCTGTGTGTCTGTAGAAGTCAGTCATCCCCGGCCCTCCCTTCCTGTTCGGAGCGTGCGCCGTCTTATTCGCTCTTTTCGTCGCCATCTTCATCCCAGACCGCCACCAACTGGCCGACGTCAAGACCTGCTCCGCCCGCAAGTCGAGCAGCAACCCCACCTCACACGTTCAGAGCGCCAACCCTCTGGCCACACCCACCAGTGATGCAGAGGACATCGAGCCGCTCTTACAGGACAGCAGCATGTGACTGACAGCTGCGCCCTCCAATCACAGCGCTGAGACCTGAGCGCAACTTTGCAAGCCCCGCCCCTTTTCAAGATAAACTAACTCCAGCTTGTATTTTATTTATTTTTATTTTTTTTATTTCCTCCCATCCTGACTGTTGTGATCAGGTGACTCTGACGGACTGATGTTTCTGAGTGGAGTGATGAATTCTCATTTAGCTGCTCAGAATCAAATTTAGCCAGTTAGAGTTTTTTTATATATATATATAAACATATTAAAGGAGCTATACTTTGAATCTGGTCCTCCAGGTCCTGGTCTAGACCTGAATACTCAGGACCAGAACAGAAACTGCTGACGCAGCGTCATGAACATTTACATTATTAATATAACAGTCTTTTAGCAGCTGTCCAGGTCTGAGCTGAACCGAATCCTGAATTTAAAACTTTGAGTTAATGTTGGATCATCACTGAAAGAGGAGATGGTTTTTGTTTTGTTTTTTTAGTTTTCTCACCATAACGCTCTTTGGACGAGATAAAGCTGTGTTTCCAGCTTTGATTGGGATCTGAGCACTTTGTGGAATCACTCCTCACGTGTCAGAGCCGTCAGTCTGTCACTCTGTTGTCACTAACTCCACCCGTCTGGGCTGCAGGGGTCAGGAGATCACACGTTCCTCACTGTAGGTGGAGGTGTGTTTAATAGGCTTCACACCTCAGACTGAGACTTTTCTTCAGGAAGTGGAGCTGTAAGTAGGACGATGTCACAGAACAGGAAGTGGTCACCTGCGGAGGGCAGCGTGGCTCCGAGCTGCAGGTGTGTTTGATTTTTATTGTTTCTGATGTTTGTGTCCACAAACCAACCATTTACTTTCTGGGTTCTTATGGGTGACGGTTACTATGACAACAGCTGCAAGCTGCAAGCACACTGAGCATGTGCAAGCTCTGCCTGTGACATCATTGCACTCTCCGGTTGGGCGTCATGACTTCTAGAATTCATGTGGAGAGTTTGAGTTTTAGATGTTTGGAGGCTGAGAGGCGTCGACCGTTCAGAACCCCAAACCAGATCTCCACGAAGTCCAGAGTCCGGATGAGCTGACCTGGGCTCAGATCTTCTCAGTGACGAGTCTGTCACTGGAGTTTAACTGTTTTGACTTCTTGTCTGTCGCTTTGAGTTTTGAACTCAGTTTATTATTGTGATGAACATTTTTAACCACCTCACAGAAAACGGCAGCCATTTAATAAACTGTTTTCAAGCTGAAAACAGACTTGAATTTTTGGCCCCTCTGAGCCTCCGTACAGTTGACGCCTCTGCTCTTCTTCTTGTGTTTAAATGTGTCAGTTTGATCTGTAAGTGCTCCCCACCCGCCTGCCACTCCAGGTCGTGTACATGAAGCGCTCAGAGTTACTGATGTCAGGTGATGTTTGTAGTCCAGATCTGAAGGTCTGATGTTCGTCAGCAGGTAGAAGAACCAATCGGTGCCATGTTTTCCTTTGTTCTGCCTTCGTTTCGTTTCTGAGATGTTCAGCCATCACATTCCAAAAACTGACGCAACATGAGATTTTTCTCTCTGCAGGACCAGGTCCAGGTCTGAGTCTGTCAGGGTCAGGGTCCAGGTCCAGGTCCAGGTCTGAGTCTGTCAGGGTCAGGGTCCAGGTCCAGGTCCAGGTCTGAGTCTGTCAGGGTCAGGGTCCAGGTCCAGGTCCAGTCCAGGTCTGAGTCTGTCAGGGTCAGGGTCCAGGTCCAGGTCCAGGTCTGAGTCTGTCAGGGTCAGGGTCAGGGTCCAGGTCCAGGTCCAGGTCTGAGTCTGTCAGGGTCAGGGTCCAGGTCCAGGTCCAGGTCTGAGTCTGTCAGGGTCAGGGTCAGGGTCCAGGTCCAGGTCCAGGTCTGAGTCTGTCAGGGTCAGGGTCCAGGTCCAGGTCCAGTCCAGGTCTGAGTCTGTCAGGGTCAGGGTCCAGGTCCAGGTCCAGGTCTGAGTCTGTCAGGGTCAGGGTCCAGGTCCAGGTCCAGGTCCAGGTCCAGGTCTGAGTCTGTCAGGGTCCAGCTCCAGCTCCAGGTCCAGGTCTGAGTCTGTCAGGGTCCAGCTCCAGCTCCAGCTCCAGCTCCAGGTCCACGTCCAGGTCTGAGTCTGTCAGGGTCCAACTCCAGCTCCAGGTCCAGGTCCAGGTCTGAGTCTGTCAGGGTCCAGCTCCAGCTCCAGGTCCAGGTCCAGGTCTGAGTCTGTCAGGGTCCAGTTCCAGCTCCAGGTCCAGGTCCAGGTCTGAGTCTGTCAGGGTCCAGCTCCAGCTCCAGGTCCAGGTCCAGGTCTGAGTCTGTCAGGGTCCGGGTCCAGCTCCAGGTCCAGGTCCAGGTCTGAGTCTGTCAGGGTCCAGCTCCAGCTCCAGGTCCAGGTCCAGGTCTGAGTCTGTCAGGGTCCAGCTCCAGCTCCAGGTCCAGGTCCAGGTCTGAGTCTGTCAGGGTCCAGCTCCAGGTCCAGGTCCAGGTCCAGGTCTGAGTCTGTCAGGGTCCAGCTCCAGCTCCAGGTCCAGGTCCAGGTCTGAGTCTGTCAGGGTCCGGGTCCAGCTCCAGGTCCAGGTCCAGGTCTGAGTCTGTCAGGGTCCAGCTCCAGCTCCAGGTCCAGGTCCAGGTCTGAGTCTGTCAGGGTCCAGCTCCAGCTCCAGGTCCAGGTCCAGGTCTGAGTCTGTCAGGGTCCAGCTCCAGCTCCAGGTCCAGGTCCAGGTCTGAGTCTGTCAGGGTCCAGCTCCAGCTCCAGCTCCAGGTCCAGGTCTGAGTCTGTCAGGGTCCAGCTCCAGGTCCAGGTCCAGGTCTGAGTCTGTCAGGGTCCAGGTCCAGGTCCAGTCCAGGTCTGAGTCTGTCAGGGTCCAGCTCCAGGTCCAGGTCCAGGTCCAGGTCTGAGTCTGTCAGGGTCCAGGTCCAGCTCCAGGTCCAGGTCCAGGTCTGAGTCTGTCAGGGTCCAGGTCCAGCTCCAGGTCCAGGTCCAGGTCTGAGTCTGTCAGGGTCCAGGTCCAGGTCCAGTCCAGGTCTGAGTCTGTCAGGGTCCAGCTCCAGGTCCAGGTCCAGGTCCAGGTCTGAGTCTGTCAGGGTCCAGCTCCAGGTCCAGGTCCAGGTCCAGGTCTGAGTCTGTCAGGGTCCAGCTCCAGGTCCAGGTCCAGGTCCAGGTCTAGGTCTGAGTCTGTCAGGGTCCAGGTCCAGCTCCAGGTCCAGGTCCAGGTCTGAGTCTGTCAGGGTCCAGGTCCAGGTCCAGTCCAGGTCTGAGTCTGTCAGGGTCCAGGTCCAGGTCCAGTCCAGGTCTGAGTCTGTCAGGGTCCAGCTCCAGGTCCAGGTCCAGGTCTGAGTCTGTCAGGGTCCAGCTCCAGGTCCAGGTCCAGGTCTGAGTCTGTCAGGGTCCAGGTCCAGGTCCAGGTCCAGTCCAGGTCTGAGTCTGTCAGGGTCCAGCTCCAGGTCCGGGTCCAGCTCCAGGTCCAGGTCTGAGTCTGTCAGGGTCCAGCTCCAGGTCCAGGTCCAGGTCTGAGTTAAACATCACTGTTTCTGTTACTTTTTGATTCCAGTCAGTTCAGATTATTGTAAATGGGACACGCGGTGCATTCAGGTGCATTCAGTCCACATCCAGTGTGTTTCTGTTTTTCAATGATGTCACCTGAACGCAGCGTTACCATAGTTACAGCTACTGAATCACCTGAGTGTCCCGATGAAGAGGAGGGAGATGATGATGTGTAGTTTCATGAAGCACAATCATGTCACAGCGGATTTGTCCGAGACAGACTCGATCTCTAAATTCCGTTTTTTGTTTGTTTGTTTTTTTTATCCAGCTTTGTTTTCTCTCTGAAGATGTCAAACAGCCTGATGGACCTGCAGTATATTTTTATACAGTCTGAAGTCCTGCAGAAATGTCCAAGAATGTCCCAGAGTGTCCCTGAACCCTCCGTGTTCTTGTTAATCCGGTCTGTCCTGATCAGATGATGCGTTCATGTCCCCCTGAGTTTCCCTCAGGCATCGTCGTGTCTAATCCGAGTCTTTTAATGTTTCTATCAGCTGTAAATAAACGTCACTGAATTAACTCATCTCGTTCTCCGTCAGCTGTCGACCCCGGAGCTTTATGATGCTGATGGTGACTCAGAGAATGTTCCACTTAAATCACGTCGACCTAACTTATTAAAACATCTTCACGTTTCTTATTAAAAGTGTTCCGTCAAACACGTTCGGCTTTGAAAAATGAACTTTCCTGCGGGACTTGAACACATCACACACTCCAGAACAGGCAGAATCTGACGTGAAGACGTCAGCCGTGTCACCGAAGCTTTTTCTACGTCGTCTCTTCTTTTAGCTCACGATGAGGAATGAGAGAGAAAACGTCTTTGTTCATGATGCAGAACATCTGCTGCACTTTAATTTCTCTGAACGTGCCTCGAATCATTCTCCATCTTCATATCTGTTTTTATATCAACAAAGAGACGTGTTGTGCATCCGCTTTCTTTGATCTTATTAAGAACTTAATTTTGAATAATATCTATGATAATAATGATGATGATAATAAAGAAAAATATATGGACTTTGACATTCAGACTCACTTTTTGTTTTTGTCTGTTAACATTTTTATTCTGTGATAAAGTTTATTTTACTGGACTTTAACAACTCGAGACATTTTGGAGAAAAATTTTATTTGACTGAATTTAATAAAGTCAGACTGTGCAGAAAATATAATTTATTATAAACTGAATAAAAACATTCAAACTTCACTGTTAAAACATCACAAACTCAGTTAAAATTCACATATATATATATATATTTTTTTTTTTTTTACGTATATTCCTCTGATGGGAATGATCAGGGAACATTTTCAAGAACAATAGTTTGTATTTCTGCATTTTCCTCATTTAACAAAAATCCAGAATTCAGTTTTTTACTCTTTATAGAGATGTTTATTCTTATTTTTTAAAGTTACAATCAACTTCAGGAAATATCTAATAAATGCATATTAAAACAGAAAATAGCAAATCACACTTTAAATATATGAATCAAACAGCTGAACTCCTTCCAGCTTTTAGCTCTTTGGTCACAGTTTTCCACTTCAAAACAATAAATCCAGTTTATCCAGAAATCAACAAACTAAAAATGTTCAACTTGAATCAACCAGAGTTTGATCCATCGTCACAAAGATCAATGAAAAGTATGAAACTAAAGTGAAATGGGACTGATGGTGAAAACAGGATGAAGCTTTAATGAGATTTTGGAATGAAAGAAAGAAATTTTGTTTTTAAAACCCACAAACTATAAAATCGAATAAAAGTAAAATGTTCAGGAACTTCAGCTGGAATTTATCAGGCAGAGTTTCATTTTCAACCATCAGTCAAACCTGAAGGGTCAAAAATTCAAGTTCATTCCTGACGAAAAGAAACTTTCACTCTGTAAAATCTTTTCATTCCAACAAATTCTTTGAATTTTATCTCCAGGTTTTATTTTTAAAAAACATCTATTTTTGTTTTGACTTGATAAAAACAGTTTGTATCATTTTTGGATTCAGAACGTCCACATTCAGTGATTTTTACCTCCTAAATGAACTTCTTAGCTAAAAAGATATTTTTATTCCTTTTTCTTAGAACGTGCTAAATGAAATCATGTCAGACTCTCAGGCCGACTTTCCTCCTCTTCGTCACAGCAGACAGGAAATGGAGACCTTAGTGGTGGAGAAGGGGACGGTGTCTGACGAGGGACAAACAGCATGTCAGTTAACTGTCAGGTAATCT
>CM068485.1:27399800-27409800 GCA_034769265.1 Remorina albescens
GTTAGAGTCCAGAATCCAGTCAGAGTCCAGAATCCAGTTAGAGTCCAGTCAGAGTCCAGTTAGAGTCCAGAATCCAGTCAGAGTCCAGTCAGAGTCCAGTCAGAGTCCAGAGTCCAGTAAAGGTTCTCTCAGTGTCCCATTAGAATCTCCACTGAGTCCAAAATCCTGTTTTCTTACCTGAGTTCTTGTTGTCGTTGTCGTCTGTTCACTTTCACCAGCTTGTTTACTGAGATCTGACTCTGTGTGTGTCTGTGACACAACATGCTATATTTACCACAGCGATGTGACCCCTGCTGTGTGTGTGTGTGTGTGAATCACAGACACATTGACCTCTGTGTAACCGGAGCTGCTCTCAGTACGGTGGCCTCAGAGGGTCACATCCTCTCCTTCAGACTCTCCTGTGAGGAGGTCAAAGGTCAGGACACAGCGCGACCTCCAGGTGACCTCTGTGTGACCAGGAAGGAACGAGGTGAAGGTGTGTGTTCAACTTTATTTTCATCCTCTCCTGTCGGTCATGTGATTGTGACGTCACCTTAAATAACAATAAAGGAGGAAATGAATGAAACCGGAGACGAAAGCCTGAAAGTTCCAAACGGAAAAGTTATTAAAGCAGGATGTGTCTGCGGGAAGGGGAGGAGCCTGCTGGAGCAGGTGGAGCAGGTGGAGCAGGTGGAGGTACCGGAGTGAGTCGGCTGAAGTGACCACCGACTGCTGACGGAATAAAAATAAAGGGACATGGATGTGGAGACAGAATGCTCCACAGGAGGCTTCCCCTGAACCATCAGGTGAGATCAACCTGTGTTGTTGTTGTTGTTGTTGTTGTTGTTGGTATATCCGCAGTCAGCCATATTTGTTTTTTGTGGGTTTTTTCAGGGTTTTGGAGGTCTGTTGTTCTGGTATTGTGGACTGAAGCTCATCTGCGACTATTGTTTTTCTTTAATGGGTTGAAAAGTGACAAAGGACTGAAAAAGAGAAATTTAGTTTCTCTGAAACGTGTTTTGAATTTCGAAGGTGCAGTCTTGTGTTTTGTTTTTGGGGGCACGGCATGGCGACACGTCCTGAGCCTGATTTTGGAGATATGTTGTTGTTTGTTCATCTCTCTCTCTCTCTCTATTGTTGTGTTGGGTTTGGATTTGAGGGTAATTAAAAATGTTGTTTTTATATATCTTTTCCTGGTTTTCCATAAATTTTCTGTGAAGGTGTAATTAACGTGTGTCACATGATCTTCGTCACAGATCACATCGTTGTGACGTCCCAAAGTCGTACTGTGATAAACAACCTGATTAACAGAGTGCAGCAGGTGATCCGGTCTGAGTTTTGTTCAGATGTCACAGCAGCTCATTTACACTTATATTGTGTAAAAGCCTTAAAGGTAAATGTTTGTGTGCTGCTGTTACTAATTTCCTTGTGTTGTTTACACTATTTAGACATGTTTAGTTTGCTCTGTTTACAGAAAGCACAGCATAAACAAAACCTCTGGAACATTTGTGTGGCATCACAAACATATTTCACACATCCTCAAACAGGATCGCACAAAAACACACAACACAAACTCAAAGTGAAAACCACAAATCAGATTAGCTCAAATTGAATTTTATTTTGGAATTTTTTCATCAAAAAATATAAAAAAGTTACTTAAATAACTCTATAAAGAGTTTTTTTAAAAAGACCCAACAGACCCTGAGCGAGCACTTGGTGACAGTGGCGAGGAAAAACTTCCTTTAAGAGGCAGAAACCTCGGGCAGAACCAGGCTCAGGGGGGGCGGCCGTCTGCCTCGGCCGGTTGGGTCCGGAAAGACAAAGAGAAAGAGGAAGACCTTCCAGGAAGGAGTTCAGGAATCGGCTGGCGGTGTGGGTGTGACGTCGGGGGGCTGACGGCTCCGCCTCCTCTCTAAGCCCCTCCCTGACTCTCTACAGGAAGCATCAGGCCTCCCCTCCTGACTCAGGAACAGCTGACCTCCTACTCTACCTGTCTTCGTCACCGGCAGTCCTGAACAACTGCGAATGACCCCTCCCCCCCTGAAGAGGGCGGAGCCACAGCAACGAGTCCTCCAGTACGAATGATGTCACCAACCACCAGGTCCCATAATTCAATCTTATAATCATTATAATTACCAGTAAAATAATTATAATTATACAACATTTTAATTGAATTTCTATCGATTAATTTAATATATTAACTTTCTTCAAATAAGTGAGTTCTGAGTGATTGGCAGACCAGGAGTCAGTTCTCTGCCCACTTTTAACTGCTAAGATGTTTTGCCTAATTATTCCAACTAACTTGTCGTCCTTGTTTTTGTCCAGAGTTCTCACAGAAAAGTGATGGAGCTGTAAGGGGCATGTGGGTCCTAATATACGTCGAGCATATTCAACTGTCAGCATTTGTAAATCTCTAGCCATTTGTTTTTTTACCTCTTCCATTAAACTGCGGTGGATCATTTCCTTACATTTTCTGAGAAGCTCTTCTCTGATTTCATCACTTTTACAGTTGAATTCCAGGTTTTGGATTTTTTCTTTAAAACGTCTCATATGATTCTTAACTGTTTTGTAAGACGGTGCCATTAACTTCAGAATGCTCACAGCATATCCAACGCACGTATGAAGTTCAGGTCTTTCTTTCTCGTCAGCTTCAGAGATTATCCTAAAAATATCTGTGTCTTTAAACAATGTTGGATCTAACTTCAGGTGATTTCTGTAGATGTCAAGATACCGTTGGAAACTGGGGGAACCTGAGATTTCAGAGTCAGTGAGACTTGAAAAATCTTCTGGACCAGAAATTCCCCAAAATTTGGTGAATCCCACTTCAGTTCTTATTTCATATTTGTCTTTCCAATCGATGACTTTCGCCCAAAGGATCTCCATACAGCATTTCTGACCGTCCTTCCTTAAGAAACACGGACTGTTTTCAGTGTAAATGAATATAAGTTTGACCTTCTGGATGATTCCAGTGTCATATAAGAACTGTTCAATATGCTCTATTAGAATTTCCTCTGAGTGTCTGGTGCGTATGTGAGCGTTCTTCCCTTTATGTTCTGGAAATACTGGAGGAATATAATAGTTATCATGTTCTGTGAAAATTAGAGCAAATGCAAATTGATTGCAATCATATTTTTTAAGGAGCTCAGGACGTTCAGTTTTGATTTTTTTGCGTGAACATTTTCTTTCCATTAGATTGAAAAATTCTATTTTATTATGACTTTTATAAAGTTGTTGTAATTTCTGAATAAACAGAAAATAATTAAGATAAGCTGCCTTTGGTGACTTTGGTGACTTAAGAATTAAATGGCGGTTTTCAGCAGGGCTGTTCAACACCTCTGATGTTAACGAGGGTATATTCTCTGGGGGATTTGGATCCAGGGGAGCTTTCCAGCTGGAAAGCTTCCTCTTTTTGTCAATCTTTCCCATATCCTGAACAAAAACAGACAGAAAGTGGTCACTTAGCTTTGTTTCCCGAAACAGTCGGACTCGTTCTTCATTTTGTTTCATCCACAGACAGCTGCTTCCTGCGCTCCTCTCAAACCAACCTGCTGTTTATTACTGATTTCTAACGTTAGCTGGATGTCGGCTGTCACAACAAGCTCAAACATTCTGCCTCTGATTACCTGGAGGCAGCTAAAGGAGCTAAAAAACCTTCTGCTGCCTTCATGTTAGTTACTGACTGACAGTTCAAGTCTACAGACACAAACATTTCTTATTACAGTGACGTTCAGCAGAACAATTGTCTAAATCAATTCAATGGATTCATTTAAACAGGTCTAATTCATTAATGGTACTGTTAATATATCTCAAAGACAAAAAGAAATTGTACTCACCTTATTTCCCATCTTTCCAGTCAAAGGAGCTGATATTTATATTGTTCTTTTGTACGGCCCCTTTTCATCCGTATGCCAAGTTTCATTTAGGCAGGAATGCCGATAGTCCCGTCCAATAGGTGAGAAGAATACCTGACGGGGTGTCGGCACTCAGGATGGATAATTTGTCTATTCGTGTGATCGAAACCTCATCACTCATTCTGTTCTATAGGTCAAATATGAATCTATAAATACACTCAGGTAAATTCTTTCAGTTATAATCATCATGTAGGACACGTCTGACCTGATCATGTGATTTACCTGAAATCTCTCCTGCTTCTCGTAAACACCAGAAACAACTGAAGTCAGTTCATTTTATTTCTTATTAAATCAGTCTGTCCAACATGATGCCTTCTGTCCTCTGAGCCTCTGAGGGACTTTATCCAGCTTTGGTTCTTTTTATCTTAGCTTGTTTTATGCCAAGGTCCTGGTCCTGGTCCTGGTCCTGGTCCTGGTGCTGGTCCTGGTCCTGGTCCTGGTCCTGGTGCTGGTCCTGGTGCTGGTGCTGGTCCTGGTGCTGGTCCTGGTCCTGGTCCTGGTCCTGGTGCTGGTGCTGGTCCTGGTCCTGGTCCTGGTGCTGGTCCTGGTCCTGGTCCTGGTGCTGGTCCTGGTCCTGGTCCTGGTCCTGGTCCTGGTGCTGGTCCTGGTCCTGGTCCTGGTGCTGGTCCTGGTGCTGGTCCCGGTCCTGGTGCCGGTCCTGGTGCTGGTCCTGGTCCTGGTCCTGGTCCTGGTGCTGGTCCTGGTGCTGGTCCTGGTCCTGGTCCTGGTGCTGGTCCTGGTGCTGGTCCTGGTGCTGGTCCCGGTCCTGGTCCTGGTGCTGGTCCTGGTCCTGGTCCTGGTCCTGGTGCTGGTCCTGGTCCTGGTGCTGGTCCTGCTCCTGGTCCTGGTCCTGCTCCTGGTCCTGGTTCTGTTCCCAGCCTGGGGCCTTTCTGTGTGGATGTTTGGGTTCATTGGTGACTCTAAACTGTCCGTAGGTCTGTCTGTCTCTGTCTGTCTCTGTCTGTCTCTGTGATGGACTGGACACCTGTCCAGGGTGACCCCGCCCTCCAGAACCCCCCGTGACCCGGAAACAGATAAAATGTCCTTTTTCTGTTTAAACGTGTAAAAACACACCAATCTGGTTATTAATTATAAATCAATGACGATTTGATCATATTTCCTGCTTCAAACTTCAGTTAGTTGGAAAGACTGCAGTCTGAAAACTTTGGATTGACCAACGCAGCACCGTTCGTCTCCCCACCATGAGAGTCACACAGCTCCGTGTGGAATTATGGGAAATGGTGTGCTGACACTTCAGTGTGTTATTGTGGAAACAATTTCTGGGAAACATCTGGACCTGGACTCCTGGACCTGAGGCCTCCTGGACCTGGACTCCTGGACCTGAGGCCTCCTGGACCTGAAGCCTCCTGGACCTGAAGCCTCGTGGACCTGGACTCCTGGACCTGAGGCCTCCTGGACCTGAGGCCTCCTGGACCTGGATTCCTGGACCTGAAGCCTCCTGGACCTGAAGCCTCCTGGACCTGAAGCCTCCTGGACCTGAGGCCTCCTGGACCTGAGGCCTCCTGGACCTGAAGCCTCCTGGACCTGAGGCCTCCTGGACCTGAAGCCTCCTGGACCTGAGGCCTCCTGGACCTGAAGCCTCCTGGACCTGAGGCCTCCTGGACCTGAAGCCTCCTGGACCTGAAGCCTCCTGGACCTGAGGCCTCCTGGACCTGAAGCCTCCTGGACCTGAGGCCTCCTGGACCTGGACTCCTGGACCTGAGGCCTCCTGGACCTGGACTCCTGGACCTGAGGCCTCCTGGACCTGAAGCCTCCTGGACCTGAAGCCTCGTGGACCTGGACTCCTGGACCTGAGGCCTCCTGGACCTGAGGCCTCCTGGACCTGGATTCCTGGACCTGAAGCCTCCTGGACCTGAAGCCTCCTGGACCTGAGGCCTCCTGGACCTGAGGCCTCCTGGACCTGAAGCCTCCTGGACCTGAGGCCTCCTGGACCTGAAGCCTCCTGGACCTGAGGCCTCCTGGACCTGAAGCCTCCTGGACCTGAGGCCTCCTGGACCTGAAGCCTCCTGGACCTGAGGCCTCCTGGACCTGAGGCCTCCTGGACCTGAAGCCTCCTGGACCTGAAGCCTCCTGGACCTGAAGCCTCGTGGACCTGAGGCCTCCTGGACCTGAAGCCTCCTGGACCTGAGGCCTCCTGGACCTGGACTCCTGGACCTGAGGCCTCCTGGACCTGAGGCCTCCTGGACCTGAAGCCTCCTGGACCTGAAGCCTCCTGGACCTGAAGCCTCGTGGACCTGAGGCCTCCTGGACCTGAAGCCTCCTGGACCTGAGGCCTCCTGGACCTGGACTCCTGGACCTGAGGCCTCCTGGACCTGAGGCCTCCTGGACCTGGACTCCTGGACCTGGACTCCTGGTCTGTCACTGTGACAGTGATGTGATGGCGCCATCTGCAGTACAGAGAAGGAAACAGGAAGGAAAGCAGGTGAGGTGAGACAACACAACATAACAACACAACAACACATGTTGTGATGTTTTTGTTAAATGTAGACGAGTCACAGCAGCAGCCATGTTGGATTAATAACTGTTTATATTAGTGCAGTGTGTGTCTGTGTGTGTGTTTAACACCTTTGGACAGCATCACATCACGTCTCAAGAGGGTTCAAATGTCAAACATGTTGCCACCCAGCAATCCGACTATCACACACACACACAGACACACAAACACACAAACACACCCATAAAATTCATGACATCACTGTGAAGTAGATCACTTTCTGTTTCTACACACACAGCATGCCTTCATGGATTCCTCCTACACACAGACACACACACACACACACACACACAGATACAGTTTGACTTTACATGACATCATTATAAACAGATCATTTGCTTGGATCAGTTTTCTTGCACAATGTTGAGTAAATGTTACACCACACAGACACACACACACAGAGACACACACACACACAGACACACACACACACAGACACACAGAGACACACACAGAGACACACACACACACAGAGACACACACACACAGACACACACACACAGAGACACACACAGACACACACACACACACACACACACACACAGACACACACACACACACACACACACACACACACACACACACACAGACACACACAAACATGTGTGTTATTTATCTTTAATGACACAGGATGTGACAGCTGCTGAGGAGCAGACGGATTCCTGACTGTGTGTGTGTGTGTGTGTGTGATGATTGACACATCTGCCCTCCTGGTGTCTGATCTTTTTTAGTCTGTATGATGTCATGGAGTCCATTCAGTTGTCATGGAAACAGCCATGTGCTGATGAAGACCTTGTGGAATGACTGAATAAAACCGATCAGTCAGTCAGTGTGAAGTTTAACCAGCTTCATGTTGTTCATATCACTTCCTGTCACTGCTTTAATAATAATAATAAATAGAATAGTTGTAAATATTGTGATGTTTGTTGTTATTATTTATCGTATTCCTGTCTGGAAGAATCCTGATCTGATTATTTGTTAAACCTGATTTTCGTCTCTGCTGATGTTCTCAGAGACTCTGAAGCTAAATAAATTTATAAATAACTTCTTTCCTTTCATTTCTGACCTTTAACATCCTGAATGAGATAATATCAAGTATCTACAGATGAATGCTAATGTTAGCTGGAGGCTAAACTTCCTTTCATTAACACAGTGAGATATCATGTTTGAGCTAATGCTAACGCTAACAGACGGCCGGAGACTCAGATGTTTCATATTCATAAGTGATGTTGTTGTTTTTGTTGTCTTTATTTTCTCCAACTCATCCTGATGGAGGATCGAGCACATCAGTCGGGTTCATCCTCTGAGGAGCAGCACCTGTCCATCCCTCCAGGACCAATCAGGATCAGGACCAATCAGGACCGATCAGGACCAATCAGGACCGATCAGGATCAGGACCAATCAGGACCGATCAGGACTGATCAGGACCGATCAGGACCGATCAGGACCAATCAGGACCGATCAGGATCAGGACCAATCAGGATCAGGACCAATCAGGACCGATCAGGATCAGGACCAATCAGGACCGATCAGGACTAATCAGGACCGATCAGGATCAGGACCAATCAGGATCAGGACCGATCAGGATCAGGACCAATCAGGACCGATCAGGACTAATCAGGACCGATCAGGATCAGGACCAATCAGGATCAGGACCGATCAGGATCAGGACCAATCAGGATCAGGACTGATCAGGACCAATCAGGACCGATCAGGATCAGGACTGATCAGGACCAATCAGGACCGATCAGGATCAGGACCAATCAGGACCAATCAGGATCAGGACCAATCAGGACCGATCAGGATCAGGACTGATCAGGACCAATCAGGGCCGATCAGGATCAGGACCAATCAGGATCAGGACCAATCAGGACCGATCAGGATCAGGACTGATCAGGACCAATCAGGGCCAATCAGGATCAGGACCAATCAGGACTGATCCACCTGAAGGAACCTTAAAGAGAGTTTATGAAACTTAAAAATAGTAAAACTGCCTCAGAGCTGCGGAACCAAACAGAGTTTAGACACGAACTAACTCCAGCAATAAAAATCTGCATCTATAAATAAGTTCATTCGCACCTCTAACTCTCCCATCATCCTCTCTGTCTTTCATTTCAGTCACCTCCATCTCTCTCTCTGTCCGTCTAAGTCTCTCACCCACTGTGTCCCTGCCGTCCAGTCAAAACTCAGTCCAGGAATTTAACTGGACGGGTGGAGACGGAGACACTGAGTTCACATGTAAAACAATCATTTCTGCAGAAGAGGGAGGGAACACACACACAGACACACACAGACACACACACACACACACACACAGAGGAGTAGTTTCATCCACTCTGCGACGCTGACGGACGTTCAGCTCAACGTCTGATTAAAGGTCTGTTTCCTGTTTTTTATTTCTATGTATGTACCATCAGATGGAATTATTATATTTCCATGAAGAGACTGGATTTAATTTTGAACGAGTAAGAATCAAACTGAGAAACATGCAGATGAATTTAAAGGTCTCTTCGTGTGTCTGACCTTTGTGTTGTATTTACAGTAATAAGTGCGGTATCTGTAGTTGTCAGCTGGGAAACCTGTGAGCAGCAGAAAGAAGCTATTTACAACTGAGTTTAAAAGCAGGAGCAGGAGCTGCTGCTCTGAAATGAAAAGGAATCACTTTGAAATCCAAACGTTCATATTTAGACCGGATTCCTTAAAACTTTCTGCTTCAGAAATGAATTCATCGTTTAGGTTTAGATGACTGATTCATTTAAGATATAAACTCCTTTTTGGACGCTGTTTGGCTCCTCTGTATGTGATACTTTTGGATTAAAAGGTGTGAACGCTAACTTTGGCTCAGTAAAGTGAAGCCAGTGCTGAAGAAACTTAAACCTGCATGAGGAGGCGTCGCTGCCAGTAAAAGTATTGACAGCATCATCGAGTCACAAATTAAACTGCCAATAAAATGTGTAAATGCTGGTTTTAAAAAACAGACGGTTCCAAATCCAACCCAGAAAATTGGAGGTTTATACACCGAAGCTGTGACATCATGACCACAGGAACTCCTCCAAAATGTCTTCACTGTTTTCTGATGGAGGGACGGTTTCCTTTAATCGAAGCAAAAGAGTCACTGTTGTGTTGCTTTTGTGTTGCTGCAGATGAATCTGGCTTTGATCCACGACAGAGATCTCATTAAGACGTTCTGGGAGAAGAGGATCGATACTCACTGTCAGAGTAGTGAGAGCGAAGAGCAGAGGATGAACAAGAGCGCACTGAAGAAGTCAGTAACAACACATCCTCCCTTCTGTGTGTTCTCTTTGCCTTCCATATTGTTGTGTTGATGATATTTACACTTTGTATGTTCCAACACTGTATCAGTAAAAACCGAAATGCAGGCGGAGACTGAAGGAAGCTGATTCTGCTGACTGGGGACGTTAAATCTCACACGAGGTCACACTCTTCCTTCTTTGGTGCAAACCGCCCTGAAGTGTTGGTCCAATGAAACAAACACAGTGACATCATTTGTAAAGAAACCGCTCAAGTTCATCATTTCACACTGCAGGACACATTCAGGCTGAGGAAGAAAGCTTCCACCTTCCCCATCCATCGT
>CM068485.1:27412300-27543892 GCA_034769265.1 Remorina albescens
GATCTGGTCTTTGACACGTCAACAATCCTGCTGTCACATCTGGTTGTGTTGAGTGTTGTGTTGTGTTGTGTTGGGCTCAGACTCTTTGCCTCACGTTGTGTTAGCGGACACACATACTGGTTGACCTTCCTGTCTGAAGCCCCTGTGTGTGTTTCAGGCTGAGGGGGGAGTGGCTGGTCCGTCTGGAGAACCGAACCAAACACCTGAAGAACCTTAACGAGAACTTCCTGAAGAAGGTGAAGACGGAGAAGACGGCTGACCAATAAAGTCCCTTCAGATCTAACATCCTTCTGTGTTTTATTTCCCCTCACAGTTCAGCTGCTCTCATATAAAACTAGACATTACTTTCTTTCAGAATAAAAGCTCAGCAGTATGTTCCTTTCACAATAAGAGTCCCCTGCGCTGCCTCAGTAGAGGCTGTGAAGCGGCAGGATGGACGTGTTTTTGGTCTTTTCCAGCAGAATCTCTCTCAGTTCTTGTTTCTGGACTCCCCACCAGACGTATCGGGGGTTTTCCACCGGTGGAGGCCGTCCGGTCGGCGTCCGCTCCACCTTCTCTCCGTCCTCATTACGTTGGACGTGGTCAGGAATCAGTGCCACCAGCGTGTTGAAGCACACGCCGTCCGTCTTCCCGTGCTGACGGCCGTTGTGCTGCAGGCTCAGGACGCCCAGCGTGTTGACGTCGTGGTCATAGTAGGCTGTCGCCATGGCGTCCTGCACCACCATGTTGGCTGCCCAGGTCACAGCGTGGGTCTTCAGCGCCGCCGCAGTGGGAAGGTGGAGGGTCGGTGCTGCAGGACGGAGGGAGGGGTCAGTTGAAGGACACTAAAAGTGACAAGTGAAGGACGAGCCTGGAACCGTCAGGGGGCGACTCCACCGCTCAGAGTGCATGGAGGACAAGAAACCAAGATGGCCGACAGCACGATTACAATCTGTTCTCCATCTGACCCCTCGGTGTTCGTTCTGGATCTGAACTGAAGTCAGTTTTTTAATCCGGAACAGTTTTGTTACCTTTGATGAGCAGGATCCAGATCTGATCCTCAGCACCAGTGAAGACCAGGACCAGTCTCTGCAGCACGTGACGGCAGCTCAGGTCGACAGGTAAGGTGACGGCATGCCAGGGATCCTGACGGTACCTGAAGGCAGCGGGGTCAGAGTTAGTGTGAGTCCATCCGGATCTGATCCTGAACCGGCTGAACTGAAATGTTCTGACAGATGTTCAGAGCCTTAGAGCTGGATCGCTGAGGTTCAGGATCAGGACACGTACCTGAGTCCACAGTCGATGAGGGGGAGGATGTCCCGTCCTCTCAGGGGGAGGACAGAGTGTCTGTCCCACCAGGAGGCCTGCAGAGACTCCTGGTCTGCTGCTGCCACAGTCTTCAAACTGCCCCCTGACGCACACACACGATGTCAGTCCTGTATATTTAATGTCCCACTCTGTCTGTTCACATGTGAGTGACCTCTGACCTCTGACCTGTGACTTTTGCCAGGAAGATGAAGCGGATCCATTGTGGTCCCTGTTCCTGGATCAGCAGCAACGTAATTGGCTCACAGTCAAACCCCGCCTCCTCCTTCACCTGCAGACAGACACAGCTTCAGGTAACCTGAGCAGGTGTGTGTGTGTGTGTGTCTGTGTCTGTCTCACCTCCCTCCTCAGCCCCTCCTCCAGACTCTCCCCCACCTCCACCCTCCCTGCAGGAAGGTACCACTGTTTGTAACAGTCCTGTTTGGCCTCCTGCACCATCAGCACCTCATCCTGAAGGGGAAACACAATAAAACACAAAAGGTTTGTCCACAGACGTCTCCCATCAGTCTGTCTGTCACGGCTCCTTCGGTCATTTTGGTTTTTGAAAGCAGCGGAGTCAGAATCAGAAATATTTTATTAAGCTCCGGAGGAAGTTCAGTGGAAGCCATCTTTGGAGAAGGTGGAGCTGACCTCTGTGCTCTGTGCTGATTGGGTGGTGGCGGTCACCTGGTCGTTGAAGATGACGGCGCAGACGATGTAGGTGACGTTCTTCCTCAGAGTGGCCGGCTTGCTCTGCTCCAGGCCGACGTCACAGACCGTGACCTCTGACCCCTGACCGCTCAGCAGCCTCTCCACCTGCTCCTCCACCTGCCGCCCCTGCTCCTCCGTCAGCTCCTCCATGTCTGCGGAGACACACACACACAGGTGGGTTAAACGGATCACTGGCGGATTATTGAGATCTCCCATCAGTGAAGAATCAGTTTCTGATCGCTGTAAATCTGGAGTGTTTGGTCTTTACCTGAAAAATAATCTGATCTTTAAACGGGACTCCGTGTCATATGACGTAACGATCTGATGAAGCGCAGCAGGTCAGTGACGTCAGGGGGCTCTGACAACAGCAGAGAACCCGGAAATGATCTTTTTCCCACTTTCCATAAACGCCGGTTACCCAACAGGAACAGTCAGGTCTTTGAAGGGACGAACCTTCCTCCGATCAGCTGATCTCTGACCGGCACAGAACCGGAACAGGAAGAGCACTCAGCTGCCGGTCCTCATAGCAACTTTCAAAATAAGAGTTAGCCTTACATATTTTTCTATTCAGTGCTTTTTATTTACTACTGTTATATAGTAGTGCTTCAGATATTCTCAACCTATACTGACTAAATTATTAATGTAAAAATTATCCTCTATGGTGAAAAAATATTTAAATGAGAGACAGTAAAAGAAAATTGTAGCTAAGATATGAAAGTACTTAATGCAAACAAATGAGCCATGTGACTAAAGTCAGTTATCTATCTATCTGTTCTTTCATTGACAATTGTTCTGCTGATTATTCTTTGATCAGTCACATCAGCTGTTTTATACCAAAAGTCCAAAATGATGATTTTTAATATAATTAAAGATGAGTATGGGCATTGATTTGTCCCTTTGAGAGGTTGAAGCATTTTCTTTTAATAATCAGTTATTAAAGTTGTTATGATTTTCAGTAACATATTTAATAAGGTCTATCGTATCTATAAGGTGTATTTTTTTTTAAATATCTTTAACATTAATAGAAATACACGATAATATTTACTTTTTCCTGCCAATAATGTTAGAATTAACGACATGCAGTAAAGATGAAATTACGTTTTAAAATTTTAACCTGAAATCTCATAACGGAAGTGACGTATTTTTCGTCCCCGGCGATTCAGTGATGCAACGAGCCGCGAGGTCACAGAGAAAACAGACCGATTCACCCGTTAAACTGGACACAGGTGAGTTCACCTGCTGCTGCAGGAGCTAACAGGAGCTAACAGGCTAACTGCTACACTGACTGCTGCTGCAGGAGCTAACAGGAGCTAACAGGCTAACTGCTACACTGACTGCTGCTGCAGGAGCTAACGGGAGCTAACAGGCTAACTGCTACACTGACTGCTGCTGCAGGAGCTAACGGGAGCTAACAGGCTAACTGCTACACTGATTGCTGCTCTACGATCCTTCTGTCAGATTGTTCCCAACGGAATGTTTGTGAGGCTGAAGGAGAATAAATTCAGGAATATTTCACGTTGTTCGTCATTCGGGTCGCTTTATGAGCTGATGTGTTATTGATGCATTAAAGATCCGCCAACACTGACTGTGAGTCTGATGTTTAGTCATTTAAACTGTCTGTTGTTCTCCTGCAGCCAACCGTCAGACTCAGGTCTCCATCTGTTCAACACCTGAACCCATCAGACAGACTCTCAGCCAATCAGAGCTCCTCCTGCCCCCCCCCCAGGCCGCCAAAGGTCATCAGGTGTTCAGGGTCCACTGTGCAGGTCCCACTTCACATTGATGAGATGTTCAGGGTTCAACATCAGCTCCAGTGTGTCTCTATCATCAGTCTGACACCAGAGGAAGCTCAGTGATCTGCTGTATAAAAACTGTGTTGACAGGATCAGGAGTTTTTTCCAGAGTGAGACTAGTGGTCCCTGCAGGACGTATTCCTGTCCTGGTCAACATGTGTGTGTAGTTCCTGCTGAGCTGGTGTTTGGTCTCAGGACGTGGACTTGGCGTAATGTCCCGTCACAGTAAACTGCAGAAGCAGGTCTTGGCTCTGTACCGGCAGTTCCTCCGGGCCGGTCGGGACAAACCGGGCTTCGTCCCACGAATCAGAGATGAGTTCAGGGAGAACGCTCGCATCAAGAAGACGGATGTAATGCACATTGAGTACCTGTACCGGCGTGGACAACGGCAGCTGGAGCAGCTGAGGGACGTCAACACCAAACAGCTGGGATCCTTCTCCAAACCCAAAGACCTGAGCTGACCTCTGACCTGCAGCAGGTCACATGACCCCGAACAACACACTATTACCTCCTACAGACTTTGGAAATTAAGCTAAAGTTCTGCGTTTAAGTGCAATGGGCATAGAAAGGCTCAGTATCATGAATTAAAATAAATGTTTTGAACATTTTGAGAGCTGTTCTTTCTGTTAATAAAGTTTTTTGAAATTTAAAAATTGCATTTTCTTTTCATGTTGCTTCAAAAATAATAATTCATGGATTTACACACAATAGTTGCTTTACGGACTTAATTTGACTTAATGATATAATTTGAAGAAAATAATTTGTTATACAAAATTTCACTTTCTCAAGAATAGAAGGTTAAAAAGGTTAAATTTTATCATCGAGATTGGAAACAAAGCATTATGAACTTATTGATGTAATAAACCATAAATTGACATTAATGGCAATTTGTTTATTTTTGTTTTGTTTATTTTTTTTCCTTGTCTTTGGCCTTTAATCTGTTTCTAGATATTTATGTTTTTCTTTTTCTTCTGATCCATAATTTAAAATGATTCTTACTCTGAAGTTTGTCAGGAACCGGAAGCAGTTGTGATCACGTGGCCTCGAGCAGACACCAGCGAAGAAGAAAAAGAAGTGTAAACAGGAAGTGGGGCGTCGACAGAACCGTGTCAGTTGTTTGTGGGTTAACAGACTGTAGCTGCAGGTCCGGTCCGGGTCAGTTCGATTCGGTTTGCTTCTGTTTGGTTGTTCGGGTCTTTTCCGGTATGTCCGGTTCAGTGGGAGGAATGACGAACGTTCAGTTACTTCAACAGGTAAGAAAATAAAAAACACAGACTCACCTTTACATTTCATCACATACTGATCAGCCGATCAGCTGCAGCCTATAGCTTCATTTTGAGGGGGGAGGCAGTTTGACCTGTTTGAATAGTTCCCGCTAACTGAGCTGGAGAGCATCAATAACAAACTGAACATTCAGTCAGATGGTGGATTCTTGATTTTCATCAGCTGTGATCTTCCAAAAGATGTATTTCACTCCACATGTTCTAATCTGGTGAGACGCACCTCCAGCTGAACTGTCTCTGAAAGGCCTTTGTCCTTCCTGCAGATGGCCTTCCTGCGCTGGCTGTCCTCTCAGACAGATGAGGACCGAAGGATTTTGGAGGCAGTAACGGGCTTTGGGGTCGGCAGAGAGCTGCTGAACCGGCTTACCAGTCAGGACAAAGTGGACTCTTACAAGGTGAGATCTGTCCTGGAAACCTTCTGACCTGTGTTGTTGTCCCTGACTCACCTGGACTCTGTCTCCTCAGAGGGACTGTATCCTCGCTATCTCTGAATTCGTCCGGCAGAACCCACGAGCCTCGCAGGCCCAGATCAACGCTGAGGTGGAGAAGAGAGTTCTGGTTTTCGCCGCTCAAGTCAAAGCTCTAGAGACGGCGCCATTGATCTGAGTTTATCTGTGACAGTGACGGTGCTTTTATCTGTCGCTGCGTCCTCATATGAAACCCACATGGTGCCTCAGAATCGGGTCTGGACAGGATCCAGGCTCGCCCTCTCAGCAGGTCCACACCTCCTGTGTCGATAACACCGACCTGCTCCGTTCACATGTGGAGTCTGTTCTGGTCCAACTCATTCTCACCCGTGTGCCCTCACACAGACACATGACACTGAAACTCTTTAATCTGTCACACTTTATTTAGCTGTGTATTCATGTAAGCCTTTAGTGTTAGTTTTAGTTCCAGCACGTCCTCTGAGCTCAGCTCGGTTCCTTTTAAATGACATTAAAAACCTGTTTCTATCGCAAAATGAAACAATAAACATTTACAAAGTCTCCTGTAGTTTATCCTCCCTGTTTACACGTGACGGACAAAATATTACAGACAGTGAAATAAACATTTGTTGTTTGAGTGAATAGCTTTTTCTGCTGTTGGTCCACCTTTGGTCACAACCTCTTCTCCATTAAATTCCATCAACAACAACAGTGAATTGTTAATAATTAAAATCATAATCATTTACATTTAAAAATCTATTTCTGTCTTTCACCACTCGTCACGGGTCTATAGAAGTGTTCTGTATTTTATTTAGGGAAATCCCAGAAGTTCCTTTAAAATGATGGAACTTTCTGGTGAATTTCGCGGAAAACATGCGCCGCAGCCAAATTGTTGAACTTGAACGAGCACTACTCTTCATACTTCCTTCTTCCGGTCCCAGCCGACGCTGCTCATTGGCTGTGGTTTGCCGCTGGTCCCGCCTATCGAGCATGTACCTTTCCAGTTGGACAGCGTCTCTATGACGTCAGGTCGGCGTCATCGCTGATAGGATGAGGGAAAACGGCGGGGACAGAGCTGTTTGTTTAAACGCAACGACACATCGAGCTCCGTCAGAAAACAGCCCACTCTGTCCGGTTCGGGGCCGCTGCTGCTGCCGGGAAAACGCCCACATCGGCGGGATGGAGGCTCTGAATCATGACGGGGAAGTCCGGGAGATTTCAGAGAAACTGAAAGAGTAAGTTAAACTAAACTAAACTCAACGCACGACTCGTGGTTAGCACGCAGTTAGCATCAGTGCTAAAGCCCCAACGTTAACAACGCTGGAAGGTTATCTGTAATCCGACAGGTTACCTTTGATCAGAGGGGTGAGTTTGAATATGAGAGGTTAACTAATCTAACATGCTGCAGCATCAGACATGAGAGAGAGCAGAAGCACACAGAATAACTACAGTAACTAAGTAAGGTAGGAAAAATGTAGTTGTGTCTTGGCTGTCTGTTGTCTGTGTGTAGTTGTGTAACCACATGTTGCTGTCTCATCAGGTCTCTGTCTGTGGACACAGATGACGGGATGGAGACGTACAACAGGTAAATGAAACTAACAAACTGATCAGCCAGTTCAGCTCCACCTTCTCCTCCAAATACGGTTCCTACTAGTTTAATAAAAACTAAGATGGCCGACAGCCTGCTGACAGACTGGAGGTTGGTGATGGTGTGTTGACACTTGATGAAATCCCTTTGAGTTTGTGTAGTGACGTTCTGTGTCCAGCAGGTGTTGGAACTGTCAGGCCTATATCATTTTATAATTTTATAATTTTTCTAATCAAGAAAATAAAACAGCATCGTCTTATAGATGCATCCTACTGATGAGTTTTTGATTGTTTTCAGATTTATCCATGATGGTAAAACTGCTGCCAGGGAGGGGGACTTGCACAAAGCGCTGAAGTTCCTCAAACTGGCAAACAACCTTCAGCGGAGTGACAAGCTTGAATCCAGGATAAAGAAAATCGAAGTGTTAATTGCTGATGATGAATCTGAGGAGGAAGATGAGTTTGTTAATGTCAACAACAGCGGTTTATTACTATATAAAGACTTGCATGCCAAACTTTATGATTACCAGAGAGATGGTGTGGCCTTCCTCTACAGTCTCTACAGAGACGGTCGGAAAGGTGGGATCTTGGCGGACGATATGGGTCTGGGTAAAACCATTCAGGTGATATCGTTCCTCTCTGGAATGTACGACAACAATCTGGTAAAACACACACTGCTGGTCATGCCGACTTCACTCATCACAAACTGGACCAAGGAGTTTGCCAGATGGACTCCCGGCATGAGGGTGAAAGAGTTTCATGGCATCAGCAGAGGGGAGAGGACCAGGAACCTGGAGAAGGTTCAGAGGAGAGGCGGCATCATCATCACCACGTACACTATGCTTCTGAACAACTGGCAGCAGCTGTCGACATACCACGGCAGGGAGTTCAAATGGGACTACATGATCCTGGATGAGGCGCACAAAATAAAATCAAACACCACCAAAACAGCCAAGAGTGCCTACGCCATCCCATCCAACAACCAGATCCTTCTCACAGGAACTCCGGTGCAGAACAACCTGAGAGAAATGTGGGCGCTCTTTGACTTTGCCTGTCGGGGCACTCTCCTTGGTAAGGCCAAAACCTTCAAGTCGGAGTATGAGAACCCCATCACCCGCGCCAGAGAGAAGGATGCTACACCGGGAGAAAAGGCTCTTGGGTTCCGCATGTCTGAGAACCTCATGGCCATAATAAAACCCTACTTCCTCCGCAGGACCAAAGCAGAAGTGCAGAAAAACAAAACGAACGGCACATATCATAATCCAGAGGAAGACCCACACACTACAGACAACGGAGTCCCAAATGGGCACCAAGACTCTGGAGCTGTCATGCCAACGCTGACGAGGAAGAATGACCTGATTGTCTGGACTTACCTGAGTGCAGTTCAGGAGAACATTTACAAACAATTCATCTCTCTGGACCACATCAAGGAGCTGCTGCTAACCACCAAGTCACCTCTGGCCGAGTTAAATATTTTGAAGAAGCTGTGCGACCACCCGAGGCTGCTCTCTGCTGCAGCGATAACCAAACTGGGATTGGAGGAGAGTCCGGCTGAGCACCAGCACAACCACGACATGGAGTCCGACACACACAGCATCGCAAACGTTCCTGACGACACTTTGATATCCGAATCTGGGAAACTCGTTTTTTTGTTCTCACTTCTTGAAAGGCTCCGGCAGGAAGGCCACCGCACACTTGTCTTTGCTCACTACAGGAAGGTCCTCGACATTCTCGAACGCATCCTGGGCAACAGGGGCTTCAAAGTGTTGAGACTGGATGGCACAATTACCCAGATCGCAGAGAGACAGCGACGCATCACTCTGTTCCAGACGGACAAGCGGTACTCCGTTTTCCTCCTCACCACCCAGGTTGGTGGTGTCGGCATCACCCTGACGGCAGCAAACAGAGTGGTGATCTATGACCCCAGCTGGAACCCAGCCACAGACGCCCAGGCTGTGGACCGGGCGTATCGCATCGGTCAGACCGAGAATGTAGTCATCTACAGGCTCATCACATGCGGCACAGTGGAGGAGAAGATCTATAGGCGGCAGGTTTTCAAAGATTCCCTCATCAGACAGAACACTGGGGACAAAAAGGACCCCTTCAGGTACTTCAGTAAACAGGAGCTGAAGGAGCTCTTCACCCTGGAGGACGCCCGGTCCTCGTCCACTCAGCTGCAGCTTCAGGCTCTGCACTCCAGACATCGGAAAACAGACACTGAGCTGGACGAGCACATCGCCCACCTTCACACCATGGAGATGTTCGGGATCTCCGACCACGACCTCATGTTTTCCCTCGACGTGGCAAACAATGACGCCATAGAGGACCAGCAGGAGCAGGACTACATCGAAGGGCGGGTCCAGAAGGCCCGAGAGCTGATGAAGGCCGAGTCAGATTTACAAATGCAGCTGGTGGAAAACATGGCCTCGAGCACAGAGCCAGCCTGGCTCCGACAGCCAGGGGACGACTCACATGAGAAGAAACCGAGAAGTCCAAGACCGAGTCCTTCATATCCTCAACATGACACTAACATAAATAGGTCCCCGGTCCTGGTGGAAGTGGATCACTCAGGGTCTGTCGAGGAGGATGGTCAGTGGAATCAGAGTCATCATGTAATTAATATCAGTTCAGATGACAGTATGACTGAACAACCTGCTGCAGAACGTCCAGACCTGGTTTCAGAGCAGGACCTGGATTCTCCAAAAAAACAGTCCACGTGGGAGGACCAGACCACAGAGAAGTCTGTGCTGATGTTGGATGCAGCAGGCGAGGCCGACGCCTCCAGGCAGGAACTAATGGACCAATCAGCAGCGTCTGAGGCTGCAGCAGGTGAGGCCGACGCCTCCAGGCAGGAACTAATGGACCAGTCAGCAGCGTCTGAGGCTGCAGCAGGTGAGGCCGACGCCTCCAGGCAGGAACTAATGGACCAATCAGCAGCATCTGAGGCTGCAGCAGGCGAGGCCGACGCCTCCAGGCAGGAACTAATGGACCAATCAGCAGCGTCTGAGGCTGCAGCAGGCGAGGCCGACGCTTCCAGGCAGGAACTAGTGGACCAATCAGCAGCGTCTGAGGCTGGTGTGTGGGGGAGCAGCCAGCTATATGTCACAGGTGTAAATGAGAACCATGAGCTACATGGAGCCAAACATTCAGAAGGTGACGACTCTGAGCCAGATCTGTGTCACATCACACCCCCGCACATCAAAAAACTGTCCATCTTAAATGCATCTGAGTCGAGCTTCAAAGCTGATGCATCCTTCAGGGTCAGCGGCGGGTTCGAGTCCTTCGAAGGCAACTTCAACTTACAGCTGGAGGACAGCGACGCCTTCTCAGATGGCGTTCAGGATCCTGAGGAGATGGAGGTGGGGGAGAGGAGGCTGCTGTCACAGCTGCAGCTCCAGGGCAGTTTTAACGTGGACAAATCACTTTCTGAACAGCAACAAGCCGAGCGGAGCTTCAACAACGGCCACACCTCCGAAGTGGATGAATCGGCAAACGAGTCGCTTGTAGCAACCAAGAAGAAAAGAGCAGCAGTGATCTATGACAGCGACGAGGATGAGGAGGAGCAACTTCCTGAACAACTTGAAAATTCCTTCAAGGGGCTTGGAGCCTCCACACCAAAGTCGGTGCCATCTGGCTCCACCCCCCTCCGATCCAGAAGGAGTGCCGGGGGAAACACTTCAGTGGCCTCCCGCCGCTCCTTCCTCCTGTCCATCTTCAAAGACGGAAAGAACCACAACCAGGATGATGATGAAGCTGAGGAGGAAAACATCGTTGATTCTTCTCATGAGACAGTAAGTTTATTATATGTCACCTTCCACGCACACACACATTAAACCTCTTCAGCTTCCAAACAGCAGCTGGTCTTCAGAACTTTCATTACTCCTGATGGTTCTTCCTGTTTCCTCCTTAAACTGCAGAATCAGCTGATCTGTCCAATCTGAGCCTGACTTCAGTGATAAACTGATCAGATCTGGATCAGTCTGACTCTGACTCCTTGTGTGTGTTTATCCGTCCATTCTCATCCTCCATCTTTGATAGTGACGTCTAGAGTCACGTCATCATCGGATGCTCCTATTGGCTCCGGTGGGTGATGTCATGGAGTGATTGAGTTAAATGAGCTGAAAGTTTAATGACGAAGTAGAGCATGATTCTGAAATCTGTCCTTTGTCACAGGAGGAACCAACTGGAGAGACCCTGAACACGGAGGAGGAGGAGGAGGAGGAGGAGGAGGATCACTCTGAGTCATCCGGCATCAGCAGTAAAACAGGAGCGGACATGAGCAGCAACTTGGAGCAATCCACCGGTGAGCTGGAGCTGGCGTCCACGGAGAGAATGGATGAGTGCACCGTCCAGAAGGACGTCGTGGCGTCAGAGGAGCAAAACTACGACTTCCTGGTCAGCAGCGGGAAGGAATGCTACAGCAAAGGGGAGTTGGACGAAGCCCTGGACTACTTCCTGAGAGCCATCGACATCAAACCTGGCGACCCCGAAATTCAGCTCATGACCATCCAGCTGTACCGGCGGCTGAGTCAGAGAAAGTAGACGGACCCTGAACGCAGCACCGGTATCCATGTTCTTCTTTCAACGTGTTTATGTTTAACAGGATCAGCGTTAGCTGTGTTCACTGTCCGAACTGATGCAGTAAATCCGATAATGGTTTTATTTTGTATTTACTTGTTCCTGTTTATATCGACATAAAGATTTTCTGCCTTGAACATTTACTGAATCTGTCACTGAGTTAGAAACGAGCTTCAATCTCATTCGCCCTCTTTATTAAACTACAGGGAACAAATTCAACACAATCACAGCTCAGGTTTCTTGAATTCATGCAACAACACAACTGTTCACACTTTTCACTCAGGGTGATGAAACAGGGACGGGAAGACCCGTTCCATCAGTGAGATGTAAACAACATGTTGATGGATGACAGGACCAGGACCGGGATCAGAAGTGGACCTGACTCATCATGAGGGTCCTGCCTGGTCTGTCTGAGGAGAAGAATCAAGGCCTCAGACCTGAACCAGGACTGAAGGGAGGCTGAGTCAGACTTTATTAATTATATCCCCAGCAGACAGAAGAGAGACAGAGATCATCAGTTTAGAAGAAGGAACCAGCACATAATGATGTTTCCCCTGTAGAATGTCCAATTATTGCTCTTTGGATTTAGTGGGGAAAAAAACAGGATGTCTTGGTAGTTTATTTTGAAGGGTTGTTGCTAAATAATTCCTTAAAAATGAGATAGAAAAGTTCATTTCCGCCTAAATAAGAAAATAATCATTTTAAAACAGCTGCTCGTTGGAGTGAAAAAAAAAATGAGTCATTTATAATCTGCTTTGTTCCACTTCACTGTTAATGAGTAACTAATGAATGAATCTGATTCTGCTGAAGAACTAAACTCTTCTGCACTGTTGAGTTTACAGGAGGCTCCTGAACGCATCGCTTTCCTCCGCACACAATCAGGGGTGATGTCATAAACTAAAGTCTCTCTGATTGGCTGAAGTTTCAAGGTGTGTTTTAATTGATCACCTGGACCTGCCGGTTGTGTTTCCGTGAAGGGCAGTTTCTCCTTCTTACCCCGAACAGGGGCGCTCGGTTTCTGTCACAGCTCAGACCGGAAGGTGGAATCTGAAGCTTTTTTTTTTTTTTTTTTTTTTTTTTTCTCCTCCAGCTGAAGGTTAGTTTTGACATGTGACCGGAAACGAAGCCGACTTGAAAGTAAAAGCTCAATAAAAAATAAAACGAATTTTATTTTAAAGATAAGTTTGTGTTTGTATGAACATTTTTTCAGGAAAACTCCATTTTAGGTTCACGGTTTCTGTGTGTGGTTAATGCTGCAGCAGCTGAAGAAAGTGGCATTTCCAATGTAGAGTCATTATACAGGACCGAAGACATAATGTATTATATTATACAGAACATAATGTTAACAGTACAAAAATTACAAGTACTTTAGCTGACGTCACTGACTGAGGGGTGGGGCTCTTATTTTGAAGTTCTGCCGAAGAGGCAGGGGCCGTTTCCGTCCGGCTGAGACTGCTCCGGATGGTTCAGTTTACGGCCAGAGGAGAGTCAGCCGACCGGGGGGGGGATACACACTACCGGAGCAGACCGGGCGGTCAGCCGACACCTTTAACCCGGTTTAACGAGCCGAGCGGCGGCGGAGCTAACAGAGGCTAACAGAGCTAACGAAGCTAACCGGAACCGGCGGTTATGGGTCAGCCGAAGAAGAAGACCGCTGCTCGGTGTTTAGCATGAAGCTCTGCGGGGGCAGACGGGTGGACGACGACAACAACAACAACAACAACAACTACTACTACTACTACTACTACTACTACTACAACAACAACACAAAAAACAACAACAACAAGAGGACGGTGTGCGACAGAGCTGCCGCCCGGTGACATTTATTCCCCGTAGAAGAAGATGGGAGGAAGAAGAAGAAGAGTGGAGCTGCTGGAGGTTTGTCTGCTGCTGCTGATTGGACAGGCTGTCTGCAGAGGTGAGGGGGGGGGTACTGATATACTGATATACTGATATATTGATCTTCACTCTGATACTGATTATGAAAATAATCATCAGTCAGCTGACTGGTTCCTCCTCCGATCTGTCTGATGTTACTGAAAACCTGTAGAACCTGTAAGATCCGGACCAACAGGACCTGAACCTGAACCTGAACCTGATCCTCATCCTCCTGACCTGAGTCCTGTTTAGACCGCAGGACAGTCCTCCTGCTAACAGAATCCCAGACCACCTCAGATTGGGATCTGAACGGGGTCTGAAAAGATCTAAACAGGGTCAAACTGGTCTGAACAGGACCTGATCTGGTTTGAGCAGGCCCTGGTCTGACCTGTGCTGCTGGTCTTTCAGTCTTGGACCTCCAGCTCCTCATCATGTTCTGATGGTCTCAGTTTACAGACTAAACCTCAACAATGAGTCAGAGTCCACCGACTTTCTGCCTCTTTAATTGTTGGTTTATTCTGGACTCTTGTCAAACGTTCCTGAAAAATTGGACGCACAGGAAGTGACAGTGAAGTGGACGCTCCAACATGGTCCCTTCATCTTCATCATTAAGTGTTTGTTTTCAGTGTTTTGTCCTGACTGAGCCTCCGTACGTCCAAACTCACTGATCGGGATCAGGTATTGATTTGTCTCTTCATGAACTCTGTGTGTGTCTCTGTGTGTTGTGCGTCTCAAAGATTCAGTGTTAAGCAGCTTAGCGTTGTTGTTCACAGCCGACACTGACAGGAAGTAGACTATGTTTAAGACTGTGTGTGTCTGTTCTGTAATTGCTGTATGTGTGTTGTCTGAAACGCACACTCAGGCATTCAGAGTCTGAATTAATCTGAGTGATTTACAGGAACCAGCAACTTTTACAGACACACACTCTTACACACAGACACAATCTCTCTCTCTGGCAACAGCAGTCCGTTTTCCTGAATGATGACTCACTCAGTTTTTTTCCCGTCCCAAACACGAACACGCTGAATCAGACACGTTCTTAAAGGATCCGTCTGGTTGTACTCTGCTGTGTTACGTCAACAGCAGCACTTCCTGTCCGGCTCTCAGCTCATTGGTTCCTGCTGAAGATGAAAGATTTATTCATTTTTCACTAGTTTCTATCAAACCAGCTGGAGAAAATCATGTTCTCTTTGGGGGGTGGGACTATTTTTTGAAGCGGATTGAAATTTTCTAAATTGGCTCATAGACTGTTTATAGACCTGGAAAAGAAGTCAGACTATATTGAAGTCTATGGGAAAATGTCCCTCCTCCTTTATATTGAAGTCTATAAGTAAATGTCCCTCCTCCTCCTTTGTATTGAAGCCTATGGGAAAATGTCCCTCCTCCTCCTTTATATTGAAGTCTATGGGAAAATGTCCCTCCTCCTCCCTTATATTGAAGTCTATGGGAAAATGTCCCTCCTCCTCCTCAGTAAACGTTTTCCTGATGAGTTTATGGTGTCAGTTTCTAGTTTACAGTCTTCAATACAACATAATGTTCATTTTTTAAACGAAGCTCCATTTAGAGGGAAACAGAGCAGGAAGGAGGGGAGGGGGATTAAAGATGGAGATGGATTGGGGGGCCTGAAGGGAGACAGTCGACATCTAGGCTCAGAAAACATCTCAGTTGGACTGAACGGTCACTCTTTAGAGGAAGAGGATTCAGTGGGTGGAGCTTAATGTGACGGGGTGATGAGCAGCAGACAGAGTCCGTCAGCGTCGACGTCACAGAGTTAACATCAGAAACCAAACAGGCGATGACAGTAAACACACCTGAGCACACACAGGACTGCTCACCTCACTGAACATGTGCGAGGCGCTCTAAACAGGAAGCGGATTAGACAACGAGGTCAGTGACACTTTTATTCGTCCTCCATGTTGTTTCTCTGCTGGTCCTCCATGCTGATGAGACCTCATCGTCTCCAAAGGTCAAACTGCACCTCAAACCTGGGCTTTTCAAAATAAAATGTCCAGCCTACATCAGTAAGATGGATTTCTGGTCGTGTGTCCGTCTCAGTACTGAAGTTCCCAAAATGTGTTTCTTCCGTAGTGAGGACATTTTGCCGAAGTGTGGAAAAGCATTGAATCTCATGAAAAAGGTCTTGGCTGGTTTTGGAAGTCCAGACTGTCACGACAGTAACGTTATGAGTCAGTGTTCAGTCTTTTAGGAACAGCAGCTGATTGGTTTGGAGTCTACCTGTAGTGGCTCCTCCCTCTGACGTCACATCAGACTCAGTTTGATGCTCACCGACCGATGTCTCCGCCCACAGAGTCCTCGCAGACCGAAGACCTCTCCTCCTATCAGCTGACGGTCCCTCACATCGTGGGTGGCAGGCTGAGGCGGGACGCTGACGGACAACCGCCCAATCAGGTAATGAGCCCCCCCCCATTTGTTTCACTTCCTGGTTTCTGTTATCCTGACTCAGTAGCTCAGGATCAGCTAATGAGTCAGGTCCATTTCCTCACTGAGTGCCCCCCCCCCCCCGTTGGCTGTGTCAGCAGCAGACGTTCCCTCACTTTGATCTGTATAAACTGAGCAGAAAAAAGACGACACAAACGAGAAGTGTCCGAAGTGACGTCACAGCGTGGAGCTGAAGGTCAGAGTCAGAATCAGAAAAAACACCAAGAAGCTTCAAACTACTTTAGATCAGAACTCTGCGGTACTGCACACACCAACAGGAAGTACTTTTACTGTGGTAGGATATTTAGTCCAGGTCTTTAGTCCAGGTCTGAAATCAGGTGGATCTGGGTGTTTAGTTTTTAGTCCAGTTCATCTGGTCTGATCCAGATCAGATCGTCACCTTGTTTCTCTGCTGTTGTCTCATGTCCCTCCTCTGGTGACCTTTCACCCCTGCTGGGTTAGAGGACGGACCAGCAGCTGTTGGCACCTGAATGATGAAGTCCACCGCTGACTTCCTGTCCTGACTGACCTCAAACACACACACAACATGTGTTCATCTCTTCAGTAATCACACCCCTGCTGCTACACAAAAACAAACACACACCTCGCTGACCTTGGACTAAAGTTTTTCTTTCGTCTGAACTCGACAGAGAAAACGCTTCATTCATTCATTCATTGTTTCCTGATTGATATGTGTGTGTCTTTGTGTGTCCTCAGGTGTCTTATCTCATTACAGTGGAGGGAAATGATCATGTTGTTCACCTGGAGAGAAACAAGTGAGTCTACACACACACAGACACACACTGCTGACTTTGTGTCTTTGAGCCTGTCGGTCTACGTCATGTTCACAGACAGTCTGAACCATTATTATCAGTTCTGATGACATCAGATCAGACACAGCTGATGGCCAATCAGACCCTTGAGGTTGTGACATAATCAGCAGGTAACACACCTGATAACAGACACACAAAGTTAAATCTTGTGTATAAAGGAATTGTGTTCAGTGTGTTTTGTTGTGTTCTTGTGATAAGAGACTCTGCTGATGCTTCAATTTCCAAAACATTATGAACGTGTCACACAGATTCGGTGACCTCACAGCTTCACAATCAACACAAACACAACCGATACACACATTCACCAAAGCTCATCTACAGCTGGGTTCCTTAAACCTTCAGACTGGGGTTGTGTTGTCACTGACACAGAGTGAACCATCTAACTGTTGTTGTTTCCAGGATGCTGCTTCCTGCAGACTTCACTGTGTTCTCCTACAGTCAGAACGGATCAGTGATCACAACCAGACCACCTGTACAGGTAATACACACACACACACACACACACACACACACACACTCAGGTCTAGTCTGATCTGGTCTGAAGCTCTGAGCTTTTTACTGAAACTAGAGTCCTCCCAGAGAGAGAGGCATGATGGGAGTTTCCTCTGTGTGTGTGGGTGTGTGACCTGCTGCACTCTTCACCTCCACAATTACAACTATGACTTTACAACACAAACACACACACTCTCTTCCTGTATCCCTCCCAGAGGACATTATAAAACACTTCCTGTGTGTGTGTTTCCATTCTCTGTAGACTGCCTTCTTTTAAGTCCTAAAATTCATTTAGCCACGAACAGGAGCCGTACAGCTGTAGTGTAACAGTCGTACAGCTGTACAGCCGTAGTGTAACAGCCGTACAGCCGTAGTGTTACAGCCGTACAGCTGTAGTGTTACAGTCGTACAGCTGTAGTGTTACAGCCGTACAGCCGTAGTGTTACAGCCGTACAGCTGTAGTGTTACAGCTGTAGTGTTACAGCCGTACAGCCGTAGTGTTACAGCTGTAGTGTAACAGCCGTACAGCCGTAGTGTTACAGTCGTACAGCTGTAGTGTTACAGCTGTAGTGTTACAGCCGTACAGCCGTAGTGTTACAGCTGTAGTGTTACAGCCGTACAGCCGTAGTGTTACAGCTGTAGTGTTACAGCCGTACAGCCGTAGTGTAACAGTCGTACAGCTGTAGTGTTACAGCTGTAGTGTTACAGCCGTACAGCCGTAGTGTAACAGCCGTACAGCCGTAGTGTTACAGTCGTACAGCTGTAGTGTTACAGCTGTAGTGTTACAGCCGTACAGCCGTAGTGTTACAGTCGTACAGCTGTAGTGTTACAGCTGTAGTGTAACAGCCGTACAGCTGTAGTGTTACAGTCGTACAGCTGTAGTGTTACAGCTGTAGTGTAACAGCCGTACAGCTGTAGTGTAACAGCCGTACAGCCGTAGTGTTACAGTCGTACAGCTGTAGTGTTACAGCTGTAGTGTAACAGCCGTACAGCTGTAGTGTTACAGCCGTACAGCTGTAGTATAACAGCCGTACAGCTGTAGTGTTACAGCCGTACAGCTGTAGTATAACAGCCGTACAGCCGTAGTGTAACAGCCGTACAGCTGTAGTGTAACAGCCGTACAGCCGTAGTGTTACAGTCGTACAGCCGTGATGTTACAGCCGTACAGCCGTAGTGTTACAGCTGTAGTGTTACAGCTGTACAGTGTGTATTGGTCCTTGTCGGTGTCTTGTTGTTGTCCATGTGATATGTGAGTGTGTTTGTGTTGTTGTGCGTTACAGAACCATTGTCACTATCAGGGCTTCATTCAGGACATGGAAGGATCATCTGTCGCCATGAGCATCTGCAACGGCCTCAGGTAACACACACACAGACACACACAGACACACACAGACACACGTAATAAAGACACAAAGGTAAACTCCAGCCTGTCAGTGTCGTCTCACTCTGACTGAACAATCTAAACCGGTCGTTTGTGTTTTCCCTCTCGTCTTCCAGAGGAGTGTTACATCTCTCTGGTGACAGTTATGGGATCGAGCCGTTAGACTCCGCCCCCGAACAACACCTGCTGTACCGCCTGCAGGACGTGACATCACAACCCCGGGGCTGTGGAACGCCACACGATGGGCACGCAAACAGCAACAACACAGAGCACGCTCAGTATGAAACAGAGGAAATCCATCATAAACAGCACAGCAGAGTGGGTGTCCAAACACACACACAGACACACAACAAACACACACAGACACACATTTTATAATGTTTAATTGTGGAATCTTCTTTCACAGATGAAGAGAGCAGTTTTTCCAAAGACTCACTATGTGGAGCTGCTGCTGGTGGTCGACAATGAGAGGGTGAGACACAGACACACACATACACGCACAGACACGCACAGACACACACAGACACACTTTCAGTCTCTTTAATTCTTTCTGCAGTTTAACTTTATGAACAGAAATGAGACGGCGGTGAGAGAAGAGATGGTTCATCTGGCCAACTTCATCGACAGCGTAAGAAAACGCACACACACACACACACAAAGACAGAAATGTCTCTGACAACTGCTGTCAATCATCTGATGTTGGTCTCATGGGGCGGGGTTTGGTCAAATACCTGTTCACTGTTAGACCTGCTGTCACACAAACATCACAGTGGTTGTATTGATACAGTGCGTGTGTGTGTGTTCAGATCTACATGCAGCTGAATGTGCGGGTGGTCCTGGTTGGTCTGGAGATCTGGTCTCAGCAGAACCTGATCAGTACCGAGGGCGGAGCCGGGGAAGTTCTGAGTCGCTTCACTCAGTGGAGAGAGAAAGAGCTGGTTCCTCGTCACCGCCATGACTCCGCCCAACTCATCCTGTCAGTGTCACACACTGAGACACACAACACATGGATGATGATGATGGTGACGATGATGATGATGATGATGTTGTCTCCTGCAGGAAGCGCGGTTTTGGAGTCACAGCTGGGATGGCCTTTGTCTCCACCGTCTGCTCCAGAAGTCACGGAGGCGGGATCAACGCAGTACGCTCTCTTCTAATTGGTCCCCTCAGTAGATGACGGTGCGTTCAAGGTCTCAGTCAGAGTTGGTAAACTCAGCTGTTGCTCTGTTTGTGTGTCAGTTCACCAACAACAACCTGGCTGCATTCGCCTCCATCGTGGCTCATGAGCTCGGACACAACCTGGGGATGAACCACGATGACGGACGGGCCTGCACCTGCCCCGTCAACGCCTGCATCATGAACTCTGGAGCCACGTGAGGCACACGCACACACGAACACGAAGACACACACACACACACAACACTTGGAATCTAATTAACACTCCTCCTCTCCCTCCTTTCTACAGGGGGTCCAAGAACTTCAGCAGCTGTAGTGCGGATGACTTTGAGAAGATGATCTTGTCAACAGGGGGGACATGTCTCCTAAACGTTCCCCGTCCTGATGAGGCTTACAGCGCCCCCTACTGTGGGAACAGACTGGTGGACATGGGGGAGGAGTGTGACTGTGGCTCCCAGAAGGTCTGAAGGCGTTTTCATTCAAACAGACAGAAATATAAAGGGAATAATATTCTGATGTTCAGGAGCTTTATTTTGAAAGGACATCAACGGGAGGAAATCTGGAGTTAAAAAAGGGTGTGTGTGTGTGTGTGTGTGTGTGTGTGTGTGTGTGCAGGAGTGTGAGGAGGACCCCTGCTGTGAGTATCAGACCTGCAGACTGAAGTCTGGAGCTCAGTGCGCCTACGGAGAGTGCTGCAGGAAGTGTCAGGTGAGACTGAGACCTGAGAGCAGAAAGTCTGCTCCTCCACCGCTGAACCGTTCTATTAATGTGTGTGTGTGTGTGTGTGTGTGTGTGTGTGTGCGTGCAGTATGCTCCTGGGGGAACAGTGTGTCGGTCCAGTACAGATGAGTGTGATCTGCCTGAATACTGTAACGGCTCCTCGTCCTTCTGTCAGAGCGACGTCTTCCTCCAGGTGAGACCTGAGCTGTCCCATCATCCTCTGCTCTCTCTGAGCAGGGGGGGTAACACTTCTCACGTGTGTGTGTGTGTGTGTGTGTGTGTGTCAGAATGGACAGCCCTGCAGGAACCAGCAGGCTTACTGTTACAATGGGAAGTGTCAGCACTACGACGGACAGTGTCAGGCCATATTTGGATCCAGTACGTATCATCATCATCATCATCATCCATTTATTCATCATTCGTCATCTGTAAAAATATTTTTCTCTCCTCCGTTGGATGGATTCTTTTCTCCTCCTCACCCTCGTCCACTTTTTCTTCCTCCTCAGATGCGAAAGCTGCTCCTGAAATCTGTTTTAAAGACGTCAACAGTAAAGGCGATCGCTTCGGCAACTGTGGTTATCAGAACTACGGCTACAAGAAGTGTGAGAGCAGGTAACACACACACAGACACACAGTGTTAACAGGTGTGAAACATTTCTATGGGGACATGATGTTTGTATCTGTCTCCATAGAAACGCTCTGTGTGGGAAGCTGCAGTGCTCCAATGTTCAGGCGGCGACAGTTTTCGGCATCGAACCGTCGATCATCAGCACGCCGATCGGCGGGGCTAAGTGTTACGGAGTGGACTTCAGGCTGGGATCAGACGTCCCTGACCCCGGAATGGTCAGCGAAGGAACCAAGTGTGGAGACAACAAGGTGAGGAGGAGAGGAGACAAATAAAGGAAGAGAGACAGAGAAAGAGCAGATGTCAGTGCTGGTTTGCTTCTTCTGTGGTTTTCAGGTGTGTATGAACTTTGAGTGTCGCAGCGCCGACATCCTGAACTACGACTGTGACACCAACGAGAAATGTCACGGACACGGGGTGAGTCCGCCTGTCTGTCCATCTGTCCGTCCAATTGTTTCTCAGGTGTGTCATCACTCACCTGTCTCTCTCACCAGGTCTGTAACAGTAACAGAAATTGTCACTGTGAGAGCGGCTGGGCTCCGCCCTTCTGTGAGGTCAAAGGTTATGGCGGCAGTGTGGACAGTGGACCTACATGGAACGGTAGGTTCATCGTCTGATGTTTCACATTAAAAGCACCTCAGTGTGCCGCGTGGACATGAGCAGGACGTCTGTGTGTCCTCAGACAAAGACACGTCTCTCAGAGACGGACTGTTGGTGTTCTTCTTCCTCGTCCTTCCTCTGGTCGTGCTGGGTGCCTTTGTTTTCCTGCGCAGGAACAAGCTGCTGCGACGACTCGGGCTGAGCCGCAGGAAGAGATCACAGGGATACCAGTGAGACACAACTGACACCACAGACACCGTCACACAAAGAGACACACACAAATGTATCATGTTTAAAATGAATGAAGTAAAAAAAAAATCTCTGGTTTTGTCTTCAGAGCCGATGACGCAGCTTCTTCCAAACCGAGCAGGGGCCCCCCACCCAGAGCCCAGCCTCCATCTGTTGCCCGGGGCAACACCAACAACATCGTCAGAGACGGAGTGAGTTCACTGACTGACTGGGCGTAACATACTGTGTGTGTGTGTGTGTGTGTGTGTGTGTGTGTGTGCACGTGTGCGTCTAACACAGACTAAACTCCTGACTGTTTCCTTTCAAAATAAGATGATATTGAATCAGATTTTTTTATAAATTATTTGAATATGTTTTTACATTAATATAAATTTTTTGGAGACCTTTGAGTCCAAATCTGAGTCATACTGATGATGAGAATATTTATTCATATTTTGCAAAGAGGACAGATTCTGCTGAGCCGGCGTCCTCCGGCTCAATGTGGTCCAGACTCTGGGCCCACGTGTTGTGTGTTTTTTGTGTGTTTCATCAGGACTAACTTCTGTTCTCTCTCTGTATGAAGCACCACGCTCAGCTGCTGCCGTCACAGGAGGTAAAACACTACTGAAATACTACTATCACTAACAATACAGAGACTTCACTGTGACCCCACCTTAAGCTTTGCTGCAGTGCTCTTGGCCGTCTGGTCTGTTGTGTCAGACTTTGATTCTGCTCCGTCAGTCGGCCCGTCTCTGACTTCCTGTCTGCCTTCTAGTGTCCAGTCTTAGAAGAAAGAGAAAGGCGCTGAAGAGCAGATAGAGACACACACAGCAGCTGACAGCAACGTGATGATGTCACCATGTCAACAACATGGACACACAAAACAGTCACACAAAGCTGCTACAATTAGGCAGAACATGGCAGGTGTTTGTGTATCTTCCAGTCTGGGGGTCGACGTAGGAAGTGTAGGCGGGGCTCTGACTCGTCCGTCCACGAGGACACGATCAATGTTGGTGTTTATGGGGAAAACTGCAGCAGGTTTAGAAACATCAGTTCAAACTAATGAGAGACTTCTCCCATGTGAAGGTGGTGGAGACCAGCAGGACGACGTCCTCCCACGTACCGAGGCCTCCTCCTCCTCTGTAAGGAACACTACACACCTGTATGGAAACATTAACACACATAAAGGCCTCTTACTGGCGTTCTCACTGTCTTCATGTGGCACCAAACATTTAGACAGTGAAGATAGATAGTAACTTTAAGCTAATCTCTTCTAGAAGCTAAATGTGAAGCTGCAGAGCTGTTGGCTCCATTTTGTTTGTTATTTGTTGAACGTTTCAAAAAGAAAAGAAGAAATGGGACCTTGTTGTTTTGAAATGAGAGCCAATTCTTTTTTCTTTCTTCCTCAGAAAACCAAAACCTTCAGCTGCGTCACAGCCTCTGGTGCCTCAAAGAGCTGCCCCCCCTCCACCTGTCTAACCATTCAGGATGCCCCGCCCACCACACCTGGATGACACCCTTTCTCCTCCTCCTTCTCTTCCTCTTCTTCTTCGTCATCTTCTTCTTTAGCCTCAGTTCCTGTCTCCCTGGTTACTTAGCAACAGCCAGGAAACGATTCTGGAGCCAAGATGGCAGCCGTGACACCAGCTGGAGGTCAGATAATGAACTAGACCATCAGGAACCTGGACCAGCAGGAACCCCTAACTCTAACCCAAACAGGAAGCGCCTGCTGTCCTCCACAACTCGTCTTTACTCTCTCTCAAACTGGCCTCCTTCAGGTGAAACATCGACTGTCATCAAACCAGCCAATCACAGAACAGTAACCCGTGACATCAACAAGACAAATACCAAATAAGTGTTTCAGCGGGTCAGGCACTTAGTGAACTGGCTAACTTTTGCCGATTTAACTAATTAATTTATGCTATTTGCTAACAGCACTACCAACTTTATGAGTCTTCACACTAGAGTTCGTTAGCCAACTCGCTAACAAACTGCTGGAACAAAAGAGCAACAACAATGTTAATGTTACATGAGTAAAGTCATTCACATAGCTGCTATTAGCTACTGATGCTAGCATGTTGTTACGCTGAGACTGTACTTTAGCTCGGCACATAAACAGTTTTCAGTTATAACCTGTGTTAATGTTTCCTACTTAAACTGAGAACTCTGCACAAAAAGTTGTGATGCTAAATACGTGGTGTCATGCTAACTAATGCTAAGTGTCGAAAAAAGAGAGCGATTGGCTGGTTTGAAGGGAGACAGGGAGCTCTTTCTTTCTTTCTAATTTGAAAGCACTGGTGCCGTCTGATTGCACCTCCCGTCAGTTCAGCACTGTCATAGGAATGTAACACACCCCTGCTGCTGATCTTCAGGTGCGCTTGGTCTCCACCACCTGTCACTCCCTGCTCGGCGCTGTTTCTCCTGCTAAAATTGTAAAATCACATTATGCAACAGTGTCTGAGTGCAGAGCTGCAGGTTTCAGTTCCTCCCTCTGGATGTGCATCAGAATCTGGATTTGGGTCTGGGTGGTACGTAGATGTGTGACTGCTGAGGACTTCATTTAGTTCTATCACCAAGCAAACCTATGCAGACACTTCACACTTCAGCTCTGTTAAATCTGGTCTCTGGAACCAGTTCAGTCTCAATTCCTGTTTCTGTTATGAACATCATTATTAGATTGAACTCTAATCCTACTCTGAGATTGGAGGGAACACACTCTGATCCTCTATTTAATTGTTTGTCTCAGAATGTTGAGCAGGATGCTGTTTGAGACGCTGAGGGTGAATTTGTCAGACATCCCAGACTGCAGGTGTGTAACAGTGTTGAAGAGTCTTTAAACTCACCACTGGATCAGTAACCTGAGTGCAGAGAGCGTCCACTTCCTGTTCAACAATGACGTCACTTGAATGTGAGAGGCTGAAGGAAAGGCCGTGGAGCCTGGATCGGTTCAGGACATTCTGGTTTCTGTGCTGAGCGACTTTGATCAATCCAGGGATTTTTTTCACCACCAGGAAACCAAACGTTTCTGTTTCTGACTGTTAGCCAGTGAGCACACTGCAGTTAACGAAGCTGCTGCACTGCACTGTGCTGTGAGGAAAACACTGCGACAATGTTTTTTATCTGCTTTGGTGTACTTTTGATTTGCCGTCTCGGGTGTTTTTGCACAGAAATGGGTGTGAACACGAGGACTCTCTCTCACATGGCTAACTCAACTTTGTGCCATTTGATCAATTTCATGCCAAAAAGAGCAATCAGTGTTTCCTCCTGAAAGAGAAAGTCCAGAATGAAGTCATGTAGAGAAACAGCAGCAGCTGAAGCTGAAGTTGATGAGAGCGCTGGATTAAAGGCAGCGAGCTGCTCAGGCTGAAGTCGTTTGGTCAAATCCTGCTTTTTCCTTTAAACAACTGTGCAGATTCAAACCGACAGTGAACGTCTCAGAGTGATTTGACCAGGAATCAGTACTGTTCCTACATCACTGTGAACACACACACACACACACACACACTGTCCTGCTGCCACAAACACACATTACAGCAGCTAATATGGATCACTCTGCTGCTGAAAATAGTCTTCAGCAAACACTCTGTTTGGTCCTTTTGAATTTTTTCCTTTTATCTGACAGGAAAGTTCAGAGAAAAAGTGAATGACGGTTAAAAAGTCCAGGAATCGAACCAGCAACTCGTCTGCTGAGAGCATTCTCCCCCTCATGGTACGGCCTGAATCACTCTGAGCTGATTTTTATCTTATTAAGACAAATAAAACCGTTTAGAGGTAATACTTGATCATTCACAAGAATTTTCCTTTAAGGCTGAAACGAATAATTATTTTACTGACTGATTTATCTGCAGAATGTTATTTTGTATTTCAGCTAATTGTTTGATCTATACAATGTTAAATGTTGTCCCTTAAACGAAGCCCAGCTCATATCAGTTAATAATGCTGATGAGGGACAGTTTGAGTCTGCACATGTTGGGTCTGTATCAGTGTGGAACACAGACGGATCCTTTCGACTCTCGATGCTGGCGTCTCATCTGGGTGACAGTCAACACACACTGACTCACTGATGGGAGTCTTACAGCAGTTTGACCTGCGAGAACTGACAGCTGGAGCTCGAGGACAGTACGGCCACCTGAGACACTGACATTACTATGGCAACACATAGAATCCATCACTTTTTTATTATGATAAATGATTTTATATAGGATTTCCTTTATTTTTTTGGGTGGCGGTGTGATACTGTTAATCTGTGGGAATGCAAAAACTCTAAATAAGTATTTTATTTTCTGAGAACTTAAGTGAACCGTTGGAGTTGAAACACAGACGTTCACCCTCCGGACAGTGTGGAATATGAGAGGTATCTGTCTGGTTGTAAGTAGGTTACCATAGCAACAGTCAGGGAGCAGGTCTGCGGCCATGACCGAAATGCCAAAAGTCGTGCTGCGTTCAGGTGCTGATTATTGTGAAAACCATGCCTGGGAGAATAAGCACTTCCTGCAGCTTCATATGATAACAATAAACTTTATTCAAACACACCCCAGTTCTGGTTCATTAGGTAATAAGAAACATACTGAAAGAATCTGTGTGCTAAAGTGATAAAATACCAAATGACTTAAAGACTGTGTGACAAAACTGACTAATTTAACACAGTAAAGGCTCGAAATCATGTTTTAATGTGATGATGTCATGTTCAGTTCCTGTTTTGGGAAGTTATCATTTAAACCCTAAACCCCAGATTTATATATACACACACATTTTTTTAATACAAGTTAATTGCCTCATTAATGAAAATGTATTAATATGTGTATTTTATCTTATTAAATTCAGACTACGTCAATCTGTCCATCATTAGTGGGCCTGGCTCCTTACTCGAGGCGTCATAAACCCGACAGATGAGCTCAGACTGAGATTATTTCAGTGTGAAAACAAATTCTGTTGATCCTGTTTACTGATTCTGGGTTTAAAATTCAAGATTCAAAAATCCGTTTCAGACACAAAATGAAGACGAAAGATGAAATTCATTCAATTTTAAAGATGTTTGTTAAAAATGTTTAAGTCGCGTTATTGATCCTGATAATTGGACCTGTATCTGTCACATATTAAGATTTTTATATTTTCGTTTATTTAATTTTTGTATAAAATTCTGTATCGAGCCGATGTCCCCTGCCTGTTTGCGTCATGACGTCAGCCTCGTGCGTCACTTCCACGCAGGCCTCGCTCCAGACTCGGCGCTCCGAGCTGTCACAGTCTGACCGGCAGAGGCGAAGGACATCCGGGGAGCCGGCCGAGAGGGGAGCCGTGGACACACGTTTCTCCAGGTCAGTGGCCGGGACGTGAGGTCGTATTTGCGGGGGGGAGGAGGAAGAAGCTCCGAGCTCTGCTCCCGCACACAGACACACAATCAGGCGGGAGTTTGGAGAGTAAACGTTAAAAAAAAAAACGTTTAAAGGGGTTAGCATGTTAGCTAACATGCTAACAGGGTTTGTTACTAACCGTCAGGGCCTGGTCCTCGGACAGACTCCGCTGAAACTGTCGGTGTCTGGAGGACATTAGGATTCACTCCGGGGAAGGAAAACTCTGATTTTCACCTCCAGGTTACCTTTATCAGGTGAAACCGGCTAACGCACGTTTAGCCGCTAGCCCAACGTGCTAATGGGAAGTTACAGTAGGAACACGTCGGAGAGGCTAGCCGGCTAACACGGGACTTTAGCGCTTTAGCTCAGAACAGACAGCAGAAACTCCCATCGGCAGAATTTAACCGTGTTTTGGAGCAGGCAGTCATTTTCGGTAACTCATGACTCGTGAAAGGACAAAGTGACTGACACACAACACGGCCAATACAAACTCCGGAGTCCAGTTTCTGGGCGGGATTTCTCTCAGGCAGCCAATGGGGAGCAGCGGCAGGCCGGATTGGGCGGGGCCGGGGCGGGCCTGGCTGAGGGACGGAGAATGGAGGCAGGGAGACTCAACAAGGTCAAAACACTGAGACAGACAGAGACAAACAGGGTGAGACAGACGGGGACAGAGTGAGACAGACAAACAGGGTGAGACAGACGGGGACAGAGTGAGACAGACAAACAGAGTGAGACAGACAGAGACAAACAGAGTGAGACAGACAGGGACAGAGTGAGACAGACAAACAGGGTGAGACAGACAGGGACAGAGTGAGACAGACGGGGACAGAGTGACACAGAGTGACACAGACAGACAGAGACAAACAGGGTGAGACAGATGGGGACAAAGTGAGACAGACGGGGACAGAGTGAGACAGACAAACAGGGTGAGACAGACAGGGACAGAGTGAGACAGACAAACAGGGTGAGACAGACGGGGACAGAGTGAGACAGACAGGGACAGAGTGAGACAGACAGAGACAAACAGGGTGAGACAGACAGAGACAAACAGGGTGAGACAGACGGGGACAGAGTGAGACAGACAGACAGAGATAAACAGGGTGAGACGGGGACAGAGTGAGACAGACAGAGACAAACAGAGTGAGACAGATGGGGACAGAGTGAGACAAACAGCGTGAGACAGACGGGGACAGAGTGACACAGACAGACAGAGACAAACAGGGTGAGACAGACGGGGACAGGGTGAGACAGACAGAGACAAACAGGGTGAGACAGACAAACAGGGTGAGACAGACTGGGACAGACAGAGACAGACAGAGTGAGACAGGGTTAGACAGAGACAAACAGGGTGAGACAGACAAACAGGGTGAGACAGACAGGGACAGAGTGAGACAGACTGGGACAGACAGAGACAGACAGATAGAGTGAGACAGGGTTAGACAGACAGAGACAAACAGGGTGAGACAGACAGGGACAGAGTGAGACAGGGTGAGACAGACTGGGGGACACATGGAGACTCAGCAGAGATTCTGAGCTCAGCTGCCTCTGATGCTTCGGAGGGATTTGGTGGATGTCTCAGGGGGACACCTCAGGGGGACACCTCAGGGGGACACCTCTGTCCTCCTGCTGACCACCAGGGACTCTGCACAGGAAGAGGTTCTGAGCAGATGGAAGGGAGGACGGATTCAGCTCGACCGGACTAAACTGATCGCTCGTGTAAAAAGTTGCTGATCAATCGACCGATCACTGCAGCTCTGAGCTGCTCATGTGGCGTTCACTTCCTCCGCTTAAATCAGGACTGCACCTGAAGTCTGGGCTTCACTGGAATTAGAGCTGCAGGTCCTGATGAAGGGACAAGAGCTAAGTCCAAACTTTGGACCTGCAGTAGACTGCACCTGACCGTCCTCAGGGATCAGCAATCTGTGTTGGTCTGTTTCCGTGCTAACCCGTTAGCCCTCCTTCTCACAGGTGTGGACAGGCTCTGCAGCAGCAGAGGGACCTTTTTCCTCATAAAAACTGTGTAAAGCAGAATAACCAAAGAAAAGTTCCTCTCATGTGTTTGTGTCGTTCTACAGCTGATCCGAAGTTTCATCAAACACCACCCTCTGTGTGTTACAACAAAGTCACACCTTATACCCTAAACTGGGGATGTCTTAGGAGGCGTAGCTACTGTGTGATTGACAGACTGTACCACCCAATTAGGATTGAGTCCAGAGCAGGTCAGCTCCACCCCTCACTCCTTCTCCTATAAATTTGTCTTTTACTGGTTTGAAAAAACCAAGATGGCCGACGGGCAAATGAAAAACTGGAGACGTCAGAACGTTCTGGATTTTGGTGTTAACTCGTTCTGAAGTGTCAGTTCTCGTGATGTTCCTGAGCGCACTGACAGGAAACAGTCATTTATAATGTGGACAGGTGTCTTCTGTCTCTAACACAGTGTCTCTCTCCCTCTATCTCTCAGTGGACAGACCAGTGGACAGTGGACGTTTTCTTCATCCCTCGCAGTGGAGTTTTATTTCCTGTCTTTGTTCTGAGGACGCCCGGCCCGTCGGACTGACCACCACCACCGTGTGTGTGATACTTTAAGGACTGCTTATGCATCGTCTAAGGACTTGTGCGGCGCGTTTGCGCCCGCTCACCGCCTCGCAGGCGGCTCAGACTGTAGGCCAGCAACGGCCAATCACAGTCGCCTCCACGGGCGGCACAAGGACGTTTCAGCCAATCAGGTGCTACTCTGCACCTGTGGCCTCAGAGCCGTTCCTGAACGGGACGAGCTCCAACTATGTGGAGGAGATGTACTACGCCTGGCTGGAGAACCCCAAGAGTGTCCACAAGGTAAGGATCAGTGGAGCCCCCTTCTGGCCCGGGTTTGACTGTCGTGTTTGAAAATGGCAGAAATGCATGAGGGTGACAGTGGAGAGAGGAAGCGCCCCCTATAGGGCGGACTGGAGGAGTTGATTTGTCCAACACATTTTAAGAGTCATAAAGGACGAGCAGGATAAAAATAGAAGCTCAGTCGTATGACAGAGTTTAAGTGAGCAGACAGAAAGTGAAGGAGGCCACAAAGGGCACATTTTAAATACCCCGTCACTTTAACACAGGCCTGTTTGTTGAGTTTGTTTTTAATGGTTCAGATTTTTCTCACAAATCAAACCGTTTCTGCTCAGTGAAGAAAAAAATCTCAGGAACTAAGACACATTTAAGTCATCACTTACTTTCAGTAATTGGTTGAAAAAACTGTAACTGCTCATAAAATAGGTTTGTTAGTTCAAAAAAGTATGTATTTTATTATAAATGAGAAACAAGAGAGTATAAAGTAGAATAAATGGATTCTGATTGGCTGACTGACCTGTTGATCCTACAGCTCCAAAGAGGAGATGGAAAAATACACTGATATGGTTTTTGGTTCTTAAACCACAAATATATCTTCTTATGGATATGAACCTTCAATAAAAGGCTTTAGAAGTTAAAATATGGTTATAAAATAAAATAAATCCTCCTACCTTCTGCCTCAGGAGCTTTTTTTTTTATTTGTTTGTTTATTTAACAGGGACAGTGCACATTAATAAACATTGCTGTAAATGTGCCAGAGTTAGCCAAGAGTTAGCCAAGAGGCTGTAGTCCCTGGACAGATGTTACAGAGTCACCCTAAAAACAGAATAGAATATGAAAATGAAATTGAAATTACAAAGTTACTGAGGTCATCCATAAACATGCGGAACAATCAACAAAATGAAGAAAGAACAACATACATAATATTAATAAAAAACATCATTCAGGACGTCCCCAAAACATACAACACAGAGACTCATGACAAAAGTCACGCAAGACAACAAATACACAAAGACATCAATGCGATCAATCGAAAAATAGATTGAACAAGACCACATTGAGCTGCATTGTTAGACAATAACTAGAACACGCAAAGCAGAAGCACAGACACAAAAAGCATGCACAGTAAAAGCAAAGGCACAATAAGACATGCATGCAGGTACATGATGGCAGACTTGCAAGAGCAAGATAGCAAGATAGCGACAGGTGACAGAAGACAGCAAGGGAAGTTCAGCACAGACAGACTGAGGACAGCAAAGTGCGACTAAGTCTTAGTGCTGACAGAGCTGAGTGCTAATTAACCATTTCTTTAAACGAGCTCTAAATGAACTATACGTATCCAGTTCTCTAATAGTTGCTGGGATGGAGTTCCATTCTAGTGCAGCTTTAACAGAGAATGCAGACTGACTGAAAGTACTTTTTCTGAGTGGGATGATGCAATCCCCTCTTGCTGCACCTCTTGTGAACCCATATGCAGTTTTCTTATGTTGACAAACTGTCTGAGCGGAGGAGAGGTCAAACCATATATAATCTTGTACATAAGACAAACATCTACATATTTAATCAAGTTTTCTCAACTCAACAAGTTATATTTTTTTAATATTGGGCAATGATGAAAATGTACCGGTTTCTTGTCAAGATTTTAATTGTTCGTTTATACAAAGTTTCTGTTGGTTTTAGAGTAGTGTTACTAGCCTGCGACCAGGTTGTTAAACAGTAAATGATATGGGGAATGACCATGGAATGCATGTACATTTTAGCCGCCTCTGTTGACATATGATCTCGAATGAACCTGAAATTTGAGAGATTGAATTTGACCCGGTTACAGACCTTTTTCACCTGAGCCTTGAATGAAAGTTTGGAGTTAATCAAAACACCAAGGTACTTGTATTCAGATACGACATGTAGCCTCTCCCCCGATACAAAAACATCTGGCTCTACACTAGAACTGTTTGTCTTGGTGAAAAACATACATACTGTTTTAAACACATTCAGTTGCAAACAGCATTGCTTTAACCATGCTGTTACATGAGCCATGGAGTTTGTAAGTTTATTAGCAACTTGTGTCATGCTGCCACCACGTCACTTTTAGTGACGTCTTTATATGAACTTTATCCCGCAGCTAAACACACCTGAGATAAAATGCTAATAAACAATAGACAATATGTGACTGCCAATTATGATGCTGGAGGTTCACACAATACATTCTACACTGTGTGTGTGTGTGTGTGTTGAGGTCACTGAGGAGTTTTATGTTACATGTCACAATTGTTATGTAATGATCAAATGTGAATGGTCAGTGTGAACTTGCTGGTTGTAGCTTAGCAAACTAGCGGGACATACACATACAAATACAACACACACTGTACATCAGAGTGATGATATGAAAATGTGGAATGAATGTCTCAACATCACTGTTTTTGATAAAATATTGTTTCCATGCAAAAAAAAAATGAGACTCGTTTTGGTCGTTACCATCTGATGCTAACGAACGTCTGATGGAACCTTTGTTACCCCCGGTCATTTTTTATGAGCTAAGACTGAGCTCAGGTACCTAAAGGAGGCTGTCAGAGATGTTGGCTGCTGTGGGAGGTCTCACTCTGCCTCCACTGTGGATCAGGTGTAATGGTGTTTAATCTGTTCAATTCACTGATCACAAAGGTTAATTTAATGTTCATTTCCGTCGGCACAGTAACTGAACTCAATCCTAAAGATAAAACTTCATAATCAAGAATCACACTAAAGAGAACTGGTGACTATAACTGGGCTTTAATAAGTAATGCACTGACTAACTGGTCAGATTCACTAACTGTGCAGATGAAGTAGAAACATGAGTGAAGGATTCCATCAGAGATCTGTTGGCTTTTAATGAATCACGTCATGTTATTCCTCCCTGATGATTTATTAGTTTTTTCTTCTCAACCCTCTAAGACTCACATATTTTCATCGCTTTGTGTTTCTCTTTTTCCAATAACCAAAGAAAAGTTCCTCTCATGTGTTTGTGTTGTTCTAGAGCTGATCTGAAGTTTCTATCTTTATCTGATCAGGAGTTCTGCTCATTAATGATGAAAAATCAGCTCTAAATATCTGATTGTCTTTATTCTGTCAACACAATAAACTCAGACGTTAGTTTATCTGGAAAATGAGGAAAAGTTCAATGTTTGTTTTTAGTTCTTGTTTTCAGTCTTTGCTGAGTCGGAGAGAATCAGCTGATTCTGAGTACGAGGAGACTTGAAAAACGGAGAAGACTGAATGTGACTCTAAAAGGGTGATATCCCTTCAAAATAAAGCAAGAACCCGTTCTGTAACTGTCGTGTGAGCCCCCCTCCCTCACTGTTGATTTGAACCTCATGGTGATGAAGAATCTCTGAGCACTGACCTGCAGGAGTCAGCATTAGAAACTCGGGCGGGGCGGTTGAAGTTATGAATGAACATCTGGATGTGTTTGTCCCCGCTGAGCTCGGCTCGTAGAGATGTTTGTGAGTCATGAGTCCAGAATGAGCTGAATAACCACAGACAGACAGAGTGCTGATGGGAGGGGGGCAGAATGTTTCCTGTCCTGTTGCCTCCCATCAGTTTGAGCTGCCCTTCTGAAGCATCCCGTTTATAATCTGTCTGTCAGCCATATTGGTTTTTGAAACCAATATATTTGGAGAAAATCTAACTAAAAGTCATCCAGAGTTTGAGACAAGAGCTGGAAACAGGAAGTTCTTCTTTTTCTATTTTATTCATTTATTAAATGTTTTTCATTTTGTGTCCTTCTTCCTTCTCAAACCCCAATCTGTCTCTCCCCCCCCCAGTCGTGGGATGTGTTCTTCCGTAACGCTAACGCCGGCGCTCCCCCCGGTGCTGCCTACCAGTCTCCTCTGGGTTTGTCTGCAGCTCCTCATCTCTCATCTCTGGTCGGAGCTCAGCCCAACGTGGAGAAGCTGGTGGAGGATCACCTGGCAGTCCAGTCCCTGATCAGGGCCTACCAGGTACAGGACTAACCACGAGGGGTCACATGATCCTTTTACTGTCTTCCTCAGTGCGAGCTTGTTTTCTGTTCACCTGTCACTCTGCTGCTCATATATATAATATTATTAATTCACAATTACTTTGAATTAAGATCATTCAGAGTGAAAAATGTAATCTTTTCATTACATCAGATTCTGAATCATGACACTGAAAAACCTTTGATTTAATTTATTTTTGTCTGTGGCTGAGCTTCTGTCTCTCTTACTCATCGTTTCCCTTTAATAAGATAATGTGGCAGTTTTTGATGATCACATTTATTTGTACTATTTCCATTGTTAAAATGATTCTTCTTTGAAGTCAAATGTTGGACATTTTGTGATGTAGTTTAGAGTTTCTCAACCTCATGGATTCATTTGGCTGTTGATGTTTCTGTTTATAGTTGCAGTTCCATTTAACGTCACTAAACTGCTCCACAAACTCCCATGAAGTCTGGTTGAGAAACCCTGATTGATGATGTCATCTGGAGGTGTCTTCACAGGTCACATGAACCAAATCTTTTGTCTTCGTTATCAAAGCTCGTCGCGGCGTCTCGTGTTGATGATGTCATCATTGAAATGACAAACTTACTTCACAAGTCGGCTGGTTTTATATTTAGGGAAATCTTAAGTCATCCTTAAAGGAAAATTAAGGTCTTTTGTGCCAGAATTAAACTGCTTTTAAGGGAGTCCTTAAATTAAAAAAGACCCTTAGCTCTTCTCCTTAAGTATTTAATGTTTTTCAGATTTTATACGTCTCTGCTCACTGCAGCTGCTGAACTTCACAGGAACAATAACTGAATGTTACTGTTACTTACTGACGGATCATCACGTGGTCGTGGTTGTGTCGCTGTGTGACCTGTGAAGCCCTCCAGGTGTCCGTCCTGACCTGTGTGTTTTGATAACCAGGTGTGTGTGTGTTTAGGTGATCGGGCATCACAATGCTCTGCTGGATCCTCTGGGAATCAGCTGTGTGAATTTTGATGTTGCTCCGGTCAATACCGGCTTCCAGGACGTCGGTGAGAACGCCACAACAAAAAACCAAACACAACCAGTGGTGTTAATGTTGCTTTTTCCTCCCACCCTTCTTCTCTCTTTCTTCTCCTGTTTCTCTCACCCTGCTTTTCCCTTTCTTCCTGATTTCCTGTTGACCTTTTTCTGTCTTAATCCTTTGCTCCGATGCTTCTCACCCACTCGCCTCTCCCTTCCGTTTATTCTGTTGCATCTCGTTTTCTCCTCACATCTCCTTCTCCTCTTCACTTTCTCCTTCATTTCGTTCATTCCTCCTCCTCCTGTCCCGGGTGGGCTCTGTACTGTTGTCACCCTTGTAGATCCGAGGCCATCATGTGGCCCAGTTGGACCCCCTCGGCATCATGGACGCCGATCTGGACTCGTGTGTCCCCACAGACATTATCACCTCCTCCGACAAGCTGGGTGAGGAGCAAACCTGTATGAACCTGGTCTGCCTCTAGTCCAGCTGCTTCTGGATCTGACTGCTGGTTGGGCCGTTTGGCTCTGAAACTCTGTCTTCACTCAAACTTTGCTGTACTTTGGAAGTTGTTTTTTTACTTCCCAGGTACAGTGAAGGTTTCTGGAAGTGAAAACTTCTCCTTTATGTGAGCAAACTAAGTCTCTGGATTGTTCTCATATATGATGAATGTTTCTGAACACCAACGGTCTTCAGTTCATGGTGCGGAAACATTTCTGGAGTTTGTCAGTAGATTCCTTAGTTTGTCTGGAAACTATCCCTAAATTTGTCCTTTAAGTTAATTTCATTGTAAACAACGGTTTTGTTTGGAGAAACTGAAAGCTTGAGCCGTCCTCCTCACTGAGGACAGAGCAGGTCTCAGTTTGTCATCAAAGCCTCTTAATCTTAATGGGATTCAAAGTGTAGCAAGAGATTCAGGCCTAAAGTGTTGTGACCTGGTTTTAATATTTATTGAATATCTTTTATCTCAAAGTCTCCCGTGCAGAACAAACCAACAATGTTGACTCTTCAGAGCGAAGACGCTTCTGAACATCAGCGGTAGTTCTCTCTGATGATTTCAGCTTTTTCTAAAAAGCTCTGATTTGGTCTCAATGCTCCTATTGGCTCCACTGGTTGATGTCACAGCCAATCAGAGTGTCTCTGGATCAGTCCTGTATGTTTCTGAGTTTATTGTGTTGACAGAATAAAGACAATCAGATATTTAAAGCTGATTTTTCATCATTAATGAGCAGAACTCCTGATCAGATAAAGATAGAAACTTCAGATCAGCTCTAGAACAACACAAACACACGTGCAGAGCTGCTCATCAAACAAAGAGCATTTGTTTGGGAGTACTTTCAGAGGGGGGTGAATCTGCATTTTTTGCTGTAGTGCTGTAGTGAATATTTGGGGAAGCAGGACAGAGACAATATAAACTGTCTCTGTTGGTTTGTCTCTGCAGGAGATTTGATGACAGTTTGTCGACTTTCTAAAAGAAAAATCAGACTTGACTTTAAAAATGTATAAAAACTTTAGACTTCATCCAGACGAAAAGAGAAGAAGAGTTTCTGTAACCATTTTACAGCCTTTCAGGTCAGTGCCAGCTAACACCAGCTTGGTCATGCTGTTTGCTCAGTGCTACGCCTGTGAATCTGCAGCGTTTCTGCTTGGACAGGTCGGCTCTGAGGCCTCAGTCGTTTGTTTTTAGAAAGCTCTGGCTGCGTTTGTTTCTGTAGAGATGTTTGTTGACTCGACTGTGTCCACCGTTTATGAAACTGATCTGTAAAGTCATGTTCCAAATTAAAAAGCTTCCTGCTTCTGAATGGTCATAACATCAGAGCAGATACTGAACCACAGCTACAGATACTCGCACATGAAATATGATGAGATTAGATGAGATCATGAGAAGATCTGGAACATGAGATCTGAGTTAGACCTTTCATGTTGACGTTTCTCTGGAGCCACAAAGTCTGAACTATCTGTGCCTCAGCTGAAATAATCAGCCATATTGAGTTAGAAGGTTGATGAACACGTCGTTGGAGATGGAGACGGGTCGTGTTCAGATAATCCTTCATGTTTATAGAGTGTTTGACATCAGGATGAAGGATGAAGTCAGCAGGTTACGTTGCTCTGATGTGAACTGAACCAGTTAAAGGGAAAGCTTTTCTGTTTTGGGAAACCCTCAGCGAGGGTTGGATGTGCTGCTGCTTCTGGATTGAGGGCTATTTAACCTCAGCATGGCGTTCAGGGCGTCCGTCCGTTTCCACCACGTCTCTTAATCCTCCAAACCAAACTGAATCTGACGACAAATAAAAGGTGGTGGAGACGTCCAGATGCCGGGCTGATGTTTTTGTTGTGGTTTAAAATGTCCGTTGGTGTTGATTTGAACCGGGGGTGGATCGCTAACAGTGTCCGGGTATCTCTCCCTCTGCTGTCCCCTGCCGCTGACCCATCCAGACGTGGCCATTTTCAAGGAGAGACTGAGAATCCTCACGGTAGGAGGTACGAGGACCCACAACAACGCTGACGTGTCACTGCGTAGGGCTAACAAGCCAGTAGTCCATCAGTGTCCCCACAGCTGTCCGTACAGGTCACTCCCACAGGAAGTCCAGGAAGTGAGAACCAGGTGCTGCTGGATCTGCTTCTGACGTCCTGAGCTCCTGTCCAGGTCTCTGCACCAGAGAGAGGATGGAGGGATATTTCACTTCACCAGAGACTGAACTGTTCCAGGAGTCAGTGAACGGCCTCCGCTGCTGAAATACAGGAATAATAGAAGAACTTTATATGAACATGAACAGTCTCCTCATGATGAGAGGACTCAGCTGAGGTCTGAGACAGCAGCAGCTGTTTGCTGACTTCTTTACTCCGAAGGGGAACAATGTGCTGTAATGTTGGTGAAGTTCAGACTGTGAAATATCCCTCGAAGGCCTCAGTCCACAGGAGACGTCCAGCAGAAATCCCCACACTGCAGATCAGTTCTCTGCGTAGCTTTGTTAGCTTCTAGCTGCTAATAGCACCTGGCCCTGTGCGTAGATGTCTTTGATAGATGATTAGAAACTTCACATGGAGTCTACAAGCTGGATCTGAATTATTTTTAGCTGTGGCTGGAAAAATTGACAATTCTGAAGAGTATACATTATAATTTTATTTTAAAGGTCAGTATGGACATTAAAATGTAACAAAGTCAATAAAAACGCTGACATGAATCAGGACCATCAGTCAGTACATTAGTCCAGTTGGACAGGTGTCAGTCCAGGTGACCTCCAGACTGCCGGGGCCACAGATTTAAAAATGACCCCGGTCATGTGACCTGCTGCAGGCTTCATGTTGTCTTCCTGTTTGTATCCCAGCGATGAAGCAGCCGGTGTGCTGCACCGTCACATACCTGAAGTGTGAAGGTCTGATCCTGGCCAAATTAAGAACCAGTCCTTCACCGTCCAGATGTTTCAGTGAAGTCAACTCAGGAGACGCACAATAACACACAATAACACAAACAGGACACACACACACACTAATATGCACAGCAGCAGGACTGCCATGTTGTGTTTAAGGAACAGGATTCCTGTCTGGAGTTCACAGCTTTTAACGGTGTAAACTTTCACACGCACGCTGAGCAGTTTATGAGGAACACCTCAGAGCTGATCCGGCTCGGGCTCCAGACCTGGACCCGGTAGACCTCCTGTTTGAGCAGAGAGGTGTTCCTGATAAAGTGATCGGACTGTTGTTTGGTAAACAGGAAGTACGGTGCTGTACAAACAGACACATGTGGACTGAGTGTATGATGTGTGTTTCAGAGTCAGACTGCCACTCTCGGCTTAGTGTTGGCTGCAGACGGAGCGGTAAACCTCACAGACCGGTTTGTGCCTGTGTTGTCTTTTGACCCCCCCTCCAGAGGGGGGGTGATCACTGAGTGGCGTTCAGGGTCCGATGTCCCGCCTGCTGTCTGTCAGCATCTTGATTGGCAGCTCTTGTCCGTGTGTCTCTGCAGCTCGTCAGAGGGTGTGAGCTTTCTGATTGGCTGAGCCAGCTGTCAGCCTGTGATTGGTTGGGAAACTTGAAGTTTTAAGGCGGTTTTTGCTGAATTTAAGGAGGCCTGACTTTTTCAGCTGAGTGAAGTCAAAAACATCACAGATATGAATTTATGACACGCGCGCACACACACACTCCCCCCCCCCCCCCCCCCCCTCCTTCAGTAACATCTCCATCTCTAACCATCTGACATTATTAAATAACTGATTCAACTTCCATAATCCTTCACTGTGTCTCATGTTCCCGCTCATCCGTCATTGCCGTCATGGCCATCGCTGCTGTGTGTATTTGATTTAAAAAAACCAGACAGGAGAGCAGTGCTGATCGGAGGCCTAGAGGTCTGGAGCTGTGTCTGGGGGGCAGCAGACCTCAGAGCTGGACTGACGGGGTCTCGGGGTCGGCGCAGAGGACAGAACGACGTTTATCTGAGTTCAGTCAATAGCTTCAGTTTCCAGAAGTTAGTTTTTGGTTTCTGTCATCAGAATACCAAAATAAAAAAACAGGAAATTAAAAAGGAAAAACCTGGAAGAATGAAGTTACCGTGAGGGAAAAGGTAAATATTTCAAAATAAAAGCCTTGGCTATGATCACAGGACGAACCCGGGTTTTAAACTGTTATACTTTATAGACAGATTAGGCCCATCGGTGGGCCTTCAGATTGGGAACCACAGACCGGTGAACTCAGCGTCATCAGACCCCACAGCAGCTCCTCCTCCCTGCTGCCATCCAGACCAGGATCCCTTTAGTCCAGAACAGCTCTGGTCCAGCTTATTTAACCAAGTTTCATAGATTGGTCCCTTTAATCCACTGATCCCAGTCCTGGTCCTGGTCCTGGTCCTGGTCCTGGTCCTGGTGTCAGACTAACTCAAACTGTAGATGAGCAGAAGAACCACATCAGTTTAGTGGAGCTGTGATGTTTCTGAACAACCAGCAGCGTCCTGAGACTCAAACCTGCTGTTGCCTGGAAACATCAGCTGCTCTGTGATGAAAGCGGATCAGGATTTGACCTGAAGACCAGAAGACCAGTGTCCACCCTCCGAGTCTGAGACCCTAAACTCACGTGGTCACCCTTTGACCCTGGAGGTTCATGGACATGTGTGATGGACGCTGGTCTTCAGAGGTCCTGAACAGTCAGCGAGACACAAACCAGGGTCTCCTTTTCTCCTTGTCTAAAAACACAAACCAACAGCAGGGCGGTGTGTGTCTGTGTGTGTGGTTTCTGCTCATACACACACACACACACACATACAAACAATCAGAAGAAGAAAACTACAGTCCTGAATGTTTGCTGTGATTAATGAAACTAACGATGTTATCGTCTGATGTTGTCCTTCTTTCCTTCTCTTTTTTTTGGGGGGGGGGGGGCAACTGATCTTCCTCCTCTGAACATCACCCCCCCTTCTGGTCCTGCCCCATCTCTAATCCTCTTCCTCTTCTTCCTCCTTCATGTTGTGTTATTTCATTCATGACTAACTCTCATCTGCACGTTATCTGAGACCTGTTTGTGTGTCTGTTGTGTGTTTTTCTGGCTCCCTCCATCCTTCATTCTCTCTTTTTTTTTTTTTTTTTTCCTCCTCCCCTCCCTCTCCTCCTCCCTCCTCATGTCCCATGGTGCATCATGGGAACCTGCAGGCTTCTACGGCCTGGACGACTCAGACCTGGACAAGGTTTTCCGCCTGCCCACCACGACCTTCATCGGAGGGTCAGAGAGCGCGCTCCCTCTGAAGGAGATCATCCGTCGCCTGGAGGTAAAGGCTTTATCTCCCAGAATCCTCTGCTCCAGTCCGGCCCTGTGACGGTCGGTGGTTTTACTCTTTCAGAAGAGACCCTGCTGCCGTTAAAACTGTTGTGTTGTGGTTGTGCGTCAGATGGCGTATTGTCAACACATCGGGGTGGAGTTCATGTTCATCAACGACCTGGAACAGTGTCAGTGGATCAGACAGAAGTTTGAGACTCCAGGTGTGATGCAGTTCACCCTGGAGGAGAAGAGGACGCTGCTGGCCCGCATGGTCCGCTCCACCAGGTATACAACTCCACACAGTGGTACACATCTGTGATGGGAAATGAGATTCAGCGGTTGTAATGTGCTGTGTGTGTTTGTGTGTCTGTGTGCGTCCTCAGGTTTGAGGAGTTCCTTCAGAAGAAGTGGTCTGCAGAGAAGCGTTTTGGTCTGGAGGGATGTGAGTCTCTGATTCCAGCTTTGAAAACCATCATTGATAAATCGTCGGAGAACGGAGTGGAGAACGTCATCATGGGCATGCCTCACAGGTAAGACACACACTGACACACAAACACCCTCGTACACACAGGCTTATTAGTGTGTTTGTTCACCACCACCTCTCTGTGTGTCAGGGGTCGTCTGAACGTTCTGGCCAACGTGATCCGTAAAGAGCTGGAACAGATTTTCTGTCAGTTTGACTCCAAACTGGAAGCTGCTGACGAGGTAACGAACGTCCTCGTTAACGTCACTGACGTTCTGCTGCTGCGGGGATCGAACCCGTGGTTCATATCACACCACACGTCCCGTTTAAGCACCTCTGTGTTTTTACATGGATACATGGCTAACGTTAGCATTACTGAGCTGTCAGTGAGTTCATCTGAGAACTAACACAGTTTTAGTCTGGTCTCTGTGGACCTGGTCGGACCTGGTTTTAAGACTCCTCTGAAGTGACGTGGTCACAAGTTGACAGCACAAACAGGAATTGGGTTCAGCTTCAGAGGAAAATGACAAACAGCCTCTTTCAGTCTGGCTGTTTAATGTGATGTAAGAATAAATGAACAGCTTCAGGACAGACAGTCTAATCCATCACACAGTAACATGAATAAATCCTGCAGGACTAAGTCCAGACCTCCATCTCTGGACTATCCTCTGTTTTTATAAACAAGGTCCTCCAGAGGAAACTCATTCTGGACCTGAATCTGCTGTGGTCTCTGTCCTCAGGGCTCTGGAGATGTCAAGTATCACCTGGGAATGTACCACCGTCGTATCAACCGTGTGACAGACAGGGACATCACTCTGTCTCTGGTGGCCAACCCCTCTCACCTGGAGGCCGTGGACCCCGTGGTCCAGGGCAAGACCAAGGCCGAGCAGTTCTACTGCGGGGACAACGAAGGGAACAGGGTGAGCAGAAGCAGACCACCAGGACCTCCCCCCACACATTTTATGTTCATCGGGTCAGAGGCTCCAGACCTGATCCAGCTCTTCCTCCTGAGAACTGGTCCAGTGAAACTAATGAATAGAAGTGATGAGTTTTTAGACCCGTCATCCTAACGTGATGCTCTACAGCTGTGATTCTCAACAGTCTGAGGGTACTCAGCTGAGAAACCCTTAGCCATTTTTAAGGGCTTTTGAACATTTATGTTTCTTTTAAATCTCACATACCCCCATTTGAGAACCACCGCTCTAGAGGAGACTGTTCACTTTGGATTTGTTGAAACTACAGAATCACTGATGACACAGAGATGAAGCTTCAAGCTCCGAATCTGACAAACGTCTGATGAAAGGTCCACAACTAACATTAACAACACAATGATATAATGATGTAATTAGTTAAAGCAGACTGTGTGTGTGTAGGTGATGTCCATCCTGCTCCATGGAGATGCAGCGTTTGCAGGTCAGGGTATCGTCTATGAAACGTTTCACCTGTCTGACCTGCCGTCCTACACCACATATGGCACCGTGCACGTTGTCGTCAACAACCAGGTATCGAACGCACAAACGGACAAACAGATAATCATCTAAGCGACGGAGTTGTGACCCCTCTGTTGTTCTGTCTCCAGATCGGTTTCACCACGGACCCTCGTATGGCTCGGTCATCTCCCTATCCCACCGACGTGGCTCGAGTCGTCAATGCTCCCATCTTCCACGTGAACGCCGACGACCCCGAAGCCGTGATCTACGTCTGCAAAGTGGCGGCTGAGTGGAGAGCCACGTTCCACAAGGACGTGGTGGTCGACCTGGTGAGCATCCAGACCTGAGACCTTCTGCAGAGAACAGCAGGAGTCATGCTTACTTTACACCTCTGTCTGTCTGTGTGTGTGTGTGTCTGTGTCTGTGTCTGTGTCTGTGTAGGTGTGTTACCGCCGGATGGGTCACAATGAGATGGACGAGCCGATGTTTACTCAGCCACTGATGTACAAACAGATCAAGAAGCAGAAACCTGTTTTACAGAAATATGCAGAGAAACTGATCACGGAGGGAGCAGTGAGCCGGCAGGAGTACGAGGTGACACACACAAATACACACAGAGACACTTAACACGATGTTGATGATCCCTCTGTTCTTCATATGGTCATATTTTAGGATATCTGTAGAATAAAAACGGCCCCGGATAAACAGATGAAGATGGATGGAATAAAAACAGAATAGAACCTGTTTTTAGTAAATAAAAGCATCAGGTCTTAATAATCCTGACTGTGGAGTCTCGTCACGCTCGTCTCCATGGTGATCCCTGTCACTCACACCGTCCACGGCCTGTGACTCTGCTCTTAGGAGGAAATCGCCAAGTATGATAAGATCTGTGAGGAGGCGTACACTCGCTCCAAAGACAAGAAAATCCTGCACATCAAGCACTGGCTGGACTCCCCGTGGCCCGGTGAGGCTCTTCAGCTCAGGAACCTGATCTGAGGTCCTGCTGGTGGCCTCAGGTCTGGATCAAGGTCTGGTCTGTGAGGTCGTTGACGTGTTGATCTGTTGTCCTCAGGTTTTTTCACCCTGGACGGACAGCCGAAGTCCATGAGCTGCCCCTCCACCGGTCTGACCGAGGAGAACCTGAACCAGATCGGACAGGTGGCCTCATCGGTCCCCGTGGAGGATTTCACCATCCATGGAGGTCTGACTCCGTCTGACGCCTTCTGATGCTGTGTCCCGACGGTTCAGGTCCCTGACAGCTGGATCTCACTGTTTCAGGTCTGAGCCGTATCCTGAAGGGCCGAGGTGAGATGGTTCGTAACCGGACCGTGGACTGGGCTCTGGGGGAGTACATGGCCTTCGGATCGCTGCTGAAGGAGGGAATCCACATCAGACTGTCAGGACAGGACGTGGAGCGAGGCACCTTCAGGTAAACAGCCAGCCTTCTGAACCGACACACCGTCCAAATCCTGCTGCTGATGCAGTTTGTCTCTTTTAGCCACCGTCATCACGTCCTCCACGACCAGAACGTGGACAAGAGGACCTGTATTCCCATGAACCACCTGTCCCCCAACCAGGCGCCGTACACCGTCTGCAACAGCTCGCTGTCCGAGTACGGAGTCCTGGGTCAGTGTCGGGTCCGGGGGATTACGTGTGAACGGGATTTTGTTAAGTCCGTCTCTGTGGATCTGTCACGTCCCTCCTGTGTCTCCAGGCTTCGAGTTGGGTTTTGCGATGGCGAGTCCGAACGCTCTGATCCTGTGGGAGGCTCAGTTTGGAGACTTCCACAACACGGCACAGTGCATCATAGACCAGTTCATCTGTCCGGGTCAGGCCAAGTGGGTCCGCCAGAACGGCATCGTGCTGCTGCTGCCGCACGGCATGGAGGGCATGGTGAGGACACACACACAGAAACACACTCAGGTGAGCCTCAGTGTCTAATGTGAGCTGGTTTTGTTTTCAGGGTCCAGAACATTCTTCAGCTCGTCCAGAGAGATTCCTCCAGATGTGCAACGACGATCCAGACGTCGTGCCAGTAAGACACACACACACACACACACACACACACACACACACACACAGTTTATTCAGATCGTCTCCTTCTCGTCTCTCAGAACATCACAGAGGACTTTGCGGTTCGTCAGCTGTACGACTGTAACTGGATTGTGGTGAACTGCTCTTCTCCTGGAAACTACTTCCATGTTCTCAGACGACAGATCCTCCTTCCCTTCAGGAAGCCTGTAAGACACACACACCCATCTGATCCTGGTCCGGTCCGATACAGGACACCAGCGATCAATCCACTAATCGATCAATCAATAACAGCAGGAAGTGACGATCAGCTCAGCTGCTGTTTCTGACCCTGATCCAGGACTTGATCTGATCTTTCTTCTACCTACAGCTCATCATCTTTACTCCCAAGTCTCTGCTGCGTCACCCAGAGGCCAGATCCAGCTTTGACGAGATGCTGCCAGGTAACCTTGTCTTAGTCTTTGTCTTTGTCGTTGTCATCGTTGCTGCTGTTGCTGAATGAGTCTGACCCCCCCTCCCCTGCAGGGACTCACTTCCAGAGGCTGATCCCAGAGGGGGGCACAGCGGCGGGGCGTCCAGAGGAGGTGAAGAGGCTGATCTTCTGCACTGGGAAGGTTTATTATGAGCTGACCAAAGAGAGGAAGAACAGAGGGATGGACGACAACGTGGCCATCGCTCGCATAGAGCAGGTACACACAGACACACACAGATACACACAGAGACATACAGGGACAAAGACACAAACCTCTCTCTCTCTCTCTCCTCCCAGTTGTCTCCATTCCCGTTCGACCAGGTGAAAGCGGAGTCAGAGCGTTTTGCCAACGCTGACCTGGTGTGGTGTCAGGAGGAGCACAAGAACCAGGGTTACTATGACTATGTGAAGCCTCGCATCAGGACCACCATCCAGAGAGCCAAGCCTGTCTGGTAACTACCATCGAGGTGTCACCGTGACAGCACTGAGGAACAGGTGCTCACCTTAACCGGTGTGTGTCTCTGTGTGTCAGGTATGCTGGGAGGGAGCCGGCCGCCGCCCCGGCAACAGGAAACAAGAACACTCACCTGATGGAGCTTCGCCGTTTCCTGGACACGGCCTTCGACCTGGACGCATTCAAAGATCAGCAGTAAACCCGCAACAGGAAGGAGCCCCCCCACTCACCCACCCAACTGGACTCAAATCACACACAGATGGCAGCATCAACAAACACACACACACACAAACCAAACTCTCTGCACTACTGAGGAGCTACAACAGTCTGTGAGCACCATGTGGTCAGAAGTACACACTGTATGTGTACTGTAAGTACACACACTCGGCTGTCCACATACTTTTGGCCACATGGTGAATTGAGGGCAGGGCTCGTTTGGGTGACAAAAAAAATACCGATGAGGAAAAAAATGTCAAATCCAACGTGCAGTTTGAGCAGGTTAACTTTTGTTAGAGCATGAATTTGGTATTGATGGATTTCTGTGCAGAACTGCAGGTCTGAAACAAACAGCTGGAAAAAATCAAATTTAAAATTCTGAGAGCTGCAGACGGTTCAGTTCCAAAAAGGTTCCGAGTCTGAGCAGCAGGAAAAGTTAGTTTATGGAAAAAGAAGACGAACCTTCATGACCTTCGACCTCTCAACACACACTTTCCTCCGTCCTCACACACACTCCTCCGCCAGGTCAGCCTTTTTACAGAGCAGACGGTTCAGAACACAGTGACTCTTCCTCCTTCCTTTTCTCATCTTCATCACTTCTCATCCCGACTCTGACACCATCTCCTGTTAGTGCTTTTTCTTTTTCTTCTTAAATGTCTCGTTAGCATTGTTAGCGCTCCCCATTGAAAACAAATGGAGCAGGCTAGCTGGGAGAGATATTCATATTTGAGGATTGTATCACTACAGCAGATGGAGGTTTTCTCGCCTTTCAGCGGGTGTGATTTCTCATCAACAAAAGTTTGTAATTAGTCACCATGGCAACGCTTAATTGGCACGCTGAGATTTCATTTTACTTGTCTTTTAATTTGAAGGGGTGCTTGAGGAATAAAATGGTGGTGTTCATAAACTCAACCAAATACACTGCTGAAGATGATGATGATTTTACCCCTCGGCTTCTCTCTCTCTCTCCCCCCGCCCCCCCCCCGTGCCAAAACTGGACCGGAGCGTCTCATGTTTTTATTGTTTTTGGTGTCGAGCAGCTGAATGAACTCTGTCAGCAGGAAAACAAAGGAATGAAACGACAGCAGAAGGTGAATCAGCTGCAGGTGTTCTGGCTCCTGTGAGACAAAGAAAATGATTTATTTATTTTCATATTGGGGATGAAATTCTCTTCATTATTTTACTTCATTCAATAAAGAAAACTGTATGTACTGAAAATCTGCTTCTGTCCTGATTGGAGGTTTAATCTTCACCAATACTTTCTAACGTGTTGCCTTCAGGTGCAGTTTGGAATTTACCAGCTGGACTTTGTTTTAAATTGACCTTCATGTGTACGTGATACAAAAAGGTTACGATGCAATAAATGATTTAATGACCATTTTATACTGAAGGTCCATATTTAACTTCTTCAGGCTTTTATTATGAAGTTGGTGGTTTTAGGACCAAAAGCCATCTCAGTGTAGTCAGTCAGCCAATCAGGAGAGAGGATCTGATCCTCTGCTTTGTTGTGACATCATAAAGTCCCAGAAGTCCTGATGGCCGGTTTTCAGGTTCAGGTTCTGAATCCAGACTGTGAGGGATTCTCTGGACTGAGAGCTTTGAGACTTTTTCTGGATTATTATAAAACCTGGACCTGGTTTAGGATCAGAGACCAGATGGAGGTCTACCTGTAGACCGGATGGACCTCGAACATCTGATTGGTTTGATATTGTTGGGATGAATGAGCAGCAGCTCAAACGTCACAGTGACGCCTGCTGGACACCAGAGGAGCTGCAGCTTCCTTCTTCCCTCACCTGTCTCCTTCGTTCCTTTCCTCCTCCCCACCTCTCCTCGTCATCCTTCTCTTCTTCTCTAACTTTCCTCACATATTGCCACATTTTCTGATCTCTTGTTGGATTCCTTTGTTCTGTGTCCTTGCTCCCTTTGTTTCCTCCCTCCTCATCAGTGAATGAAACCTCACTGTCACAGGTGTGTGTGTCCAATTACCATGGTAACAGAGGCTCAGGTCAGCCTCATGAAGCTCGTGGCAGCACAGAAAAAAAACCAACAACAGGGATATTGGTGATGTCACTGTGATGTCATCCGACATCCATTCTGTGTTTCAGGAGGAGAATGAGGAGGCGTTGGTTACCAGGCAGCAGGGCTGCAATGAGGAGACAATGGCCAGGTGCATTATGGGAAATGTAGGATTCAGGGTTGTTGTGACATCAACAAATATCCCAAACAACACGATCCATCTGGTTATTGATTTATCTGTGATCTACAGATCTATAGATCAATCAATCATAGTGAGAGAAACTGACAAATACAGAACCGTTATTGTGTTATTGTGTTTGGTTGTTTACTGGGACTGTTGATTGTTGACTGATTGTTTTCTGACACCATTCAGCTGTTCTTCTGTGTCCGTTGGTCTGAAGCAGTCCTGGTCCTGGTCCTGGTCCAGGATTCCTTCAGTTCTGAATCAGATAACTGACCCGCTGATCCGGTCCAGTCTGGTCTGGGGGGGGTCTGAGGTCCTGTAGAGTCCCAGACCAGAGAGGAGGTCCAGCTGTGGACTGGGACTGTCCCTCCTCCTCCTCCTCCTCCTCCTCTCCCCCCTCCTCTCCCCCCTCCTCCTCCTCTCCCCCCTCCTCCTCCTCCTCCTCCTCCTCCACCTCTTCCTCTTCCTCTCCCTCCTCTCCCCCCTCCTCCCCCTCCTCCTCCTCTTCCTCTCCCTCCTCTCCCCCCTCCTCCCCCTCCTCCTCCTCTCCCTCCTCTCCCCCCTCCTCTCCCCCCTCCTCCTCTCCCTCCTCTCCCCCCTCCTCTCCCCCCTCCTCCTCCTCCTCTCCCCCCTCCCCCTCCTCTCCCCCCTCCTCTCCCCCCTCCTCCTCCTCCTCCTCTCCCCCCTCCTCCCCCTCCTCCTCCTCCTCTCCCCCCTCCTCTCCCTGCAGTTCTCCGGTCCGACCTGCTGGTTTCAGTCCGACCGGCAGCAGAGATGCAGAGGATCCACAGAGGAGCGGCGGCGGCTTGCCCTCATTAACCGGAGCTCGGTGGTTCAGTTCCCGGTTCTTCCCGGTTCTTCGGTGTGTGGAAGGAGCCGGAGCTGCGGGGGATGGTGTGGCCCCCTGAAGCCGGATAATCAGACGCAGAGGCCGGCGGTAGGGAGAGCTAGCTCCCGGAGCCGGGGCCGCTGGCTGGATTTTGGCCTCCGGAGGATTTCAGCGGGACACTTTCGGGTTTCTACGCCTTTTAGCGGGCACTCCGGCGGGGGTGGACTTCAGGTGCGCCCGGTCCTTGATGCCCCGGAGCCCCGGAACAGGGCTCGGACACTGGGGAAGTAGAGGAGGTAGGTGGGCTCCCGGATAAACCGGCTCCGGTGGCCGCTGTGCCGCCGTCCGGTTGTTCCGGTTGTGTGTTTTTCCTCCCGGAGGTTCGGCCTTGGAGCCCCGGAGCGGCTGCCCGGAGGAGAGCCGACGGTTCCCCGACAGAAGGCGACTGTTTGAGCCGGAGGCAGGAGCTAGCTGGTGGCTATCTGTTAGCCTCGGAGCATTCCATTGTCACAGCCCGCTGAGCGAGGCTCCCGGCCGGCTCGGTCCGAGCTGCGGAGGGGGGGATACCTTCACTAACGTCGGGCTGTTCCCCTCACCGGCCCCGTGTCACCGGTTTATGGCCGTTTTTAAATCGCCGTTTTGCCGGTAATTTTGCGCCGTTTACACGCGGTGCGCTGCTGTCGTCTGGTTAGCATGCTAAGGCTAAAGCTAGCAGCGGAGCTGGCCGCAGCAGGAGCAGCCTGATCGGCCGCTGAGCGCAGCCAGCCTGCCCGTTAGCATGTTAGCATTAGCTTCCACCGAATCCCAAGATGTCTCCCGTCTCTGTCATTTTGTCGGCGGGTCGGACTCCGGAGGTCCGTGCGGGGGACGCCGGGACACCGTGACGTCACGGCCCGGCTCATTCCGTCATTTTTAAACTGTTTCAGACACAATGTTATTGCCGGGCGCGTGCGTGTGTCTCGTGCACGCGGCTCGGAGGAGGTCAGCGTGAGTTTGAAGGTAAAGACACCGAACCGGCTCACTTCCTGTCACATGACCTGCTGCTCACCACCTGAGGGTTTGTAACTCATTTTAGAGGAAATGGACAAAAATTTGGAGGCAACGGAAGTCCAAATCCGTCAACTGAGACTTCATCAGGCTGATCCGTATTGATTATGGATCTGCTTGGTGATCAATCAGTGTTCATGTCTTGTCCCTGATTTCCTCCGGAAGTGTCTCTGGTCACGTGTTGACCCTTCATGGACACACCAGACTCATTTACAGCTGAATCTCTGCCCAGATGAGGAAAGACTCCTGTTAGGTGTCCTCGGGCCGAGCATCATCTTCTCAAACTTCAGCTGCTGATGGAAATTATGACAGTAACATCCAGGAAGTGTGAATCTTTAATCAGCCTCACTTTTTGGAACTCTGCTGTTTGAACATTTTCACTTCCTGTTTCTGTCATGTGATCAACAGATCAGCACGTCTGGTCCTGGTCAGTTAGCGTGTTATCAAGCAGCCTGGTCTGCTGTGTGTGTGTGTGTGTGTGTGGCAGAGAGGCGGGAAACTTGAGATGGTTTTATTAATGGTGAAATGGCCTAAACTAGTCCCTTAGAAACCATTTCAGAGGCAAAACTAGTGAATTCTAAGATGGTAACTTTGCAAAGCATTATAGGTGTTGGAGTCTTTGTTATGAACTGAACATTAAATAGCTCTGTTTTTCTGTAAATCTACATTTTCCCAAATAATTCAGTGAAATGAGTTTGCACAGTGAGAGACCGGTGGCCTGTTAAATTGCCTGTGTTGGGGGGCTGATGGGAAATGTAGTCAGTGACTGAGATATGCCATGTGTCCGTCTGTCTGCAGGAGTCTGTCTCTGTCTGGACCCCAGTGATCCCCGTCCACCATGAACCCTCTGAACCAGATGAAGGCGGGTCTGACCAACAACCCACACAGGTACACACACACACACACACACACTTCATCATCGGTGTTGTGATGACTGAAACATCTAAAATGCAACAACTACACAAAGCGTGTAACTGTTGAGTCTTCACACATCATGTGACCTTTGACCCTCACCCATCAGCGACGGCTCGTACCCTTACGACCCCTCCAGCTGGCAGCAGCCCACCAATCAGCCCACAGGATCCCTCTCCGTGGTGACCACCGTCTGGGGCTTGACCAATCCCTCGGCCAGCCAGGTACGACATTTGTGAGGGATTTATGAAGACGGAGCAGCTGTTTGCAGATGTGACGTGTGTTTCTGTTTGTCAGGGTCTGGGCGGAGGGGTGATGGGGCCGGGGGCCAACCCAGGCGGAGGGCCCATGATGCAGGGCCCCGGGGGTCCGGGCATGGCTGGCGGGCCTGGTGGTTACATGGGCCAGCAGGGCTACGGAGAACCGGGCAAAGGCTACGTGAACCAGGGAATGTACGGCCGGACGCCGGGGGGCTACGCCGGAGGACCGGGGGGGTACACAGGGAGGTGAGTGCTATGACTGATCTGATGAAGCTCTGATGATTGATCAGGATTGGTTTTGAACCAGTGTGACTCTGTCTGTCCGTGCAGCTACCCGACAAACCCCGGAGCCTCCAGAGGGTCAGCTGACTTCACACAAGCTGCTGCTGCTGCCGTCGCTGCTGCTGCTGCCACGGCAACCGCCACCGCCACTGCAACCGTAGCCGCCATCCAGGAGAAACAAAACCAGGAGATGAACTATGGACAGGTAAGGAGGGGTTCACTTGGGTCAGACAAATCTGAATCTGAAATCACTGACTGAAGGTCATCAGGGGTCAGGATCATCATCATCATTAAATCCAGACTGAGTTGAAATCAGCTTGTGGTCCAGTTCTGATTCCTTCAGAGCATCTGTAGACCAGCAGCATGGTTGGAGTCTGAAACCCTTTTAGAGTTTCAGTCAGTCTTTGTGTTTCATTTTTTAAAACTCTCCTCATATTCAGAATCAGCCGATTCTCTCTGACTCAGTAAACACTCTGTTTTCTGTAATCGGGGATGATGATGATGAAGCTTCTGGAGAAAGTAGCTCAGAAAACAAGAAGAGACTAAAAACACGCAACGAATGTTTCCTTGTTTGGAGGCGTCGACACGGTCCCGTTTCCTGTTTCCTGTTTCCTTTTTGGTCTTATGTCAAAGTCTTTAAGGATCACATGATCCACCTTCAGTCCCTGAACGTCACACAGGAAGTGTCCATGACTTTGATGTGACTGACGCTTGTGTGATATTTTCCAGATGGGGGGTCCAGCCTATAACAACCAGTTCATGGCTCACTCTGGCCCCCGCGGCCCCCCTGGCATGGCTCCTGGAGGAATGGGCCCTGGACCAGGTCCCACCAGGGGCCCCCCATCAATGGGCCCCATGTATGGACCTGGAGGGGGCCCGCAGAGGGTCCCTCAGCACCCAAACTACGGCCCTGGACCCCAGCAGGGCCACCTGAGGCCCCCGCAGGGCCTCAAACGGCCCTACAACTCTGAGGTGAGTTTGATGAGCTGAGGTCCGATGAGGTCTGATGAGGTCTGACCCCCTTACTCACTCGCTCTCGTCCCTCAGTCCTTTCCAGGAATGGCTCAGCAGTACGGTGTCCCTGTTGGTTCCAATGTGAACGTCATGTCCGGTCCTGGTGGCGCCGGCGGTTCGATGGCAGGTTCAGGTGGAGGTGGAGGTGGTCATGCTGGGCCCGGTCCGTACTCTGGACCCAACATGCAGTACCACCCAGGTAAGGTGTCTGTGCTGCATTCAGGGACTTTACTATAACATGTCAATGTGTGGACAGGAAGTGGAATGAAACCAAACGTATGGTGATGGCGTGTTAATGTCAGTCACAGCTTCCTGTTTCAGTCAGCAGCTGATTTTTCCATCTGTTGATGTTTCCCTGCAGGTCCAGGAGGGCCAGGGCCTGCCCCCCAGCGCTCAGGCTCCTCCCCCTCCTATCAGAGCCATAAGATGTCCCTCCCACAGTACCCCCCCTCTGGACCTCCCAACTCTCAGTACTACAAGGTGAGTGCTCATAATTAACCAATCAGTCCAGCTGCAGGAGTCATGTGACCTGAATCATGTCTGACATTGTTGCGTGTTTGAGCAGCAGGACCAGTTTAACGGTCAGAGTGGTGGCAGCTTAAACGCTCTGACAACAGGCGGCGGTGGCGTTTACAACTCCTTCAACCAACCATCTGGGGTAAGATCCAGATCAGGTCCAGATCAGATCCAGACTTCAGATGCAACAGTACTGAGTTTTACTTCTCTCTCTCTCTCTCTCTCTCTCAGCCTGGTCGAGGGTTGCCAGGTTACCCCTCCTCACCCGTCCCAGGTAACCCGACCCCTCCCATCACCCCCAGCAGCTCCATGGCTCCGCCCTACATGTCGCCTGGAAACAGCGACATTAAGCCAACGCCCTCCTCCTTCCTGCCTGACATCAAACCCAACATGGCCACTCTGGCCCCGCCCCCTTCTACAGGTAACACAGTTTTCCAATAAAATTAACCGATCAGAGAACAAAATAATCAATAATCAATGATATGAACCAGAATAAATCACGATCTGTTTCCTCTGTTTTGTTACCTGACTCATCCCGGTCACTTCCTGTTCACAGGTAACCCCAGTGACGACCTGCGGTTAACCTTCCCGGTTCGTGACGGTGTCGTCCTGGAGCCGTTCAGGTTAGAGCACAACCTGGCTGTGAGCAACCACGTCTTCCAGCTGAGGGACTCCGTCTACAAGACGCTCATCATGAGGTGAGAATCAGATCTTTCTGAGTCAAACCTTCACTGACCTATTCACTAACTCTGTGTGTGTGTGTCTGTGTGTGTTTGTGTGTGTGTCAGACCGGACCTGGAGCTCCAGTTTAAGTGTTACCACCATGAAGACCGTCAGATGAACACTAACTGGCCCGCCTCCGTCCAGGTTCAACTTTCATCATCTTCCTCGCTCCTGTTTTTTTTTTTCCTTTTCCCATCATCACTGAGGTGTCTTCATTTGCCCCGCCCCCCCAGGTCAGTGTGAATGCGACTCCTCTCACTATCGAGCGAGGCGACAACAAAACTTCCCATAAGCCCTTGTACCTGAAGCAGGTGTGTCAGCCGGGCAGAAACACCATCCAGATCACTGTGACCGCCTGCTGCTGCGTAAGGACACACCGCATCACACACACAAACACAAACACGCCCACTGTCACTGACCTCGGGACTAATGTTAGCCCCCCCCCCCCCCCGCAGTCTCACCTGTTTGTCCTCCAGCTGGTCCATCGTCCGTCGGTTCGCTCTGTGCTGCAGGGTCTGATGAAGAAGAGGCTGCTTCCTGCAGAGCACTGCGTTACCAAGAGTGAGCCCCTCACTTCTGACCTCTGACCTCTGACCTCCTCCAGAACTGTGCTCCTAATCTCAGCTCTTATTCTCAGTCAAAAGGAACTTCAGCAGCGGTTCGATCCCTGGGACCCCCGGGTTAAACGGAGAGGACGGCGTGGAGCAGACCGCCATCAGAGTGTCGTTAAAATGTCCCATCACTTTCCGCCGCATCCAGCTGCCTGCCAGAGGTCACGACTGCAGACACATACAGGTCAGAGGTCACCAGCCAATCTGTGATGGAATCTGGGCTGCATGTGGGTGAAAGGTCATCTGACATCCTAGTCGCCATGGAGACCTCAGCCGTCACTCCTGTCATTGTGTTTCCGTGACAACAGTGTTTGTATGTCCACAGTGTTTTGACCTGGAGTCGTACCTGCAGCTCAACTGTGAGAGAGGAACCTGGAGATGCCCCGTGTGCAAGTACACAACAAACACACACACACACACACACACACACTGTGAAGAACAAGTCTCATAGCTCCTGTGTTAACCTGCCTGTGTGTGTGTGTGTGTGTGTGTGTGTGTGTGTGTGTGCGCGCAGTAAAACAGCTCTGTTGGAAGGTCTGGAGGTGGATCAGTACATGCTGGGAATCCTCATCTACGTTCAAAAGTAAGAAACTTTATTTCTCACCACCCACAGCCGGTCCTGGTCCAGGTCCTGGTCCTGGTCCTGGTCCTGGTCCTGGTCCTGGTCCTGGTCCTGGTCCTGGTCTTGGTCCTGGTCTTGGTCCTGGTCCTGGTCCTGGTCTTGGTCTTGGTCCTGGTCTTGGTCCTGGTCTTGGTCTTGGTCCTGGTCCTGGTCCTGGTCCTGGTCTTGGTCTTGGTCCTGGTCTTGGTCCTGGTCTTTTGTCCTGGTCCTGTTTGTATCTAACTTAAATGAACCCCCCCCCCCAGCTCAGAGTACGAGGAGATCACCATCGATCCGGTCTGCAGCTGGAAGCCAGTCCCGGTGAAGCCGGACCTGCATGTGAAGGAGGAGTCCGACGGGCCCGTGCTGAAACGCTGCAGGACTCTCAGCCCGAGTCACATGGTCCTGCCCAGTGTCATGGAGATGATAGCGTCACTTGGCCCCGCCCCCTCCTCTTCCTCTTCAGCGGCCCCCTCCTCCTCATCCTCCCCGATGCCCTACCCCTCCCTGCCTGCAGGGGGGAGCAACAACAGCAGTAACACACCTGACTATCCCGGACCAGGTATGCAGGGGGAGGGGCTTTTTCTGTCCCTCAGGTCGGTGGCTGATCGATAATCGATGTGTTGATCTGTCTCCGTCAGCTCCGTCCTATCCAGCTCAGTCCGGCAGCTTCTCAGACTTCACCGGTCCTGGGACTCCGGGGGTGGGGGGGGACTTCTCCTCCCCCGGCCCCCCCCCCTCTGTCTTACCAGTCTGAGCTCTCCAGTGCCCTCCTCACGCCTGACAAACCCCCCCCTCACCCGCTGGCTGGACAGGTACAGTGACTCGTCTTCATCATCTTCATCGCTGTCACACTGAGTTTGAGCCGGTTTAGATTCTCTTCCTTCGTGTCCTTCTCTCCTTTCATTCTTCCTCTTTTTCTCCCCTCTCTTCCTTCCCTCCTCTCCTCCCCCACTCAGATGCCGGTCTCTGGGCATTTGGACTCAACTTCCCATGGTGCTCCTCTCTCCCAGCAGCAGTCACAGAGTCTCCATGGCAACTCCCAACTGGGGGGCGGCAACCAGATGATGCAGCGTAGCAACCAGAATCCCCGTCTCCAAGGCGACGGCTCCTTTGGGCTTGGGGGGTCTGCAGATGTTCCAGAACCTTCTCTGGATGTAAGTGGAGCTTCAGATCAGCTGCTGTCTTTCATGTTGTTGTCTGTCGGAGATCGACGGTAACAGAAGGAACATGTCTTTCCCTGCAGTTACTTCCTGAGCTCACCAACCCGGACGAGTTGCTGTCTTACCTCGGACCTCCAGACCTCCCGAGCAACAACAACGACGACCTGCTGTCCCTGTTTGAGAACAACTGAACACACACACCTGGTGAATTGAAACCAACTTTAATGTAAAATACAAACTCTTTTTCTCTCCTTGTCCACCATCATGAGTGTCGGCCGCCGCTGTCAGGATGGACCGATCAGAGGGAGCGAAACAAAAAAAACAAGAACTTTTAAAAATGAAACCTCTTTGATGTGTGACTATGAACTTTATTGTTTTTTTTTTTATTCTCTGAAACTGTATTTTGATGCTTCATCCTTCATTCCCAGTCAGAGTCGATGGCTCCACCGCTCAACATATTTGAAGTGAGTGTTTTTATCGCAGATCATCATCTTCACTGATCCACCTCCTTCAGGACAGTTTTCGTTCGTTTCATCACGACGGGAGGTTTCTGGTCCAGGTTAGCATCAATAGCTGAAGATGATCTTTTTCTGTTGGCAGTGAGCCTTTTACATTGAGCTTCATTTGAAACAGTCGTGTTGCGTTCATGTTTCAGCGTCTGTGTGGAAGAATTTGATCTGAACTGTTATTCCTCAGTTCAGTGTCACTTCACGTGGTTTCAGGTTCACATAATCTTCACTGCAGCTACATCCAACGTGTGTTCAGCACTGACAGGACGTGAACGGCTGTCATTTTCCCTTTCACATTAAAGCGACAGAAACAGAGAGACTCTGGCTTTTATAACATTCACAGTCCAACAGAAGCGTTTTTACTTTTCTAGCTGGTGAATATTTTACTGAGAGCTCCAACAGAAGTTCTGCAGATGTTGTAGCCGTCTTCAGACTGAGCTGCAGGTGAATCACACCTGTACCTGCTCAGTGTAAAGTCGACTGTCACAACCTGAAGTGAAACATGAAGATAAAACCGGCTTCACGCTGACGTCACGTTGGTCCGAGGTCCACATCTTTAAAGGAGTTTAAACTCCGCCCACACTGAGGGGAAGCCATTGGGAGAAGGTGTGACCTCACAGGAATCAGTTTTTGGGTCACAGCCTGGAAACGGAGCCTCAGTTTGTATATGTGATAACAAAGAAGAGTTCACCTTCATCATTATTCTGTATGTTGTAAAGTGACTAGAGTCCAGACAGTTGTGGTGTCTCCATGTCCCAATGAGTCCAGAATCTTCTGGACCAGAAGAACCTTTACATGATCACTCTGTATGATTCAATAATGATGCTAATAACAATAATAATAATAATAACCTTTGTAATTTAATAAACACACACTGGAAAGACAGACAGACGGCGTCTGTGGTGTTTTTATCCCTCAGTTCATCAGAAAAACTTTAATGAAATAAATATTCAGCTAAATACAGATGAATTAATGGAAACATCTTTTGTCACCTCTGAAAAGAACTGGAGACAAAAATAACAATAAACTGTCGGTGTAGAACAACACACACTGACCACTTTATTAGGTCCACCTGTAACGTCGATGAATTCATCACAGAGATCGTTGTGGTTTGAACAGAAGAGGCCGCCTGCTGTCCCGCCCACTGACAGTATCCATGGCAATGATGCCATTCAGTTTTTGTTGTAAACTGAAAAATAAACAAACTTTGTGTTGTCAAATCTTCAGTTTTCAGTTTGTGATTCCTGAGATGTGATGGGGGGGGTGGGGGGGGTGTTAGGGTGTTGATGATGCCAGCAGGCACCGCCTCCTCTCTGTGAGCATCAAAGGCCGTCAAAGGTCACAGTAAAGGTCACTGGTTGATACCAGCAACCCCCCCCCACATCTGAGAGAACCACCAACATCAAACACTTCACTTCCTGTGCTGAAGTCATCCATTCTATCCCCCGCCTGAAATAACTACTTGAAAATGGTCCCGCCCCTCACTCACCTGTACCATCACTCATCACAAACAGGAAGTAGAGCCGTTGGGTTCCCTTTCCGGTCACACTGCGAGCTTTTTGTCCGAAAACCTCACTGACAAACAGCGATTATATACTTTGAGTTGTTTCCATTTAAAAAAAAATTTTTCTTTTCAAGTTTTCCATCTTTTCTTTGAAGGGTCAAAGGTCACAGCTGTGTCACCGGAAGTGCCTTTTAGTGTTTTAAAGACCAAACTTGTTCTTTTTTTTAATTTGTGCGCAGAACAGGATGGACCGCGCCCTGACCGCGTGACCGTGCACACGCTCCTCAGTCAGATGGCGGGGACGCGCCCTGACTGCGGGCCTGGACGTTCACGCGCTGCGCCCGCTGCGCGTACTGGATGCCCGGGCTGTCAATCACCTGTGGCGCGCTGGACTGGAGATTGCTGAGCTCGAGCTCTACGGACCCGGACACCGGAAAGGGGCGGAGCTATGGGCGACAAACCGTGGAAACAGCCGAGCTCCGCCCCGACGGTCCGTCCTGGGAGCTGAATGGAACCCGCGGAGGGAGGGGTCAGCCGTTCAGACTGCTGATTCGCCAGAGCCAACGCCAATCAAATTCTCCCGAGTCATTGATTGGCTCAGGGCGGTTTAACACCGCCCACCGGGGACTTGTATAAAACTAATCCACAGTCTTCCATCTTTTTCGGTTCCTCGCGGCCGTCGGTGTCCTTCTTCAGTCGACCCGTTCCACTTCCGCCTGCAGACATGGCTAACCCCAAAGTCTTCTTCGACATCAAGGCCGGAGACGCTTCCATCGGCCGGGTGGTGATGGAGGTAAACCGCTGAACGGTGAGCCCGGTCCGGGCCGGTCCGGCCGCCGGCTCTGTGCTGGATGCGGTGCGTGACGCTCCGCTCGTCACCGGCCGTCACGGCGGCTCGCGGGATGTGTGCACGTGTTTGTGGCGTCCATCCAGCGCGGCTCCACGCGCTAACGTGACCTCCGGTGGTTTTATGTTCGGTGGTGGTCCGGACGGTTACAGGCTTACACCGAATGACCATCAGCCCGCCGGTCGGAGCCGTTATGGCTGCGGCTCTTTGTTGCAGCGTGTCGCGGCCTCGGCCGGAGCCCGGAGAGATCCGCTGCGGCCGGCTAAAACCCGCCCGGCCGCCGGAGGAGAGCCATCCCCGGTTAGAGTCCGGCGGTGTGGGGGGGGCCCGGCCCCGCGGTCACCGAGCAGCTCCGGTGTTAGCCGGAGCTAACTGCGCCGGTTCATGTGTTTGGAGGTTGGGGGGGGGGGGGGGGGTGATTCTGGAAAGTTCCACGGCGGTGGCGCGGTCGGGGGAGAAGAGGGGAGGGGGGCTTTGCGGGAAAATGCGGATGTCGGAGCCTCCGGCGGGGCTCCGGAGTCATTTGTGCTCCGGAATGTTACATAAGAGCCGGCGGGCCGCCGTCGGTGAGCCGGACCACCGACGGGCCGGCAGCCATTTTGTTGTAGCTGTGACTCAATGGGCGTTCCCGCGCGCCTTCAGAGAACTTTGAGCCTCGGATGATGTTCGCGGTCTTTATCTGTATTTGGCGCCTCGGGGCTCTTTAATAAACAGGAAGCGCCGTAAACAAACAAACAAACAAACAAACAGGGAGTCTAACCGGGTCAGATCAGCTCTGGGAGGAACCGGCAGACATTTTGTTTCAGTGTCAGGAATGTGTAGGTCTGTTGGGGGGGGCCATCATGGAGGAGCTCACTTAACGCTGCATCAGGTCTTTACTGCTGAGCAGGTGGACCAGGCTGCAGGACTGATCTGGATTCAGCTGTCTGCAGCCCCCCCAACACACACACACACACACACACTGCCTTCAGTCTGCTGCAGTGCTGCAGTCTCTCTGTTTCCTCACTTCAGTCTGAAGCTCTCTAACTGAGGCAGTAAACGGATGTGATGGGCTGGTTTCCTCAGCTGGGACCGAAGTGCAGTCTGATAATCGTGTGTTTTGGCTGAAGGCCTCCAGCCAAATGTTTCTTCATTTACCTGTTAATGCCCGTCCACGAGCTGTTATCAGTCTGGAAATGAAGCACTGATTTCACACCCTGTTTGTCCAGAACAATCAACTGACTCACTTGCCCCCCCCCCCTTATGCAGCTCCGCAGTGACGTTGTGCCCAAGACTGCTGAGAACTTCCGCGCCCTCTGCACCGGTGAGAAGGGCTTTGGCTACAAGGGCTGCACCTTCCACCGCATCATCCCTAAATTCATGTGCCAGGTGAGGCTCGATCAGTGAGATGAGACCGGCTCGAGGATTTAAAAACACATTTCAGTTCAAATTAGTTGGTTTTCTTACAAGCAGCATTCACCCTGAACTTTCTGATTTAATAGTTTAAAATCTCTCAAAAGTTTGAATTTGAATGAGGAGGAGCTTTTTTTTTTTTTTGAGAGGGTTGACAATAAATCCTAAAACATGGTGAATAATCCTTCTGTTTCTGATGAAACAAACATTTGAACTCTTAAGCTCTGCTTTTCTTTCTGGTCTGAGTATGAACTGAATATTTGGGTGCATTTTGTCTAATGAGCAGTGTGAATGGGCCTCATTGATATTTTATCAGTGGGTGTGAAATAATTAGCTGATTAAATAAATGTGGTGTTTGACACGCAGGGCGGTGACTTCACCAACCACAATGGAACTGGAGGAAAGTCCATCTACGGCAACAAGTTTGCTGATGAGAACTTCACCCTGAAGCACACCGGCTCTGGCATCTTGTCCATGGCCAACGCCGGGCCCAACACCAACGGATCCCAGTTCTTCATATGTACAGAGAAGACAGCATGGTGAGCTAACGTGCACCACAAACCTGTACCTGGCCTCAGAAGGACCAAGAACAGGGCACAGAACTGAGTCCTGGTTGGTTGTGGTCTTGACTCAGTACCTGACTTCAGCTGAAATGGGGTCATGGACTGAGACAGGTACAGGACTTGTGTTCTTGTTGTTGGTCTGCGGCCCAGGCCGGTCTTGTTCCCAGTGTGACTCCATTGACCCTCTGTCCCCGCAGGCTGGACGGGAAGCACGTTGTGTTCGGGAGCGTGGTTGACGGGCTGGACGTAGTCAAGAAGATGGAAGCCTACGGCAACGCATCCGGCAAAACCTCGGCCAAAATCATCATCGCCGACTGTGGGCAGCTCTGAGCTGCAGCACTTAACCCTTTCTGCTTGCCCTGTAGCCACGCCCCCTTCAGGCCACCACCCCCACCCATCACCGTTCAACATTCCTATTGATGGAGATTCAACCAACCCCCCCCCCCCCTTTTTTTTTTTTTTTTTTTAAATTCTGTTCTTGTTGAAATCATGTTGCTGCATTTGTGACTTTGCTTTTGAAAGTTTCTTTTGCATTAACGTTTTTTTTCCACAAAGTCCCAACGGTTTTTTTGTTAAGTCAAAAAAATGAATAAGAAAATAAAACAAAAGATGCCTTGACAAGTGAAAAGTGTCGGCTTTTTGTTTTGGAAAGTTTTCCTGTAAAAATCGAACTGATGCGACTCAGCAAAAACAAAGTTCTAAAAGTGGAGTGAAGGAATCTCCGATCTGAGAAGTGAGGTGGCTGAACACGAGTCTGCGGCTCAGCTGGTGGACTCACACCTGTCGGATATTTGTTCAGACTGAACCTGCAGAGGTATTTAATTCACGAATCAAACTCAGCCCAGTTTGGTCTCAGCAGGATTTTTCAGGTGAGTCAAACACCAGCAGAACCCCATTTACTGCCCCCCCACCATTGTCTCCTCTTTAAAGTGAGACTTGTCCAGCAGAGGACACAGTCCTGGATCTTTGACCGCTGATTGGCTACAAACTGTCTCTGAGGTCAGTAAAGGTCATCCATTGTCGACCTGAGACTCTAAAACTGGACAAGAAACTTTCCTCAAGGTTGAGACGGAAGTCAGCAGCACGTTCCAATAAATACATGTGATGGTAGAACAGATAAGGATGGAAAATGCAGCTGATGAGACGCGACGGACACAAACTGTCACATTTGAAGGAGAAAAACTTTTATTAGTGTTGAGTTTGACAAAAGTTGGACAATCAGAACGGTGGACATTTTCTTGTCAGAAGACAATAAATAAAATGGGACAGAAATCAGCAGAATGAGACAACAGATTTTAATATAGGGCTCTACCTTTATTTTTCAGAAAATGTCTTTACTTCTATTGAAGGGCCCCTCTGAAGGGCCCCGGGCTCTCATGTGACTCCACATGGAGAGAAAAGTTCATTTCTCGGATGTGGCGGGCTGAAACTTGGACCATGAGAAGATCCACTTTGAGTTTCAAACAGCTACAAACTGACTGGAGGTTTAAATTAGAGTCTGTGATGAAGCCGTCAGCAGCTCCTCTCCGCCGTCCTCCTCTTTTTCCCAGAATGCCTTGTTTTCCTCTGGCCCGGGGTGGGACGGGGCAGACACACCCCCTGGCCTTTGTTCTTGCCCAGCTCCGCCCGGTTGATCGCGGTGCAGGACAGCCCCACGTCGCAGTCGCAGCGGCCCAGGTTCCTCCTCAGCTTGGTGGAGCCTCGCAGCAGACAGGCTTCGCCCTCCACCGGGATCCTCTGACACCGTTTCCCGGTCAGGTACCGGACGCAGCACAAACCGGCCGCACAGTCACCGGACCGGACGCAGCTCGACATCTCTGGAGCTGAAACACACACATCCAGAGTTCAACTGCGTCCTGCAGGCCTGGACCTTGGACCGGGTCCGACCTTCGGGACTCACCTTTGGTCCTGTTGAAGCTGTCGGTGTCTGTCTCTGTGTCTCGGTGTCGGTCCACCTGTCTGTCCCGAGCAGTCTGTCTCCTCTGAGCTCTGTTACTGCATCGTCCCCTCTGATGGACACATCAGCACAAACAGTTCCTGATCCTTCAGAAACCACCATGAAACCCAGAACTCTGTCTGCCCTTTAAATGAGTACTGATCCTGCCCCCCCCCCCCCCCGGTTCTTTCTGTGTACCACCAGTGTCGCCCCCTGATGGTCAGTGGAGAGAATGAAGCTGGAGGTGGACACAGACTGTGTGACCTCACAGGCACTTGGACAAAATGTCAGCTGACCTGAAACCTGCTCGGACCGAAGATGATGATGATCATCATCGTTGTGTACTTGCACTTCCTGTCGTGTGGAACATAAAACCTGTCTGGTTTTCTTTGCCCTGAGCTCAGACTCTCACACTAAGGCCACAAAGCCCTCCACAGTAACAGCCTCTCTGTTCGGAGTCAACGTGTCTCCTGGTTGTCATGGAAACACAGAGGCGAGACTCAGAGCGCTCATGTGTGTAACTGTGACTGTGTGTGTGTCTGACCTCAGGTGTGTCACAGTCCGGGGTTGAACACGGAGCGGCTGGTCGACGACGGGAGTTGAAGTTTGTCTCTGTCTGACGTCGAGTCGCCTCCTCCACCTGGTCACCATGGGGACGATCCTGTTGGACAGGTGAGAGCTGGTATCATTATCGTCACCTGTTAACCCCACAGGAGGAGTCTCCTCCTCCATCAGCTGCTCTCTGATGGTTCCTCCTGTTTCCTCCTTAAACTGATCAGATCTGGATCAGTCTGACTCTCCGACTCCTTCTGTGTGTTTATCCGTCCATTCTCATCCTCCATCTTTGATAGTGACGTCTAGAGTCACGTCTCTACGTCGGACGCTCCTATTGGCTCCGGTGGGTGATGTCACAGCCAATCAGAGTCTCTGGATCAGTCCTGTATGTTTCTGAGTTTATTGTTTTGACAGAATAAAGACAATCAGCTGATTTTTCATCATTAATGAGCAGAACTCCTGATCAGATAAAGATAGAAACAACCCAAACACATGAGAGGAACTTTGGAAAAGAAGGAAACATTCAGAGTCTGAACTGATCAGACTGAATCAGATGAGGCTGAACAGCCTGAATGTGGCTCTCAGTCGGTTCAATCGAAGGTCGTATCTGTCAGTTCTGCTTCGTGTCAAAGTTACAGCTGTGACTGAAGTCTAGAACCTCCATATCTGAGGTGATCCAGAGTCTTACCAGCTGCTCGGAGCTCTGTGCCACCGACTCTTTGGACGACCGGATGGTGTTTGAGTCCAGAGCCAGACCGTAGACCAGAGACACACACAGCACGCTGCGCCACATCCACATCCTGGACTTCCTGGATCCTGCTGTCAGTGAAACCTCTTTAAAATCCTTCAGGTTCGATCTTCTGCAGCTGTTGGAGAAGATAAAGCTCAGCTCTTCTCTCCACAGTTCTTCTCTTGACTGCTGCCTTCAGGTGCGTTTGTTTTTTATACCCCTCCTCTCCCCTCTGATCCGGCCTCTCTCAGCCGCCTGTTCCTCTGAAGTTTTGAGGGTGCGTTTGAAGCTCGACCGCATCAGTCGGTGGAGACAGCGCCGCCTTCTCTTCCTTCCTGGAAGCCCCGCGGCCTCAGGTGAGGCGGGACCTTTGATACCTGACACCGCAGAGACCACAGAGAGATTAAAACCCACCTGGAGACACAAGACAGGTAGAGCTGTCTGAGGAGCTGGTGTGTGTGTGTGTGTGTGTGTGTGTGCGGTTTTGCTTCATGTGGTCTGAGCTGAGGGGATAAAGACTCATTAGAGCTGGAGTTGTGTGTCAGCCGGCGGATGTGTGGCAGTTTACAGGTGATTAAAGCTGATTAACCGACAGAAGTGAGTCCTCTTCAGAGAGTTGTGTGTTTACAGGTGTGTTTGTTTTAATGGACAGGTGTCTCAGCCAATCACAGCCATCCACAGCAGAGATGGCAGGACTTTACGGCCCAGAGTCCAGCTCCTCCTTCAGACCCTGAACTGGATCCTTTCAGATCTGAGACCCCCCCGCCATGAAGGAGCACCGCAGCGTCCAGGACTCAGACTGCAGGTCTGAGCTGATCTGGTCTGGACCAGTCTAGACCTGCCCCAGGTCAGCCTCAGTCCATCAGATCTGTTCAGGTCAGCTTCCTCTCTGGTCTCCATGGCAACATGTCTCCATGGACGCATGGACAGATGTGAACCAGCTCAGGACTTTGAGTCCGGTTTCCAGCCGTTCAGAATCTGGAGGAGACCGAACTGATTCAGTCTCAGTTCGCCCCCCCCAGCTGGAAGGAAGTGATGAAGATCTGAACCACAATCCACAGTGACGTGGACACACACACACACACACACACACAGTATCCAATATGACATTTAATTTACAATGTGTCTGACTGAATTGTGTGTTTGTTTTGTGTTCCTGTGTGGCTCCACATATGAAGACAAACACACATGAAGGAGTTCAGGGTAAACAGGCCTTTTGTGTGTGTCTGTGTGTAGATGTGTGTGCGTGATAAGGTCTCCAGCCTGCAGGTTGTTCCAGGGCTTCAATAAAAGGACAGCAGATGCTCACAATTACAGACACACACACACAGGTCAGAGGGTGTATCATTTCAGTGTGTGTGTGTGTCTCCATATTGTCTGTTTGTGTCATTATCAGAATGAAAGCGAGGAAACATCCTCCTCCTCTCCTCGCTCCTTCCCTTGCCCCCTCTGTCCTGCTCTCTCTCTCTCTCTCTCTCTCTCTCTCCTCCCTCAGGTCAGACATTTAGTCGTTCGGCCAGCAGCTGGAGGAAGAAGAAGATCTGCACTCGTCCAGGTAGGACGCACCTGCTGGGCTTTTATTTTGTTGAATGATTACAGTTTGATTTATTCATTTTTTCTTTGAAGGTTTGAATCGGCTGTTTTAACATTTTATAATTTGTGATGTTTAAATTTTCAGCTTTGATTTTCTCAGATGTTTCTTTTTTTGTAATTTATTTACAGAAATGTTCTCATTTTATATTTGATATTTTTATTTCTCAATTTTATTTGAATTCAGATTGAACTGATCTGAATTATTTATCCAATTTTTACTTTTTTTGTGTAATTTTTGTAAAATATGATATTTTATCATGCTTATATTTTAAATTTCTTCTATTTCTATTGTCAAATATTTTTCTTCTATGTTTATTTTCCATGTAAGTCTTTAACAACATTCAGTCTAGTCAGATTGTGTGTGTGTTTGTGTGTGTGTGTAACATGTTTTATATTTAAATATGAAACATTTTTTGTTTGTGCATCGAACAAAAGACTCTAAATTACATTTCACATCAATTTTCCACCAAACAGAGAGAGCGAGGGAGAAGGTGGAGTAAACAAGATGACAGAGATAAGAGAATAAAAGGTGTGTGTGTGTGTTAACTGTGTTAGTGAGGCAGGACAGAGACTCTAAACCAATCAGCAGTCAGCGCAGACGGACAGGAAACAGCTCACCTGCACACTTATGAGGAAAACTCCAAACAGGAAGTGGAGCTGTGTCCCCTACGGTGGCCCTGAGGAGCCATCAGGGCTGCAGTTAGCTTAGCTTAGCATAAAGACTTGAAACAGAGGGGACAATTAGACAAACACATCAGTCTGTCAGCATAATAAGTAAAGCAGGGGCTGGATTGGGGGGGCGTGGTTATCGTGTGACTGTACCACCCAATCAGGATACAGCACAGAGTGGTTCAGCCCCTCCCCTCACTCCTCCTCAGCTCCGCCTTCTCCTTCAGATATGGTTTCTTAAACTAAGATGGCCGACAGACGTGTGTGTGTGAGTTGTAAAATGAGTAGAAGAAGAATCCAGACCACGACCCTGATCCTGATCCTGATCCTGATCAAGTGACGGTCTGGACCCGACGCTCTGTCTGGAGTCTGATAACAACAACAACAACAACAACAACACATGTTTATTAAAGATCAGATCTGACAGGAAACTCAGACTCACTGGTTCTTTATCACAACACAGACACACAACCATGTTAGTGTGTTCAGGTCCGTTGGTGTAACAGTGTGTTGTTGTTGTTGTGATGGCTGATATCGGACTCAGGTTCCACGTCATTCAACACAACATCAACATCACGAACCAGTCTGAGAGTTCAGGATGTCGCCCTTTAACGTGTGAAACCTCCATCATGAGTTCATAAGACCAGCTGATACCACTGTGTGTGTGTCTGTGTGTGTGCAGACATGGTGTGGCTCCATCAGAGTCGTGGTTCTCCCAGACTCGTCCTCGTGGTTGTGTGTGTAGCTCTGCTGCTCGACAACATGCTGCTCACTGTGGTCGGTGAGTACACACAGACACACAAAGAGTTTCTTCTCGTGCTTTGATCAAATAACGATAATGATGATGATGAAGATGACGTCTGAACAAAGCGTCCACATACTTTTGGACACGTGTTGTGTTCAGGCTCTGTTGTTCATCAGAGCTTCTTCTGAAAACCTCCAGGCTGAAGCTGTCGTCAGCTGTTAGACTCAGTTAAAGGAAAGGCTGCGGAGTCACACACAGACACACATGACCTCTGGACCTCGACCTTTAAAGCGGTTGAATCAGTTGTGTCCTTTCACTTTTGTGTTTTTGCAGCTTTAATGATGGGAGTTTGAATCGTAGCTGAAATCGATGTGACTGTTTGTTTGTTATGAACGAACTGATTAAGCTGAACAAAAGTTCACTCTAACTTAGAACCAGTGAACTAGGCTCCGCCTCCTCCCACAGTTCCCATCATCCCCACATTCCTGTATGCGATGGATCATCCCAGCCCGGCGCCTCCCACCCCCCAGCCCAGCCGCCCCGCTCCGCCCCCCTACTTTGACAACGCCACCTTCAGCCTGCAGGAAGTCCAGACTGAGACGACCCCTGACCCCGAGTCCACGAACCAGACCCCCACAGACCTGCAGGTCAACCAGACCAGCGCCGCCACGGTGGGCGACCTGTTGATCACCATCAGTGTTCCATAATCAATAACTGTGCCATTATTTTCCTCACTGAGGCGGCTGGTTGTGTCTCCTTGTGTCCTTGTTGTGTCCCCCCCCCCCCCAGCCCCCCCCCTGTTCTCAGGACAGTCTCTTCCTGGAGGAAGAAAACGTCCGAGTTGGTTTGTTGTTTGCGTCTAAAGCTCTCGTCCAATTATTGGTCAACCCGTTTGTTGGTCCGCTGACCAACAGGTGAGTGGGAGGAGCCACTGATCCTTTCTGTTCGGATGAATCAGTTACTGATTATTGATTATTGATTCTTGGTTGTCTCTCTGTCTGCAGAATCGGATATCACATCCCGATGTTTGCTGGATTCATCATCCTGTTTGTGTCGACCATCAGTGAGTCACAAACACAAGACGCACAATCACAGCAGTGTGTTTCCTGAAAAGTCTGACTTTGTGTGTGTGTGTGTCAGTGTTTGCGTTCTCAGGGACATATGCTCTGCTGTTCTTCGCTCGCTCTCTGCAGGGAATCGGCTCGTCTTTCTCCTCTGTGGCAGGTCCACACTTTAACACACACACACACACAAATCTGTAGTCTACCTGTGTGTCACAGCTCTTTGTGTGTCTGTGCGTGTAGGTCTGGGTATGTTGGCCAGTGTGTACACTGATGACGAGGAGCGAGGCATCGCCATGGGCATCGCACTGGGAGGGTTAGCTATGGGAGTGCTGAGTGAGACACACACACACACACACACACACACACACACTCTCTCTCTCTATGCCAAAATGAACATGTGTGTCTGTAATTGTGTGTTTCCTGTGTGTGTTGTGTGTCAGTCGGAGCTCCCTTTGGCAGTGTCATGTACGACTTTGTGGGGAAAAGCGCCCCCTTTCTGATCCTGGCCTTCCTGGCTGTGTTTGATGGAGGTAAGAGCATATTGGTCCTGGTCTAGGTCCTGGTCCAGGTCCTGGTCCAGGTCTGTCTGTGGGACCGGCTGACAGACTGCCAAAATAAAAGCTTGATGCAGAGTGTGAGTCTGTGTGTGTGTTTGTGCGTTGCAGCGTTGCAGCTGTGCATCCTGCAGCCATCAAAGATCTCTCCTGGGGTGAGTCCACTTTCAGATCCTGGTCCTGATCCTGGTCTCGGTCTGGTTTGGTTGTGTGTTCTGATTGGCTCCTATTTCAGAGTGTGGAGGGGACGCCCCTGCTGACCCTGTTAAAGGACCCCTACATCCTCATCAGTGCAGGTGAGACGGCCTCCCACCTGTGACCCGTTGGCAGTCATTGGCTCCGCCTCCTGTCAATCATTCAGAGCCCGCCCCCTTTCTGTGTTTGTGTCTGCAGGGTCGCTGTGCTTCGCCAACATGGGCGTGGCCATCCTGGAGCCCACGCTGCCCATCTGGATGATGCAGACCATGTGCTCCCCCAAATGGCAGCTTGGTACGATCCGCTCTGTGTGTGTGTGTGTTTGTAGTTGTGTGTCAGTTCCAGTATGACAACTTCAGTTTCTGTATCATCATGAGGCGTCTGATTGGTCCAGAGGGGTCACAGCTGTTTACCTCTCTGGTTCAGGTCTTTAGTCCCTGCCTCAGGACTTCAGGTCCTGGTCCTGGCCCTGGCCCTGGTCGTGGTCCTGGTCGTGGTCCTGGCCCTGGCCCTGGTCCTGGTCCTGGTCCTGGTCCTGGTCCTGGTCCTGGCCCTGGTCCTGGTCCTGGTCCTGGTCCTGGTACTGGTCCTGGCCCTGGTCCTGGTCCTGGTCCTGGTCCTGGTCCTGGTCCTGGTACTGGTCCTGGCCCTGGTCCTGGTCCTGGTACTGGTCCTGGTACTGGTCCTGGCCCTGGCCCTGGCCCTGGTCTTGGTCCTGGTCTTGGTCCTGGTCGTGGTCCTGGTCCTGGTCCTGGTCCTGGCCCTGGTCCTGGTCCTGGTCCTGGTCTTGGTCCTGGTCCTGGTCCTGGTCCTGGTCTTGGTCCTGGCCCTGGTCCTGGTCCTGGTCCTGGTCCTGGTCCTGGTACTGGTCCTGGCCCTGGCCCTGGCCCTGGCCCTGGCCCTGGCCCTGGTCCTGGTCCTGGTCCTGGTCTTGGTCCTGGTCCTGGTCTTGGTCCTGGTCCTGGTCCTGGTCCTGGTCTTGGTCCTGGTCGTGGTCCTGGTCCTGGTCCTGGTCCTGGTCCTGGTCCTGGTCCAGGCTTCCTCAGACTGACAGGTGTGTGATGTGTTGCAGGTATGGCCTTCCTACCCGCCAGCGTCTCCTACCTGATTGGAACAAACCTGTTTGGGGTCCTGGCCAATAAGATGGGCAGGTCAGTGTGTGTGTGTGTGTGTTCATTCAGGAAGAAGTTTAATCATCAGATCAACAGATTACCTGAGTCCTGTTCAGACCTGATCCTGGAGGTTTCTGGGAAACCTGCAGACAGACAGGTGGCTGATGGGTATTTTGTGTCTCCAGGTGGCTCTGCTCCATGTTGGGGATGTTCATCGTCGGCATCAGTCTGTTGTGTGTAAGTAGGACACTCGTCCACATATCCACCCCCCCGTCCATTAACCCCCCCCAACACCCGTGTGTGTTCCAGGTTCCTTTCGCCACCAGTATCTACGGTCTTATTGGTCCAAACGGCGGTCTGGGCTTCGCAATAGGTGAAGATCACTAACTGATCAGTTATTGATTATTGATAACCTGCTGAGAGGGCGTGGCTCTGACTGTGGGCTGATGGGTGTGTGATCTGCAGGGATGGTGGACTCCTCCATGATGGCCATTATGGGTTACCTGGTCGACATCCGCCACGCCTCAGTTTACGGCAGCGTGTACGCCATCGCTGACGTGGCGCTGTGTATGGGCTTCGCCATAGGTAACACACACACATACACAGACACACACAGTTGTTTGACATGTCCCTGACTTCCTGGTTTGAGGAGAGTCTCACTGAGCATGTGCAGTCCCAGTGGCTGACCTGTGTGCTTTTACTTTGACACTCAGGAAGTTACTACACCGACTCAGTTTCTTGCAGGACTTTATTTTATGATTATATATTTAACATTGAGACTTCCTGTGACATCACAACCTCGAACAACGGCGTCATTTAGTCCTCTGTTGTTCCAGGTCCGTCCACAGGCGGTGCTCTGGTGCAGGCCGTGGGCTTCCCCTGTCTCATGGTCTTCATCGGGGTGATCAACATCCTGTACGCTCCGCTCTGCTTCCTGTTACGTAACCCAGCGGTCCGCGAGGAAAAAATGGTAAATGGGCGGGCAGGTGATCAGGTCTGAGGGGGTCAGGTGATCAGGTCTGAGGTTCATTAAGGACCAGAAGGGTCCAGTCTCACTCAGACCAGCGGGCAGCTGCTCCAGAAAATAACATACACACACACACACACACACACACACACTGTGTGATCACAGGCCCTGACAGATCAGCAGGAAGTGTGTGTGTGTTTGTATGTGTGATGTTGAAGCCAAAGTGTGTGTAAACTCATCACAGTGATCTAAGATCAGACGCGTCTGCTTCAAAGTAAAGAGGAAACTTTTATACTTAATAAGCCCCAATATCCATAAACTATGTGTCTGTGCGTGTGTGTGCGTGTGTGTGTGTGTGTGTGTGTGTGTGTGTGTGTGTGTGTGTGTGTGTGTATGTGTGTGTCTGTATGTGTGTGTCTGTGTTTTGCAGGCCATCATTGACCAGGAGTGTGTGATGAACAGGAAAAGCTACAACACACAGAGGGAGAGTCGAGAGTTTCCTCTGAGCGACTACAGTGAGGAAGAAGAGACGGAAGAGTGACACACACAAACACACACACACACACACACACACACACAGTCCATCTAGTTGATGTGGTTTCACCTTCATCATCACTTCCTGTTGTCACACTAAGGTCAGATCTGCTTCTTAAAGGGCCAGCGTCTTTCATTTTGTCCAATAGCGTTGTGACGTAGCAGGAAGTGACATCACTGCTTCATTCTTCTTCATTAGTGAACACAAAATGTTTCGATCATCTGAACAAATGAACAGCTGTTGCAACATCTGCTTCTCTGTAATGAGGTGGTTTGGTCTGAGTGTGGGGGGGGGTTTGATTCCTGGGAGGTTCATTAAAGTGAAGATGGAGGATTTTGTCTTAGCATCACCAGCTATTCCTGTTGCCTAGCAACCTTGAGAACGGGTCATGCATCCTCATGGGAATTGGTGTTTTTTAGGTTGTTGGTTTCAGTGATGTTAACAGTCTGATCCAGTTTCTGCCCCTGATCATTATGGGATATGTTGGACCAGCAGGATCAGCCTGTTGGATCCTTCGGTCTCTGAGCTGTAATCAGCAGCTAAATGCTAACAAGCCTCGACAGTTCTGCCCCGCCCCTGATGACATCATGACGAACGAACTGACTGTGAGTTAGTAATTTGAGTTATTTGGGCTGAATTTGCTGGGATTTTACATTTTTTGTAAATGTTCTTTTTGTGGTAAAATCGACCTAAAGAAGTTTGAAGCCTGAAATTTTGAAATAATTTTGTTTTCAGGTGAAAAAGTGAAAATTTCTTCCTCTGATGTTTAAATTATTTGATCATTTGAGATCATTCGAGAGATTTCTGTGTAAATGTGAGTTTATTTAATGAACATTAATTCTTCAGTCTGAAAAATGTCAACATGTGAAACTGAACCAAACTCTGTATCTGACCTTTGACCTTTGTTGCCATTAAACCTGCTGTAGCTCCTGTTGACCTTTTCTGTCTGCGGCTCCAGCTTCTTATCTGCTGTTTCATTTCCTGTGATGACGCGATTGTTGGCTGCAGGAAACAAAAGCTCTATCAGATGGAAAAGTCAACAGGAAGTGGATGAAACGCTCAGAGATTTTTCTGAATCAAGGATTATTTATTCACGTCCTTGTGACATCACAGAGAAAAAATCATCAACTTCCTGTTCAGCAGCTGACGTCTGTTTTTTCGAGTCTAAATGACTCACTTAGCAACACACTAAGCTGTGGCTAACATTAACGCTGAGATAAAACTGATAGTTAATATACCTGCTGGCCTTAGCCTAATGCTAGCTTTAATGACACCCTGAGCTAAAATCTAAATCACATCTGGACTAACTGAGCTAACAACATGACTGAGCTAACATCTGTGAATGAAGCAACTTCATCACTCAGTCACACAATTTAAATTTGATCAATTGGATGATTTTAAAAATTTGTGTTTTTGTTTTGTGTGTGTGTGTGTGTGCGCGCGTGCTGATGACATGTCCTGACAGCAACTTCCTCCTGCTTTGAAACCTGAATAAACAGCCTGTCAGTGGAAACCATGTTAATCTGCCTCATCAAAGGCGTTCAGGTCTTTGTGTTTTAGCTCTGATGTGGTCGTTTCTGTGTAAACAAGTCGGAAACGCTCGACTCCGTCACTGCTGGAAAACAACAAGATGAGCTCTCCCTCCAAAAGTGTCTGTGGGCTTTTAATCTGCCACTAATGTCCCCACAAACACAGAGGCTGTCTGGCAGTTGGTCACGTTCACAAGTTGATTCTTTGATCTGTCAACACGCGTGAACACGTTGTGTTTTGTGTGTTTTGTTTGTGAACACTGAGCCTCATCAAGTTTGTTACTTTTAATAACAGACTACAGCTGTTTATTAAAAATGATTATCTTTTACCTGAGTGAGTCTGTTTAGTCCAAATAAAAACTATTTCAGTAATAATGAACAATAACAGTGTAAACCTCTGGTGTGTGTCTGCTGTTGCTCTGTTGTGTACTTGTTTCATGATGTAAATTTAACAAACAGCTGATCCACAGTCAGTGTTTTTCTTTGAATATCGGATCTTTTTTCTCATGAGCTCACTTCAGGTGTAGGAACCTTCCTGCGGAGCTTGTACCCGGCCGGACGCATTCTCCGAACACACACTGTTTTCCGGTAAGATGGCCGCAGCTTTCTGTCGGTGAATGGCGCCAATTTAAAGAAGATTTTCGCTCAAAATGGAATAAAATCAGTTCGTTAACCGCCCGGACCCGGAACAGACTTGGTTCAGGTAAGTCTTCACTTCCGGTTACATGTTTTTATTAATTCAATACAGCCCCTACAAAATAAGAGCGGTTCATTACGTCAGCATGACGAACACACAAAATGTTGTTGTTTGGTGTGACGTCAAACGTTTTAGAGCTTATTTTAGAGAAACAACAGATCCAGCTGTCCTGGTCTTCAGGTCCAGAGGAGACCAGAATCTGAGTTCAGAGGAGGTCTGTGAAGAACTGACTCTTCATCTGTCCTCCATCATGTCCTATATCCTTCTTTCCTTCCCTCTCTCTCTCCCTCCTTCCTTCCCTCTCTCTCCCTCCCTCTCTCTCTCTCTCCCTCTCTCTCCCTCCTTCCTTCCCTCTCTCTCCCTCCTTCCTTCCCTCTCTCTCCCTCCCTCTCTCTCTCTCTCCCTCTCTCTCCCTCCTTCCTTCCCTCTCTCTCCCTCCCTCTCTCTCTCTCTCTCTCTCCCTCCCTCCTTCCTTCCCTCTCTCTCCCTCCCTCCTTCCCTCTCTCTCTCCCTCCTTCCTTCCCTCTCTCTCCCTCCCTCTCTCTCTCTCTCCCTCTCTCTCCCTCCTTCCTTCCCTCTCTCTCCCTCCCTCCCTCTCTCTCTCTCTCCCTCTCTCTCTCTCTCCCTCCCTCCCTCTCTCTCTCTCTCCCTCTCTCTCTCCCTCCCTCCTTCCCTCTCTCTCTCCCTCCTTCCTTCCCTCTCTCTCCCTCCTTCCTTCCCTCTCTCTCCCTCCCTTCCTCCTTCCTTCCCTCCTTCCTTCCCTCTCTCCCTCCCTTCCTCCTTCCTTCCCTCTCTCTCTCCCTCCCTTCCTCCTTCCTTCCCTCTCTCCCTCCCTTCCTCCTTCCTTCCCTCTCTCTCTCCCTCCCTCCCTCCTTCCCTCTCTCTCTCCCTCCTTCCTTCCCTCTCTCTCTCCCTCCCTCCTTCCCTCTCTCTCTCCCTCCTTCCTTCCCTCTCTCTCCCTCCTTCCTTCCCTCTCTCTCCCTCCCTTCCTCCTTCCTTCCCTCCTTCCTTCCCTCTCTCCCTCCCTTCCTCCTTCCTTCCCTCTCTCTCTCCCTCCCTTCCTCCTTCCTTCCCTCCTTCCTTCCCTCTCTCCCTCCCTTCCTCCTTCCTTCCCTCTCTCTCTCCCTCCCTCCCTCCTTCCCTCTCTCTCTCCCTCCCTCCTTCCCTCTCTCTCTCCCTCCCTTCCTCCTTCCTTCCCTCTCTCTCTCCCTCTCTCCCTCCCCTCCTCCTTCCTTCCCTCTCTCCCTCCCTCTCTCTCTCTCTCTCTCTCCCTCCTTCCTTCCCTCTCTCTCACCCTCCCTCCCTCCTTCCCTCTCTCTCTCCCTCCCTCCTTCCCTCTCTCTCCCTCCCTCCTTCCCTCTCTCTCCCTCCTTCCTTCCCTCTCTCTCTCCCTCCCTCCTTCCCTCTCTCTCTCCCTCCTTCCTTCCCTCTCTCTCTCCCTCCCTTCCTCCTTCCTTCCCTCTCTCTCTCCCTCTCTCCCTCCCCTCCTCCTTCCTTCCCTCTCTCTCTCCCTCCCTCCTTCCCTCTCTCTCTCCCTCCCTTCCTCCTTCCTTCCCTCTCTCTCTCCCTCTCTCCCTCCCCTCCTCCTTCCTTCTCTCTCTCTCTCCCTCCCTCCTTCCTTCCCTCTCTCTCTCCCTCCCTCCTTCCCTCTCTCTCTCCCTCCCCTCCTCCCTCCTTCCCTCTCTCTCTCCCTCCCCTCCTCCCTCCTTCCCTCTCTCTCCCTCCTTCCTTCCCTCTCTCTCTCCCTCCCTCCTTCCCTCTCTCTCTCCCTCCCTTCCTCCTTCCTTCCCTCCTTCCTTCCCTCTCTCCCTCCCTTCCTCCTTCCTTCCCTCTCTCTCTCCCTCTCTCCCTCCCCTCCTCCTTCCTTCCCTCTCTCTCTCCCTCCTTCCTTCCCTCTCTCTCACCCTCCCTCCCTCCTTCCCTCTCTCTCCCTCCTTCCTTCCCTCTCTCTCTCCCTCCCTCCCTCCCTCCTTCCTTCCCTCTCTCTCTCTCTCTCTCCCTCCTTCCTTCCCTCTCTCTCTCCCTCCCTCCTTCCCTCTCTCTCCCTCCTTCCTTCCCTCTCTCTCTCCCTCCCTCCTTCCTTCCCTCTCTCTCACCCTCCCTCCCTCCTTCCTTCCCTCTCTCTCTCCCTCCTTCCTTCCCTCTCTCTCTCCCTCCCTCCTTCCTTCCCTCTCTCTCACCCTCCCTCCCTCCTTCCCTCCCTCCCTCCTTCCTTCCCTCTCTCTCTCCCTCCCTCCTTCCCTCTCTCTCCCTCCTTCCTTCCCTCTCTCTCACCCTCCCTCCCTCCTTCCCTCTCTCTCCCTTCCTTCTATCTTCCTTTCCTTCCCCACAGGATGGAGCTTGCATCTTTGCTTCATGAGCTTCATCTCTCCTCCTTAGAGAAGCCCCTCCCCCCTCCTCCTCTTCCTCCAATCACAGAGCTCCTGTCTCGGCTGCAGAAGAATCTGATTGGTGCGTCCTCAGACTCAGAAACTGGCTCCCTGATTGGTCGAGTGGAGCGGCTCTTTCAAACAGCTGATCCTGATTGGCTGTTCTCATCAGCTTCAGCCAATGAGGAAGGTGGGGTGGAGCTTCAGTTGGCCTACAGATCTCTGACAGACGCTCTGATTGGCTGTGCAGCTCTGCCGTTGTGCGAGGACGACGTCAGCTCTCTGCCAGCTGCAGCCTATCAGAGCATCCCGAGCCGAGCCGTCACAGTGTGCTCCGCCCTCTTAGCGCTGCTAGGAGCTCTGGGAAACAGGAAGTGCACTGGTGTGCTGCGCACTGTGTCGCCGTCTGTGTGCGTGTTCGCTGTGACTCATTTCCAGGTGAGTCTGGTGGGAAAACATCAAGATGAACTCAGCTGAGCCGACGTTAACGCGTCTCTGTGGTTTCAGGATCAGGTCTGGACCAGCTCCTCCTCCAGGGCAGCGGCTCAGAGCCTGCAGGAGGTGCTGCTGAGGGCAGGGAGGTGGACAGACTCCGCCCACCTCCTGATGGGGGACAGGAGTCAGGGGGGAAAGGAGGGGGAGGAAGGAGGGAGGAGCCGAGGAATACTGGGAGGAGTCCTGGACGTCCTGCAGCCGCAAATCAGCAAGTGAGAACGTTTCTGAGAAGATTCAAAGTTAAAGTTTGTCTGGTCTTAACCCTTTGTGTGTCTGTGTGTCTTTGTGTCTATGTGTGTTGCAGGGACTCATGGCAGCATTGTGAAGCAGTGAAGTTCGTGTTTGTTTGGACCCTACTGCAGGTCAGTGTGACATCATCAGATAAATCACATGACCACAGGAAGCACATGGTTTCCATGCCAAAGCGACGTAAACATCACAGTTTGTCCAGAAACTCCTCCACTGGACTCAGACTGGGATCTGCTGGATCCAGATCTGTGGACTTTAAGTCTCAGGTCCTGAACCTCAGACTTTGATCATGTTTTGTACAGGTGACTCGTCCGTCCCTCTCTCCTCACCTGCCCCGCATCCTGCCCCCTTCCCTCCTCCTCACTGACCACTATAGACCAGAGAACTGCATGCTGGGAGTTCGCTGTCTGCACCATATCATTGTCAACACGGTAAACACACAAACGCACAAAGAGTCATCATTGAAACACAAATAATTCCCTTTAATAAACACTGTGTGTGTGTCTGTGTGTATCCAGCCTGCTGCTGATCTCCGTCAGTTCAACAGAGCTGAAGTTCTCTACCAGGCATTGTTCAAACACCTGTACACAACCGAGGCTGCTGTCATCCAGGTAGAACACACAGACACACAGTGACACACACGGACACACACTGACACACACACACACACACACACCATACTCCTGGCCTGTCTCTGTGTCCCAGCTGGTCTTGTCCTGTCTCTTGGACCTGTTGCTGGTGCTGGAAACGCCCCCATCCTCCCTCGCCCCCTCCTCTGCCCCCAGGAAGCCCTGTCGCCATGACGACGTGTTACGTCTGGTCCTGACCAACATGGAGGCGGAGCATAAAGTGGCACTTCGCCACGTCTATGCGTCGGCCCTGCCCCCCTACGTCGACAGGTGAGTCTGATGATGAAGAAGAACTGTGATAATAATCTGATTGGTTGTCATGGATACTGTTCAGACTTTGGTTGCTATAGTGATAAATGTCTCTGCCTTAGTCTGAGATGAACATGTTGTTTCAGGGTGTGTTTGATTCGTGTGTACGATGCAGGATGGGCGTGGCCGTGTGCAGACACCTGCGGCGGCTGGAACGGGTGGTGCTGGGATACCTGGAGATCAGAGATCCACCTGAGGAGACCACCAGACTGAAGATCCTGGAGGTCCTGCAGAAAACCATCAGCGCAGCCTGGCCCAGGTCAGACACACACAGACACACACAGACACACACAGACACACAGAAACACAGAAACACACAGAGAAACACACACAGACAGAGACACAGAGAAACACACACAGACAGAGACACAGAGAAACACACAGACAGAGACAGAGAAACACACACAGACAGAGACACAGAGAAACACACAGACAGAGACAGAGAAACACACACAGACAGAGACACAGAGAAACACACACAGACAGAGACACACAGAGAAACAGAGACACAGAAACACACAGAGAAACAGAGACACAGAAACACACACAGACAGAGACACAGAAACACACAGACAGAGACACAGAAACACACACAGACAGAGACACAGAAACACACAGACAGAGACACAGAAACACACACAGACAGAGACACAGAAACACACACAGACAGAGACACAGAAACACACAGACAGAGACACAGAAACACACACAGACACAGAAACACACACAGACAGAGACACACAGAAACACACACAGACAGAGACACAGAGAAACACACAGACAGAGACACAGAAACACACACAGACAGAGACACAGAAACACACACAGACAGAGACACAGAAACACACACACACAGAGACACACAGAAACACACACAGACAGAGACACACAGAAACACACAGACAGAGACACAGAAACACACACAGACAGAGACACAGAAACACACAGACAGAGACACAGAAACACACACAGACAGAGACACACAGAAACACACACAGACAGAGACACAGAAACACACACAGACAGAGACACAGAAACACACACACACAGAGACACAGAAACACACACAGACAGAGACACAGAAACACGTTTCTTGTGTTTTGGTGCCATCCCTCGTCATCACCGGTGTAATCATGGCGGACTGCGTCCTCAGGATGGAGCAGCGGGTCAACGTGTTGCTTCGCTGCTTGCTTCGGCTGCTGGTGGACGTGTCGGAGGACTCGGAGCTCAGTGACGCCGTCAGACAGAAGGTGATGAGTCACGCCAGCCTGTGTGTCAAACTGCTGGACCACTGCACACACGGACAAGTACAGGTGTGTTCACTCACCTGACACTCACCTATCTAACACTCAGCTGACACTCACCAGTCTCTCTCTCTTTCTCAGCCCCTCCTCCAACAGCTTGACAGCAGCTGTTGCGGCCCTGAAGTGCTGCATTGCCTAGCGACTGTTACCACGAGCACAGAGAGGTGATGCTGCACACCTGGACCAGCTGGAAGTCTGACTGTAACAGAGCAGGTGCTGCTGTTGGTGTTAAGTGTCAGAGACTTTTATTTCGACAGGTCAGCAGTGTCACTTCCTGTCTGCTGTGGGGCTGTTTTCAGCAGCGGATTAATCTTCACCTGAGGCTGGAGTGAACATGAAGAAGAACACATCGTCTTCATCATCATCATGTGTTCATGGTGTTTAATTCGTTTTCACTGACAGCTGGTCAGAGACGATGTGTTCACAGACTGTAGGAATATTCATTTTGTGTCTATCCCTGTTTGGTTACGCTGTCGCAGTTCAACAGGTTTATCTGTTCAGTATTGTGTATGAAGATCCTGGTATTAGTCCTGGTCCTGGTTCTGATGTTTGGTTCCTGGGGTCTCGTGCTGGACTTGTCCAGACCTGAGCTCCGTGTTCGTGAGCAGAGAGTCCAGCTGATCCAGTCTCCGTCTCAGACCCGTCAGAGTCTCCTCAGTCTCCAGTTGTCTCAGGTTCTCCTGCTGGTTCCACAGCCTGAGCCGAAGGCGAGCCTGAGGACGAGCAGAGACCAGTATGAGGGATCAGCCTCAGGAGAGAGCTAACCAGATAAAGATGGGACTTTTATGATCAGTAAAAAATAAACATTTGATGAACATAAATTCAGAGTCATCGTTTCATTCCCTTTGTGTTTTCCGAGGTAAAGGAATAATAAAGTGTCGTCACCTTCAGTCGATCTTCTTCCTGTCTCAGTTCTTCTCTCTGTAGCTCCGCCCTCCACCTCTCCTCCTGAAAACACACATATCAGTGTTTCATGTGCTGGTCTGAGGTCTGTGAAACTGAGTTCCTATAATCTGAACAAACAGTTTGATGGATAGATGGATTTATGTGTCTGGTTTTAGATAACACTGTTTCCCACAAAACTCACCTCAGTGTTGATGGACGAGCTCAGACGGACAGTGGACAAGTAGAAAGACTCGTCCTCCTCTGACTCCGCCTCTGTGCTGTGACCCTACACACACACACACAGCTATCTTTTGTCCCATATCAATTCTGCACCTGAAGGCGTCACCACGGTGATGAATGAAAAAGTTATATTATTGATCGGAAACTTTAACCTGTTGAATTTTCTTCACCTGCTCTTCAAGCAGCTCATCACATTTCTTCTGAAGCCCCGCCTCCATCTGATTGAGCCCCTCCTCTTTAATGTGACCCTCCCTCTGCTGTTTCAGCGCCTCCTCTGATCAGAAAGATTTATGAGTTAAGGTCAACTCCAGCAGGAAGTGAGAGTCTGGAGCAAACAGGAAATGACTTCAGCGTCGACTGACCGAGGAAGCTGAGCTGCAGCTGTTGGTCGTCCAGATGGCGCCCCCTGTCCTCCAACCGACACACTGCAGCTTTAATGTCCTCCAGAACCTGAGACAGAGACAGAGGGACAGACAGGGAGGGGGAGCAGAGTTGTTGGTGCTCAGCTGCTTGTTTTTAATTCAGCTGCTCGAAGTCATCAGTACCTGTCGCAGCTGCAGCTCGTCCTCCAGCTGTGTCTGCGTCTGCGTCTTCTGCCTGGACACACTCAGTTCCTGATACACACAAACACACAACTCATAATACACACAGACACACACGCGTCCTACACACTGACAGGTTGTGTTTGTGTTTGACCTCTTCCAGAGTCTGAAGCTCCTTCTTCTTCTTCTCCACTCGCTCACTGAGCTCAGACAGAAGCTCAGAGCTCTCTGTAACACAGACATCAGAAGATCCTGAGTGACCCTGAACACATCACCATGAAAACTAACCAATGACACATTAACTACGACATATAGTCCAAATTGTGTTATTTTGGGTTATGTTGTGTGCATTACTCTGTTAATGATGATTTCACACCTTTGAGCTGTTCCTGATTGGCTGCTGTTTCTCTGACAACTTGCTGGTTGAGGATGTGGGCGTGGCTGAGCTGCTCCTTCTGTTTAGCAAGCTCCGCCTCCCCCAATGACAGACACCTGACTCACGCGCACACACGCACACACACACACAAACATATTTATATTTACATTATCAATCATCAGCTGTTTGTAACTGATCCAAACGTCCCAATATGTCTCTCTGTGACTCCACTGTCTTTTGTCAACACCTTCATCAGACACAGTGTGTAACATTGACAGTGTTTGTACCGTTGTGCGTGCCTCCTTCTGGCCTCCAGGTGTTTACACTGCTCCTTCAGGCTGCTCCTCCTGCTCAGCTCCTCCTGCAGAGCCCCCCCCCCCCCATCTGTCAGTCTGTATAAAAAAACACCTATATCTATGACCGGGGTAAGGGGGGGGGCTCAGCTCTGACTCCGCCCCCTGACCCAGCTCATCCAAATATGGACAAAAAACTTGTGAGACACTCTGATTGGCTGTGACATCACCCACTGAGGCCAATAGGAGCACCTGATGTAGAGAAGTTAGTCCAGACGTCACTATCAAAATAAGAGCTGATTGTCTAGTTGAAGGAGACATTATGACCAACCTGTGTCTCTGTACGCAGCTGTGTTGTGTTTTGGAGACAAAGCTCCGCCTCTTTTCTGTGGGACTCCACTTCCTGTTGCAGCCCAGCCAGCTCTTTCCTCTTCCTCTCAACTTCGTCCTGCATTCTCTCCATTTCATCCATCTTCCTATCCAGTTCCTGCTGCTGCGTCTCCACCATTTCCTTCCTCTTCTTCACCTCATCCTGTATCCCGTCCAACTCGTCCCTCATCCGGTCCACCTCCTCTCGCGTCCTGTCCACTTTGTCCTTTGTCCTTTCCAACTCGTCCTTTGTCCTGTCCAGTTGGTCCTTCTTCTTCTGCAGTTGCTGGAGAGTCTGGTTGTGTTTGTTTTTAGCTTCCTGCAGCGCCTGCTGCTCTCCCAGAAGCTCCTGAAGAACCTGCTTCAGCTCTGGACTCAGACAGACAGGACAGGTGTCTTATGAGGACTTAAATCTTTCATTTACGTTTTTAGACTCATCATTGCAAAAATTTTGAATAACTTTTGTGGGCGGCACGGCGGCATAGTCTTTAACTCTGTTGCCCCACAACAAGAAGGTGGTGGGTTCTGTTCCTGGCCTGGGGCCTTTCTGTGTGGAGTCTCCAAAGACATCATATTTGGGTTCATTGGTGACTCTAAATTGTCCGTAGGTCTGTCTGTCTCTGTGATGGACTGGAGACCTGTCCAGGGTGACCCCGCCCTCACAGAGTGAGGGATTGGCTCCAGAACCCCCCGTGACCCGGAAACAGATCAGAGGTAGAAGATGGAGGAATGAATACATTTTGTGTGTGTTTTCTTACCTGCTCTGTGTGCGCTGACTTCAGACTGCAGTCTGAGGAGTTTCTGCTCTTCTTCTTTTAGACCTGAGATTGTGGACATCTTCACACTCAACAACATCTCCTGGTGCTCCAACAACCCCTACACACAAACACACACACACACACACACACACACACACACAATTTTCAGTCATATGAACTCACCACCATGTTTTTTCGCTTGTTTGTTTGTTTGGGTTTTCTTAGTTCTTCAGTTTCTTTGTGGTTTAATAGTTTGTCTTGTAATTCTTTGTATGTTTATAGTGTGTTTCTAGTTGACAGCCCGGGGAAATTAGCTGAAATGGAGCGTCTGCTCCCCCTGTTAGAGGTTGTTCAGTCTTGGCCACAGACTCCAGGACAGAAGCCTGTTCTGCCTGATTAGTGTTTTTGTCTGTTAGAAATTCACACAAACTTTCAGCAGAAGTAAAAGTGTTTGTTGACCTGTTTTGTCAGCTGTGTGAAATATGAGGGTCACTGGAGAATGTGGGCATCGATCCCACTACCTCTCGCATGCTAAGCGAGCGCTCTACCATTTGAGCTAATTCCCCTGTGCTAACATGCTACCATGCTAACCTGCTGGATTTAACACAGTGTACCTGAGCTTTGGGAAAAGGATCCATTAACATGCTTTAAAAGGGGAATCATCTGAAAACAATTTACATCAATTTACACGTTAAACCAGGAACATACCAGAGCTGAGCTACTGGAAAATACTGGAGCTGAGTCGTTACAGCTGAGAGCGCTTAAAAAGTAAATGCGTATTAAGAGTATGCCGCCTCATCAAGACTTCCTCACCTTAATGGTGCTCTGTAGTTCTTCCACCTCATGTCTGACCTCACTTACTCTCTTCACAGCTGTTTGATGCTCGCTCGTCCTCTGAACGAGCCTCTGCTCCTGCTGCTCCACCTGCAGAGAGACATGAAGCTTCAGTGTCTCCTACCTCTGATTTTCAGGAAAAACTTCAATCTCCTGGTGGTTTTGGACGTGAGGTCAATAGTTTACCTGACTGTTGACTAATTCCAAACGCCTTTGAGCCTCCTGACAGTCTGACAGCAGACCGGATAATCTGAACACACAGATTTGTGTTAGTACCTCAGACTCACAGACCTCTAAACAATAAAACTCCTCAGATCTAAATCTTGCAGTTTAGGAGTTTTTACTGTGGCAGTAAGTTAATTTATAAACTATCTGTGAGCTCTGTGTCCATGATACACATGCTAATTGTGTTGCTAATGTCACCTCAGTGTGTTGAACTGTACCTTTGTGTAGCTGAGTGTGTTTTTGTGCTGAGTTTTCGGAGCTCCTGATCTCTGCTCCTTTGCGCCTCTTTCACTTCCCTCAGAGAGTTCTCTTCCTCCTGCCTCCTACTCCTCAGATCTTCCACCTCCTCCTGCAGCTCTCTGCCACATTAGTTCACACATTAGACACGCCTCATAAAGGATCAGCCCTGAGTCTGAAGGTCAGAGGTCAGCCTGGGTTTACCTGACATGCTCTGTGGCCTCCAGCAGGTAGGTGGCGCTGTCCTGAGCTCTGTGCTGCAGGAGATCTGCCTCCCTCTGAGCTGAAGTGGCCTGCAGGAAGCAGGGGGTTGTCCTGAGTGCTGCAGGCACAGAGCTGTGCGTCTGTGTATTTCTGTGTGTGTGTGGGTGTACCTGTTCTCTGGTGGTGTGTATGCAGCTCTGAGCCTTCAGCAGCAGCCGGTCAGCCTGACGGAGTTCAGCACGTCTCCTCAGCAGAGTCTCCTCCACACACTCCACCTCATCGCATACCTGTATCACAGTCCTGCCCCCCTCAAAATAAAGTGAGTGTGACAGATGTTTCAAGTCTCAGGTCAGTGTGTTACTGAGAATGTGCGTTATTTTGTGTTACCTGTGTCGTCTCAGTGTGTCTTGCAGCTTCTTGGTTTCCAGTTGTAGTTTCTTATTCTTTTTCAGTCTCTCAGCTTCTCTGAGCACACACTCACACTTCAACCCCTGCTGATACAAGCACACACACACACACATCTTAAATATCTGTGATCCCTCAGTGAGCTGTGTGTGGACCAGGACCAGGACCAGGACAAGGAGGGGGTCCCAGTTCAGCATCCAGATACTGACCGGCAGTGTGTGTTTGGATCCCCCAGCTGGAGGACCATAGACGGCAGCTGCAGGTGAACCACAGAGCAACCAGGCAGGTTGGACCAGGGGAGGGTGAACTGCAGCTGGGGGAGGAGTCCCCCCCCTGGACCTCTGGTCAGTGTCACTGTCCCTCCAGTCTGCTGGACAGACGTTACATCAGAGTCTGAGGACATGGGAACATCTGAACAACCTTAAAAACCCTCAGTCCGTTTACCTGTGCCTGGGTCAGCATGTGTGGGGGGGGTGGTGACCCAGTTACCCTCTCCTGTAGGAGGCCTGTCCTGCTGCTGCCCCCTGTCAGGAGAATTGAGGTACTGAAGCTCCAAACCAGAGTCCCGAGTCCCCTGAGAACCCAAACTCGGAGCCTGAGAGAGACAAAGAATGTTTTAGATTCTGTGATTCTTTACATGATAAAAAATAAAAAATACAAACTTTATATTATAAACAGGATCTTTTTGTCTTTTAACCAAATTACTTATTTTATTTTTTCTTCAATTAATTGTACAAAAAACAAAAAAACAACTGTCCCTTCAGGACTTAAATGGATCAAGTAAAAGTAGAAAAGTCTCACACTGTGTCCAGGTGCTACGTAGCAGCACTGTCCTCTGTCTCTCATCTTCATCTCTGTCTTGGACCCAGTCGTGGTCTGGATGTGGTCCAGCTCCTGGTGAGACCTACCATCAAGCTCATCCACAGTTTTCTGACAAAAAGCTTCAGTTTCAGACAAACGTTGACACAGTAACAAGACTGAGCACGAGCCTGAGGAGTCTCATTATGAAGAGACTCCTAAGGTCTTTGTGGACCAGTCTGATGTGCATTTGTATCAGATGTGAGTGGCTGAGTCCAGCTGGTACCTGACTGTGCAGCAGCTCTACAGTCTGGTTCAGAGCTCTGAGCTGTTTGATGGCTCTTCTCAACTGTTCTGCTGTCAGCTGGTCAGAGTTGCACATGGACCTGCCGAGCTGCCGTAGATTCTTGTTCAGATACCTGAGGTTCCTCTGGTGTTCGTTGCTCTGTGAACGCAGCTGGACCAACAAACAGGAAGCTTTTGTGAAGCACAAACTCCTCCACTGATAGTCTTTGGTTCTGGGTTTTACTATTGGCTGAACATCTTGTTAATTAATTTAATGAATTTAATAATTTAATGAATTTTCATTTCATCTGTTTCATCTGATTTCTGAGGCAGCTTTACAAAATAAGAGCTATGAAAAAGTTTTAAGGGGACAGGAAGTATATGTGGCCTAGATCTGGTGATCCATGGTCTGATGATTCTGTCTCAGACCTGGTGCAGCAGTGCGTCTCTCTGCTGCTGGACGTCCTGAAGCTGTAGACCACTCTGCTCCAGTGCCGACTCCTGCAGTTCGAACACAGATGATTTAATCTGCTGTTTATTCTGTTTCTGTGTTTTCAGAGCAAAAGATCAGAACCAGGTTCTGGTCTGTCTAGACTGATACTGACCAGGTTCTGTTGAACGTGTCTGTATCTGCTGCGAGACCTCTGCAGTTTGTTTCTGAACCTTTGGAGATCTTCCTTCAGCCTCCAGCCTTCAGACTCCTCATCGTGCTCCACACTTTGGGACACCTGATCCTGTTCCTGAAGCACTTGGGTTTCCAGGAGGGGTTGTAGTTGGGCTCTGTGGTCCTGCTCTTGTGCAAGCTGGGCCTGCAGCCTGGCTATCTGTTCTCGGCTGTGGTTGAGGTCTCGTTGGAGCTGCTCCCTGCTGGTCCTGGTCTGCTGCAGGGTCTTGTGCAGCTGCTCCATACTTTTGCACAACATGTTCTCAGGGCTGACAGGACTGTGGGTGGACAGGACCAGGTCATGGAACAGATACTGGACCAGTGTGTCATTATCAGGTTTGTGGTTCACTGCTGAAATGGAGTGTCTGCTCCCCCTGTTAGAAGTTGCTGGGTCTTGGCCACAGACTCCAGGACAGTTTGAACTGGCTGATTAGTGTTTTTCTGATCCCACTACCTCTCGCATGCTAAGTGAGCGCTCTACCATTTGAGCTAATTCGCCTGTGCTACTATGCTAACATGCTAATAGCTAACATGCTGTATTTAACACAGCGTAGCTGAGCTTTGGGAAAACAAACATTTAACATGCTTTAAAAACAGATAGATCTGAAAACTCTTTTGAAACATGTTGATGTTCGACTCAGAGTTGATCTGGTTGATAATATCAGGAGATTTTCAGATTCCTCATATTTTCACATGCTGGATTTGCTTATGAGAACTTACACGGCGCAGCCTCAGCGCATTCAGAGATACAATACAACAGCATGAGCAGTTTTTAAGCCAGGGAACCTTTGAGTTCACCATCAACAGGTTGCACAGCTATTTGAGATCAACCAGGATGGACATTAAATAAGATATTTAGGATAATTCTAGCTGGAGCAGCAGTGTGCAACATGGAAAGATGTAACAAAGCTAAATGCCGACGAGGATGGGATTCGAACCCACGCGTGCAGAGCACAATGGATTAGCAGTCCATCGCCTTAACCACTTGGCCACCTCGTCAATGTATGCATTAATCCAGGAACATACTGCACCTGAGTCATTACAGGTGGGCAAGCTTGAAAATAAATGTGTCTAAAGATACATAAACCTTCAGTGAAACCTCAGTATTTATAGCAGCTTGTGCCAGGAGGGGGGGCACACACCGGTTCCTGGATTCAGCCTCAGCAGTATTTCTGATTTGCTGTCGACTCACCAGAACTGAAATTCAAAGCTAAAGTCTTGTGGAGAATGTGGGCATCGATCCCACTACCTCTCGCATGCTAAGCGAGCGCTCTACCATTTGAGCTAATTCCCCTGTGAGGAACTGTCCCACAGTTTGTGGGTCAAAGGTCACCACCTCCCTCTTTCTTTGATGTAGTGACTTATTTAAGGGGTGTGGTTATTGGGGGGGGTGGCCATCTGCCTCGACCAATTGGGGAGAAAGAGAGACCCAACCCTATAAAGTGGTGGCTCACAGACTGATGACGTCATTGAGGGAATCAGATTAAATCATAACTTTAAATCATATCAGGACTGCAGTACGGGTACCTGTATTCGTCCTGAGCCAGCTCCTGTGGTCCACTCTGAGCCTCCTGAGGATCCAACAAGGCTGCTGTAGACTGGTCCAGATGAATTCTACTCTGGTCTTGGTGGGTCCTGGTTTCTTCATACAGAGCCCTGGTCTGGTCTAACTGGGATTTGGTCTGGTCCAGCTGGGCCTGAAGTCTGTGGACAACCTGCTGAAGAGATGACTTTTCATCCTACAAACACACACACACACACACACAAACAACAACAACAACAACAAAAAAAAACAACACATACACATATAAAGAGCCATAATTCACTTGAAGTTTTGTTCTTTTGTTTTATCAGTGAAGGCTGAAGATTTGTCACCATCATCATCATCATCATCATCATCATCATCATAACACAGTGAAACGTGATGTGTTTTACAGATATGTGTTGTGTGATGTCAGCAGCATCCTGTCTTCAGGGATTTGACCATTTGTGGTCATGTTTAGGGGCGGGGCTTGAGGGAAAACTGAGGTAAAACATCATGTATGGGAGTCTCAGGTCATGACCAACTGGGGTCAAATACTCAGGTTTCTTCTTTGGTTTCTGGTCCCTCCAGCCTTTCATTTATCTGGTCCCTGGTCTCTGGTCTCCCTAGCCTCTCTGGTTTGGGTTCTCTCATTCCTCTCATTCCTCTCATCATTGGTTTCTGGTATCTGGTCTCTGTGGTGTCTCCAGGTCTTGGGGTGAATCTCTCACCTGTAGTGAGTCAATGGTCAACTGCAGCTGAGACTCTCTGATCCCCCTGATCTGTTTTTCTTCAACAGCTGCCTGCACACACACAGATGTACAAATTCAGCAGGTAATGTTTACACCAGCAGTGGCAGCTGTTGTGTCTGATGTTGTGTTACCTGTACAACTGACTCCTCCCTAAGCTGCTGAAACTCCGCCTCTAGCTCTACCTGTCTGTCTCTCAGAGCTTGTACTTCCACCTGCAGCAGAGACAGAGACAAACTCAGACCTCAGGCTCAACATACATCAGTAACACAACTTGAACACACCCAAACCTGACTGAGTGTCCTGACCGTGTCCTCCAGCCGTTCGCAGTGTCTCTTATTGTCCTCCAGCCGTTCGCAGTGTCTCTTATTGTCCTCCAGCCGTTCGCAGTGTCTCTGATTGTCGTCCAGCCGTTCGCAGTGTCTCTTATTGTCGTCCAGCCGTTCGCAGTGTCTCTGATTGTCGTCCAGCCGTTCGCAGTGTCTCTGATTGTCGTCCAGCCGTTCACAGTGTCTCTGATTGTCCTCCAGCTGTCCAAACTCTCTCTGATTGTCCTCCAGCTGGTCGCAGTGTTTCTGATTGTCGTCCAGCTGTCCAAAGTGTCTCTGATTGTCCTCCAGCTTTCCAAAGTGTCTCGTAGTGTCATCCAGGTGACGCTTCAGATTCTGGTTTTCAGCTTGCAAACTGTGAACTTGCTGTTGAGTTCGACGAGCCTGAAACAAGGAAAAAGGATGTGTCACACACACACACACACACACACTGGATCTCTGCCTGAAAATCCAACATCTCCTCCCAGCAGTGATGTCACAGTGGACTGACGGACCCTGGAGGACAGCTCAACAGTTAGACTGCGGGGACAGGGTCAGTGAAGGACTAATGATGATGATGTCCACCTGCTCTCTGAGTCCTTTCAGATATTCCTGCAGGCTGCAGATGATTCCCTCCAAATCCTGCTGAAGAACTTCATTCACCAAGATCTGACCTGGAGGAGGAGAGAAGGAAACAAATATCAGACAAATCCTATTTTCAGAATAAATAATTTCCTCATTACAAATTATTTTTATGGTTTTCTTCGTCCTGCGTTCAAACATTAAAAACTACTGACTGATTCAACACAAGAGAAGCCAAATGGATGATCACATTTATAATCAGTTAATAATTCAGTTCAGTAGCTGTTTTCTCTGCTGGTCATCAACAGCATCAGTTGTGTTCCAGTTCAAGTCCACGTCCTCTCCGGTTAAGATCCATCCCAGAACGCACTGTGCACTAAACAGGAACTGCAGTAAAAATTCTGACTTCAGAGCCAAACTTGTTAAGTTCACAGTTAACGTTAAGAATAAAGTTGAGAAATGACTGGTTTGTCCGCAGGACACTCCGACAGCCAATCAGAGGGCCACAGCCTGACAAAGGCTCTGTGATTGGTTGGTGGTCTCCTCACCGTCAGTCAGCTGTTGTTCCAGCTCTTTAATCTCCTGCGTCTCCATGGCAATGCGTGTCAGCATGTCGTCAAGGCGACCCTCCACCTCACCATGCCTGCTGCTCATCGTGTCAGACAGCTGTCAACAAATGTACAGCAACGTGGTCACACGGGCCTGAGAGGGAGACAAGAGCCAATCAGGGAGAGACAGGAAGGGAGGATCGGCACGTTGTGCAGCTCTAATTTACTGATGAGGAAACTGTAGTGATCAAAGTGAAAGTATGACGTCCTTCCCAGCTCTTTTGTTTGATTATTTTGGAGACACACTGGATCAGCGGTCGGGGCACAGCAGCTGTAGAACATCCGGTTTTTCATTTTGGCGTCCAATTTAACGGATTAGATCTTGGATCTGAACAATCAGAGTCACACATTTTTTATGTGAGATGTCTACCAGTAAGTCTTCACAGACACCACCATAGCCGCTCTGTCACCTCACAGCAGGAAGGTTCTGGGTTCCCTCCACGTTCTCCAAATTCCTCCTATCATTCAAAGACGTGCACGTTTCGGTTCATCTGTGCCTTTAAAACCTAACTGTGACTGCTTGTTTGTCTCTATAAATGTTGATTCTTTGATAAACTGATTTCCTGTCTAGAGTGAACCCCTCCCTTGCCCAATATCAGCTGGGATTGTCTCCAGCCCCCCAGGACCCTGACAGTGTAGATTATGATTAGATGGAGAAATTTAACAGTTGACTCATAAATTCTGCGTAAACAGACAGAGGTGGCAGCAGTGACATGATCAGCTGTGATGCAGACACCCTCCTGCAGTGTGTCTCAGCATCAACCTCACCAAGAATCTCCTTTTCTTTGCGTTTGGATAATAATCAGTGAAAGATGGGTTTTCACAGGTCAGGAAAGTCAAAAAACTGCTGGAGAATGCGGGCATCGATCCCGCTACCTCTCGCATGCTAAGCGAGCGCTCTACCATTTGAGCTAATTCCCCTCTGAAGGGCCATGATGGGTCAGTCCACTCTTAGAGATCCTCAGCTTGTCATTATTTATTTGATTTTAATCTCATCAGTTCTAGTTCTTGGTCTCCCTACATGCCAAACCAACCTGCCTTCATCTGACTGCCCTTCTTCATTTCACTTTCCTCCCTTCAGTCATAAAACAGTCTCATCCTTCAGACATGTTGTTGTACTCACAGTCAGCAGTCTAATTCTTCCACCCCAGAGACCAGCAGGGGCTGCTGGGAAAAATCTGCATGTCCTCTTCCCTCCTCCGGTCTGTTCCCCGTGAAAAAAACAACCCCCTTCCCCCCACCTCGTTGTCTCTGCCCCCACTTCAGCTCCTATCTGTCCTCCTCTGGTCTCCAGTCTGTTTTCCTCTCCTCTGTCTCATTTTTCCAGGACAAACTTCTCCTGATGTCTTCTCTGTGTGTCTTTGAATCCACACAGGAAACTATTCTCTCAGCCAATCACGCTGTCCTGCACAATGACAGGTTTCCCTCTGTCCAATGGGAGTGAAGTAAAACAAGGGAAGCCCCACCCTACAGCAGGGAGGGGCTCTTGGGGGGGGGGGGGTTAGCACTTAAAGAAACAACAACCTGTTGCTGCAGTTTCTCTGAACATGATTCACACAAACACACATGAGCTGTGTGAACTGCCCCTTTCCTGCTAATTCCCCTGACTGTTTATGTCAGTAAACACTTTACAGGCCGAAAAACTGAACTTCTGCTGATTCCTGACACGTAAAGAACTTTTTAAAAAAAGCAACATTATCAGAAAAAAAAAAAAAAAACTAACAGGGATAAAAATACAGAGAAAAGTAATTCTAAATTTCAATGGGGATTATGGCTTTAATCACTGGATTTATGTTTAGTTTAGCCAGTTTATCAGTTAGATGCACAGAGTGGCCAATATAATTAGAAATAATTTGATATGTTCTTTGTCTGTGTGTTTTGTTTTCCTCTGTCAGTTTTTCTTGGAGCTGTTGTTCTGTGAGATGGGTCACCTGTTGGAGTTTAGTCTCTGCTGAACAAAAACACACAGCACAGGCATCATATTATCATCAAAACTTTGACAGGGACTCTAAATCTCCTCTGCTCTCCCCAGATTACCACAGGGAGCCTGGACCTGATGCTGTTCCAGCTTTCAGCTTCTGTTTTTAAAGCCTGTTAAACTGTCCTTTTCTCAAAGCTCGTCTAAAATCTGTTAAATCCAGAATATTAGCAGATTAGCAGGACCATACAGGGGAATTAGCTCAAATGGTAGAGCGCTCGCTTAGCATGCGAGAGGTAGTGGGATCGATGCCCACATTCTCCAGAAGACTTTTGGTCTTTGTCGGAGATACGGCAGCAAGTGAAGGCCAAAACAAGAACCTGACAACTCCAAAAGCAGTCAGTCAGTAAAAGTCCACTGGGACAGATTTCACAGTGAACGTCTCAGGAGGAGGACTGGGCTGGAGTTATCAACTACGAACCACCTCATCTAGGTGTGTTAGTACGATTCATAGAGATCAGTTTTCAGTCCATAAAGATCTTTACATGTATTTTAAAAGTCTGATTACAGTATGTAACGTACTGAGTGACCTTTGACCCACAGACTGTGATGCAGCTGTTCACAGGGGAATTAGCTCAAATGGTAGAGCGCTCGCTTAGCATGCGAGAGGTAGTGGGATCGATGCCCACATTCTCCAGAAGACTTTTGGTCTTTGTTGGAGATACAGCAACAAGTGAAGGCCAAAACAAAAACCTGACAACTCCAAAACCAGTTAGCCAGTAAAATACAATGAGCCCACTGGGACAAATAAAAAACCATTTTCTTTAGCATAAAATAAACTGCTCAGTGACGTTCATCAAAACAAAATGCGACACAAGTCAGAACCACTGACTGTCTCTCTCTCTCCCAGCTCCTCTCCTCTCTCTCTCCCCCTCTCCTCTCTCTCCCCAGTTCCTCTCTCTCTCTCTCCCCCAGCTCCTCTCCTCTCTCTCCCCCTCTCCTCTCTCTCTCCCCCAGCTCCTCTCCTCTCTCTCCCCCAGCTCCTCTCCTCTCTCTCCCTGTCCTCATCATCACCATCACATGTTCCTGCTGCTCCCACATCTTCATGAACTTCATACAGCATCATGTTCCTGCCTACACCTGTTTGAATATCCCTCCTCCTGCTCTCTTTCTCTCCCTACTCTACCCAACTTTGCCCCCCCCCCCTCCCCCATGCCTCTCTCTCTCTCTCTCTCCCTCTCTCAACCCAACCGGTCGAGGCAGATGCCCCCCCCCCAGCCTGGTTCTGTCTGAGGTTTCTGCCTCTTAAATGAAGTTTTTCCTGCTCATCGGGGGATCTGTTGGGTCTCTTTAAATCATTTTATAAAGAGTTTGGTCCAGACCTGCTCTATATGTAAAGTGCCTTGATGTAACTTTGTTATGATTTGGCGCAATACAAATAAATCTGATTTGATTTGATTTGAATGCGCTTTGTGTGTCAATAGTGAGGTTCCTTAAACAAAACGCGATACAAGTCAGAACCACTGCTCAGGCGCAAGACCAGACCGTGCTCAGACCACGTCTTCACTTTACAGCAAACAGACAACAGGACGAGGTGGCCGAGTGGTTAAGCTGATGGACTGCTAATCCATTGTGCTCTGCACGCGTGGGTTGGAATCCCATCCTCGTCGATGTTCGCTCTGTTTAGTTTTTCCATATTGCACCTTGCTATTCCATCAAGAATTATCCTAAATGTTTGACTTAAGGTCCATCTTGATCGATCTCTAGATATCTTTGAAACCTGTTGATGGTGAACTCAAAGGTTTTCTGGCTGGACTGTATCCCTGAATGTGCTTTGCTTTCGAAGATGTTTCAGATATTTCTGTTTTTAAAGCCTGTTAGAGGATCCTTTTCTCAAAGCTCAGCTACACCGTGTTAAATACAGCACCATAGCATGTTAGCATGCTAGCACAGGGGAATTAGCTCATATGTTAGAGCGCTCGCTTAGCATGCGAGCAGTAGTGGCATCGATGCCCACATTCTCAACAAGACTTTAGCTCTCAGAACATAAAGCAGTTTCAGTATTTTGCAGTAGCTCCGTCATGATCCTGGATTTATGTGTAAATTGCAGGACTTGACCTGAATATTCTTCTGAGATTATCAACCCAGATCAACTCCGAGTCGTCCATCAACAGGTTGCAAAGATTTTTTTTCAGATCCTTTTGTTTTTAAAGCGAGTTAAAAGTTTGTTTTTATTTCTAACAGACAAAAACACTAGGACAGGGTTCAAATTGTCCTGGAGTCCCATAAACCTCTAACATAGCATGCAAGAGGAAGTGAGATCAAAGCCTACATTCTCCAGAAGAGGGTGCTCATTTTTCTTTTTTTCCATGAACTGCCCTGGTTGTGCAACATGAAGGGACCAACCGGCATTGAAACTCTGGTGGGCATGTCCTCTCTCCTCAAGGCTGACTGGCACACAGTCTGCACACAGAGACAGACAGTTCCATACCAAGAAGAACAACTATCATAATTATGTTTTAACATGGAAAGACAGAAACACAGAGGGACACACACAGAGACTGACAGATAGCCTGTACTCACAGATGTGATCAGGTTGTATTGTAGGTGGAGTGCGTGCAGTGAGTGCAGTTTCTTTTGCAGCCATGAGGGGACATGGTCAATTCTGACGTAAGACAAGTTCAGATGCTGCAACCTGGATAAAGGCTCCAGTCCCTCAATCCACCTACACATACATACACATAAACATAATCAGTTCACCTCCACACAGAGGACTCTTTCTGTAATTTAATCACTCATTTACTGATGCATTAGTCTATAAACTGGGTTCTGATCTGTTGGTTCCCCCAGAGAGTCTGATCCAGATGCCGTGAGGATCTATCTGATGGTTGTGGACGTCCACCTTTGCATCATATTCCTGTAATTCATGGATCTGCTTTGTCAACACCATCTGGTGAGGCACCAGCCACATCTGGCTGCCTCACCAGATGTGGCTGTGGGCCAGCTGCAGCTCTCCCAGCTGAGTCAGAGGGTTGGGTCTCTCCATCCCCTGGGTCATGTTGTGGTTCAGGTTTAAAGCCTGGAGATGGTGACAACCATGGAGGTTCCCTACAAACTGAAACACAGACGTCAGAAAACCTCAGTTTGTGGTCTACTCGTCCCACCGTTGATACCGTTGATACAGAAGCCGACAACCAGTCAGCTTCAACAGCAACTCCTCAGCGATGAAGCTGGTACCTGAGAGGAGGACAGAGACTCTGAACACTGTGTGATCCGAGCAGTCTTAGAGCCCGTAAACATCATCCTCTACCTCCGCTCCTCCATGTCTGAGCCACACACTGAAGTCCTGCTTCTTTAGGATTTAATAAAGCAGTTTTAATATTAATCGGTAGAAAATAAGTTGTATTCTTGTGAAATTATTTGACCTTTTATGACGACTGTGTATAAAGGCCAGGTTTACTGACTACTTTGTCTTGTTGTCTCCTGTCTCTGTTGGACAGGACAGGACATTCAGAGACACAAACTGCAGGCTGTCAACAGACACTTCAATAATAATAATAATCCATCTGAGCGGATTTAATACTGACAGCAGCAGATTAACTCGGCTCTCTACCGGCCGTGTTAGCCTTCAGAACGGTCTAATTCCGGGTTAACCGGTAATTAACACGAGTTTACTAACTAACCGAACTTTATCCAGATTAACCAGCTGCAGTTGAAGCCCACAGATAAGACACAGAACCAGTGAACGGACCTCCTGGACGGACTGGGCTGCCGTCCGGACCAGCTTCCAGATAAGTAGCTTTAGCATTAGCCTACTTAGCGCGTCGCCATAGAAACCAAACGCTAGTTCTAGAGGTTAGCGGTGACTCCATCTTTGCTAACGTTAGCCGGTCAGCTAGTCCCCCGTCTCCACGGACACGCGCAGACGCGAAGCCCCCTCCGGTGAAATGACTTCAACCGTGACGACAACCGGGAGAAAATGCCGTCAGTCACCGGAAAACACGGAAATAATGACGGTGAAGGCGCGGGAAACACAAACCGTCAGATGTCTGCGCAGCAGGTGGGTGGTGCCTTAGAGGCCTCTTCATAAACTTGTACATTTCCAAGGGCTCGCTCGTATCGTTCAAATCCTTCTGTCAGTTTTTTGAAAAACAAAACACACAAACCTAAGTTATCATCATCATCATCATCATCATCATCATTACATAAAATCAGGTTCTCCTCCTCAGCTGGATCTGCAAAGATTCGTTTTTTTCCACGCGCGCTAAAGGGAAATCGATATTTCCGACGTCACGCGAAGGCAGCATCAGCGCATGCTCGTCTGCGGTGATTTTCTGTTTAACGACATTTATGACGACACAATTAAAGAATTTATTAGATTAAAGGCACTTTATTGTCTTAAACAAACAGACACAGTTTACAGTTTATTCTGTCTTTAATGGCGGTCAAGTGTGTAAAGATATAAAATCCATTTACATTTTGATGGTGAGCTAATAAAACATTTTAAAGCACAGTTCACTGGGGTCACACATTTCCTGTTTACAGATCCGGTTTCATCTTAATCCACATCCAGAGATCAGCAGCTGATGAACTGCATGTTTATGCTGAATTTCTCCAGCTCGTTCATGTATTCTGTACATTCAGGATCCATGCAGTTGTCCGGCAAAAACTCCACCAGGGCGTCCGAGTCCACATGAAGACGATAGCTGCAGCACACAGACCACCAGGGTCAAGATTAGGTCAGAATCAGGGTCAAATCAGGATCAGGGTCAGGGTCAGGTCAGGGTCAGGGTCAGGGTCAGGGTCAGATCAGGGTCAGGGTCAGATCAGGGTCAGGGTCAGGATCAGGGTCAGGGTCAGGGTCAGATCAGGGTCAGGATCAGGGTCAGGGTCAGGATCAGGGTCAGGGTCAGGATCAGATCAGGGTCAGGTCAGGGTCAGGATCAGATCAGGCTCAGATCAGGGTCAGATCAGGGTCAGGGTCAGGATCAGGGTCAGGGTCAGGGTCAGATCAGGATCAGGGTCATGTCAGGGTCAGATCAGGGTCAGATCAGGATCAGATCAGGATCAGATCAGGATCAGGGTCAGGATCAGGGTCAGATCAGGTTCACGATCAGGGTCAGGATCAGGGTCAGGGTCAGATCAGGGTCAGGGTCAGGGTCAGGTCAGGGTCAGGTCAGGGTCAGATCAGGGTCAGGGTCAGATCAGGGTCAGGGTCAGGATCAGGGTCAGGGTCAGATCAGGGTCAGGGTCAGATCAGGGTCAGGGTCAGGATCAGGGTCAGGGTCAGGGTCAGATCAGGGTCAGGATCAGGGTCAGGGTCAGGATCAGATCAGGGTCAGGTCAGGGTCAGGATCAGATCAGGCTCAGATCAGGGTCAGATCAGGGTCAGGGTCAGGATCAGGGTCAGGGTCAGGGTCAGATCAGGATCAGGGTCATGTCAGGGTCAGATCAGGGTCAGATCAGGATCAGATCAGGATCAGATCAGGATCAGGGTCAGGATCAGGGTCAGATCAGGTTCACGATCAGGGTCAGGATCAGGGTCAGGGTCAGATCAGGGTCAGGATCAGGATCAGGGTCAGGGTCAGGATCAGGGTCAGGGTCAGGTCAGGGTCAGGTCAGGGTCAGATCAGGATCAGGGTCAAGGTCAGATCAGGGTCAGGGTCAGGATCAGGGTCAGGGTCAGATCAGGGTCAGATCAGGGTCAGGATCAGGATCAGGGTCAGGGTCAGATCAGGGTCAGATCAGGGTCAGGATCAGGATCAGGGTCAGGTAAGATTGTGGTAGAGACACTGACCTTGAGCTGTGATCGGTTGAGAGCTTGGCCCCGCTGGCCCCCATCACCAGGTAATGTCGGCCGACCTGGATGTCCACTGTCTTACAGGTGGCCTTCTTTATCAGATTCACCTCTGTACCTGAATTCACATTTTCAAACTCTACGAGAAATAAGAGCAGAACACAGAGAGACACGGTGACATCGTGTTACACGTGGGGGGGTAAAGTCCCGTACTTTTAGTCCGTACTAATTCCTGAAAATACCACCTGACCATTCAACGGCACTAAACATGTGCCTGCAGGTGTAAACAGGAAGTAGATTGGGTCCTCTCAGCTGGTCAGTTACAGGAAGAGTAAGACATTTTTTCTGCCCAAACAATCAATCCCAGGGTTTTCAAAATAAAGTGTGGCTGTTGCTCACGTTGATCTGTGTTCTTCACAACTTCAATGACGTTGGCTCTGTAGTTCATAAAGTCTCCTTCTGCAGCTGAAGCCTTCACCTCCACCTTAAATGCTGCAGAGAGGAAACAGAGCAGACAACAGTCAAACGAAATCTTCATCATTCGTTTCATGTGCTAAAAAATAACACTGGACCAGGCTCATCTGACCGAGCAGTAATCAGTTTACTGCCATTTAAGATGGAGTTTTTAAAAAGAGGTGACCTGTATCCATCAGTGAGTGTTACAGATCACATTCTCTGACCCACAAAAGTCACGTTTTCATTTACATTTTTTTCAGTGGAAATAAAATTTTAAAAATGACCCTTTGAGATTCATCACAACATGATTTATTGTTTTGTGAAGCCTTAATTTAAATGCTAATAAAATATTCCTTTGTATGCTTTTCCTGTAAAGTGATGGTTTGTTCTTTGACACGGTGAAATATTTCATCAGTGTGAGCCATAAAGTCTGAGGACTCACTGTACTTGATCTCTTGCTGGCAGGTCTCAGCGGTTCTTTTGGCTTCTGTCAAGGTCAAGTCTATCTCTCCTCTGAAGGAGGCACAGGCAGCTACACAACAACACACAACATAGTTACAAGAAAAACGTGCAACATGTCAAGTGTAACACACATACAACAGGAGCTGGGCTGGCTCCAGATGTTACCTCTCATGCAGCGACATTCGGCTCCCACACAGACCTTCTGCAGCTTCTGCTGCTCGCTGGAGAACTGTTTGGTGCACATGCTGCCTGGAAGACACAGATTCATATATTCACCTATTTAAAAAACTATCTGTCAGAGCAGAAAGGTAAAGAACACATCAAACACCAGCTTTGCACAGTGATATGTTTTCATGAATACACGCTGAATGTATTTAGTGTGACGACGATGATGTTACAGACATAAACAATAAAAAGGCCTCCCTGCACAGCCAGCTGTGTTAGTCTGAGGAGGAAAAGCAGATCTCAGTGTAACATTCATCAGCTCATCAGACGGACAGTTCAGTTCAGTTCAGTTCTTTGTCTGCTTCAACGGCAGAAAGAGAGACGCTGATAATTAGAACTTTTTAACGTAGAAAGTCAAACGGAGAAATTAGCGAAAGCTTCCATCTAAAAACGGACTACAGTTCCCAGGATGCACAGCGGGTCTCACCTCTGTCCTGAAGCTCGTACACGGTGATGAACGACTCGCTGGCTCCGCTCACCGAAAACTTCGGCATGATCCGAAAACCGATGCACAGGAAGACGTCAGAGGGAACCTGTCCAACGAAGACAATGAATGAGACCGTCCACCTGCTGCCCAGGTGACACTGATGGGCGTGAGACTCACCATGTCCATCTGGATGACCACGGTGTTTCCCTGCAGCTCGTAGTGAGAGATGAGCGGCTCATCAATGTCTCTGAACTGAAAAACAACAACCACATTCATTCACCTCACAGAAGTCTGAGAACTGTTTATCTGTGACATCACAAAGTCCCCGAAGTCCTGACGGCTGGTTTTTTCAGGTTCAGGTTCTGAATCCAGACTGTGAGGGTTCCTCTGAAGACTGAGACCTCTGAGACTTTCACTGGATTAATGTAGAACCAGGACCTAGACCAGGACCTTTAAACCTTCAGATCAAATGGTCCTAATTTATTGTCCATTCTTTCAAACAGACCTCCAGGTCTCAGCAGGAATCTAAGATCTATAAACCAGATCTCAGTGTCTGGACAGCTGTTTGTCTACAGCGGACCTGCAGCCTGCTGTTTGAGCTGAAGGTCGTGGTCCAGAGCTCACCTGTCTCAGATCCTCCAGAAAGGCCTCCACACCTGTTGGCAGCTGGATCTTCATCACGGTCAGAGTGGACTCGGTGTTGACGTCGTTCGGAGGAGGTTTGTACCTGAAGATACAGTCGGGTGAGTCACATGAACAAAGAGAAGAAACTTGTTCTCATTAAAAAAGGTTGTTCTCCCCGCTGACGAGCTGTGGTCAGATCATTGGGGGGGGTTAACGTGTCTCTTTCAAATCAAATCAATCTACGCTCTCAGCAGAAGGTCCAGGATTCTCTGGGAGTGCTGGACTCTGCCGAGGTTGTCCCTCGTCTCCTCCTTGTGACATTCATGGACAGGATCATAAGGCACGACTCAGGTCAGGAGTTGTCCTGTTTGCTCTTGGTGGATGATGCGGATCAGCAGGTCCAGGTCTGAAGGAGTCCAAGTGTCTCTGGTCCACAGTGAGGATGAGACGGAGCAGGAGACAGGATTGGTGCGGCATCAGCAGGGAGGTGGACTGTCCAACAAAAGGACACAACTTCTGGGCTCAGCCTGAGAGATCAGCTGAAGCTGAGGAAGACATGGAAAGTGTCCCTCGGGAGCCAGATGTCTGGAATTCCAGCTAAGTCTGATCCGGAGTAGACGAAGACTCATTTTGAATTGTGGTTAAATTGTGTTTTTTTGTGTTCACAGGACAGCTGTGGTCCAGTTGTGGGTCGTTTACAGGAACTTTGTCACAGTTTGATCAACGTCAGTCAGATTCTGCTGCTGAGGAAAGAAAACATCAGAGTTTGGCTTCTCTTACTTTGTACAGGCGACTAGGTGAGGAGGTTTGAGCTCAGCATCTGAGGGGACAGACAGACAGACAGACAGACAGGTCAGCAGGTGGACAGACAGACAGACAGACAGACAGGTCAGCAAGTGGACAGACAGACAGACCGACAGGAGGTCAGCAGGTGGACAGACAGACAGACAGACAGGTCAGCAGGTGGACAGACAGACAGACGGACAGGTCAGCAGGTGGACAGACAGACAGACGGATAGGTCAGCAGGTGGACAGACAGACAGACAGACAGACAGGTCAGCAGGTGGACAGACAGACAGACAGACAGACAGACAGGTCAGCAGGTGGACAGACAGACAGGTCATCAGGTGGACAGACAGACAGACCGACAGGAGGTCAGCAGGTGGACAGACAGACAGACGGACAGGTCAGCAGGTGGACAGACAGACAGACAGACAGACAGGTCAGCAGGTGGACAGACAGACAGACGGACAGGTCAGCAGGTGGACAGACAGACAGACAGACAGACAGGTCAGCAGGTGGACAGACAGACAGACAGACAGGTCAGCAGGTGGACAGACAGACAGACAGACAGACAGACAGGTCAGCAGGTGGACAGACAGACAGACAGACAGACAGACAGACAGGTCAGCAGGTGGACAGACAGACAGACAGACAGACAGACAGACAGACAGACAGGTCCTTACCCTTGAAGACTTCACTGATGCTCAGTTCCACGTTGATGTCAAAGTTGCAGGACTGTGTCGGAGCGACCGTCTCATAATAAACCGTCTTCAGCTGGAGACACAGTCAGTTTGGTTAAAGGGACCAATCAGGGAACAGGCTGTCAATTAAATGGAAATAAACCACTCCCACCTTCACATTGGACACGCCCCTCCCAATACTTGCTCTCACATAGATGTCATCACTCTTCATCACCTGGAGGAAGATGAGCCAGAAACTGTCATCATCATCATCATCATCATCATCATCTCTCTCTGTTGGACCTGTCTCTCTCTCTCTGTGTCTCTCTGTTGGACCTGTCTCTCTCTCACCTGTATGGGCGAGGCCACAGGTCTTGTGGGGGTCAGATGGGCTCGTCCCAGCTCTCCATATTTGCCATAGTGGATCTGGATCGTCTGGTCCAGGGTGGCCCGAGAGATGGTCCTACTGTACTCAGTCAGGGCCTCCAGAGTCAGAACTGTGTCCTGAGAGAGGTCAAAGGTCAACGGAGGGACAGGAAACCTGTGTGTGTGTGTGTGTATGTGTGTGTGTACCTGTGCAGAGTACAAGGCATCCCCGTAGTGCTGGTCGTTGGTCAGCCAGGCCATGATGGGTTTGGCGTACTGGAGTCTCCCCTTTAACAGAGACACAGACCGTCAGCTGGTTTGGACACATGACAGACTGAAGCCTGAAGACGTCTCAGAGACGTCACAGTGTTAAAATGTGCTGTTGTGGACGAGCTGCTGTCTCAGGTCCCGATGAGTGGACCTGGTGGACCTGGTGGACCTGCTCTGTATCTGGATGATTGATTCTTTTCATTTTCAGGTTGACATGGCTTCCTCTTTGATGTTCTAAAGGCTCGTGGTCCGTCAGTCAGACCAGATTCTGGTCCTGAAATGGTTCGTCCTCAGAGTGGACATGAAGGAGTCCAGTCCTCTGTGAGTAGACTTTGTTCTGGACCTGCTCTGTGTAAAGAGCCTGGATGGTTTGGTGCTTTATAAACATGAAGGACGTGAAGGACGTGAAGGAAGTGAAGGAAGTGAAGGATGTGAAGGACGTGAAGGAAGTGAAGGACGTGAAGGAAGTGAAGGAAGTGAAGGAAGTGAAGGACGTGAAGGAAGTGAAGGACATGAAGGACATGAAGGACATGAAGGAAGTGAAGGAAGTGAAGGAAGTGAAGGACGTGAAGGAAGTGAAGGAAGTGAAGGATGTGAAGGACGTGAAGGAAGTGAAGGAAGTGAAGGACATGAAGGACATGAAGGAAGTGAAGGACGTGAAGGACGTGAAGGAAGTGAAGGAAGTGAAGGATGTGAAGGACGTGAAGGAAGTGAAGGACGTGAAGGACGTGAAGGACGTGAAGGAAGTGAAGGAAGTGAAGGAAGTGAAGGACGTGAAGGAAGTGAAGGAAGTGAAGGACGTGAAGGAAGTGAAGGAAGTGAAGGATGTGAAGGACGTGAAGGAAGTGAAGGACATGAAGGACATGAAGGAAGTGAAGGAAGTGAAGGAAGTGAAGGAAGTGAAGGACATGAAGGACGTGAAGGAAGTGAAGGAAGTGAAGGACATGAAGGACATGAAGGACATGAAGGAAGTGAAGGAAGTGAAGGAAGTGAAGGAAGTGAAGGACGTGAAGGACGTGAAGGACGTGAAGGAAGTGAAGGAAGTGAAGGACATGAAGGAAGTGAAAGAAGTGAAGGACATGAAGGACATGAAGGACATGAAGGACATGAAGGAAGTGAAGGAAGTGAAGGAAGTGAAGGACGTGAAGGAAGTGAAGGACGTGAAGGAAGTGAAGGAAGTGAAGGAAGTGAAGGACGTGAAGGACGTGAAGGAAGTGAAGGAAGTGAAGGACGTGAAGGAAGTGAAGGAAGTGAAGGACGTGAAGGAAGTGAAAGAAGTGAAGGACCTGAAGGACCTGAAGGACATGAAGGAAGTGAAGGACGTGAAGGAAGTGAAGGAAGTGAAGGATGTGAAGGACGTGAAGGAAGTGAAGGACATGAAGGACATGAAGGAAGTGAAAGAAGTGAAGGACATGAAGGACATGAAGGACGTGAAGGAAGTGAAGGAAGTGAAGGAAGTGAAGGACGTGAAGGACGTGAAGGACGTGAAGAAAGTGAAGGACGTGAAGGACGTGAAGGAAGTGAAAGAAGTGAAGGACATGAAGGACATGAAGGACGTGAAGGAAGTGAAGGAAGTGAAGGAAGTGAAGGACGTGAAGGAAGTGAAGGAAGTGAAGGAAGTGAAGGACATGAAGGACGTGAAGGAAGTGAAGGAAGTGAAGGACGTGAAGGAAGTGAAGGAAGTGAAGGACGTGAAGGAAGTGAAAGAAGTGAAGGACCTGAAGGACCTGAAGGACATGAAGGAAGTGAAGGACGTGAAGGAAGTGAGGGACGTGAAGGAAGTGAAGGACGTGAAGGACGTGAAGGACGTGAAGGATGTGAAAGAAGTGAAGTAAGTGAAGGAAGTGAAGGAAGTGAAGGACTTGAAGGAAGTGAAGGACGTGAAGGAAGTGAGGGACGTGAAGGAAGTGAAGGATGTGAAAGAAGTGAAGGACGTGAAGGAAGTGAAGGATGTGAAAGAAGTGAAGTAAGTGAAGGAAGTGAAGGACATGAAGGAAGTGAAGGAAGTGAAGGAAGTGAAGGAAGTGAAGGACGTGAAGGAAGTGAGGGACGTGAAGGAAGTGAAGGACGTGAAGGACGTGAAGGACGTGAAGGATGTGAAAGAAGTGAAGTAAGTGAAGGAAGTGAAGGACATGAAGGAAGTGAAGGAAGTGAAGGAAGTGAAGGAAGTGAAAGACATGAAGGAAGTGAAGGACGTGAAGGAAGTGAGGGACGTGAAGTAAGTGAAGGAAGTGAAGGAAGTGAAGGACTTGAAGGAAGTGAAGGACGTGAAGGAAGTGAAGGAAGTGAAAGACATGAAGGAAGTGAAGGACGTGAAGGAAGTGAAGGATGTGAAAGAAGTGAAGTAAGTGAAGGAAGTGAAGGAAGTGAAGGACTTGAAGGAAGTGAAGGAAGTGAAGGACGTGAAGGAAGTGAAGGAAGTTAAGGAGATGAAGGACGTGAAGGAAGTGAAGGAAGTGAAAGAAGTGAAGGAAGTGAAGGACGTGAAGGACGGGAAGGAAGTGAAGGAAGTGAAGGAAGTTAAGGAGATGAAGGACGTGAAGGAAGTGAAGGAAGTGAAAGAAGTGAAGGAAGTGAAGGAAGTGAAAGAAGTGAAGGACGTGAAGGACGTGAAGGAAGTGAAGGACGTGAAGGAAGTGAAGGAAGTTAAGGAGATGAAGGACGTGAAGGAAGTGAAGGAAGTGAAAGAAGTGAAGGAAGTGAAGGACGTGAAGGACGGGAAGGAAGTGAAGGACGTGAAGGAAGTGAAGGAAGTTAAGGAGATGAAGGACGTGAAGGAAGTGAAGGACGTGAAGGAAGTGAAGGAAGTGAAAGAAGTTAAGGAAGTGAAGGACGTGAAGGAAGTGAAAGAAGTGAAGGAAGTGAAGGACGTGAAGGAAGTGAAGGACGTGAAGGAAGTGAAGGAAGTTAAGGAGATGAAGGACGTGAAGGAAGTGAAGGAAGTGAAGGAAGTGAAGGATGTGAAGGAAGTGAAGGAAGTGAAGGACGTGAAGGAAGTGAAGGACGTGAAGGAAGTGAAGGATGTGAAGGAAGTGAAGGACTTGAAGGAAGTGAAGGACGTGAAGGAAGTGAAGGAAGTGAAGGACGTGAAGGAAGTGAAGGACGTGAAGGAAGTGAAGGAAGTGAAGGAAGTGAAGGAAGTGAAGGACATGAAGGAAGTGAAGGAAGTGAAGGAAGTGAAGGAAGTGAAGGACGTGAAGGAAGTGAAGGAAGTGAAGGAAGGACGTGACGGGGACAGAGTACCTTGAGCAGCATCGTCAGGACGACATATGCCGTCGTCTCCACCGTCAAACCGCTGGTCTCATCCGGTCTCTGCCAATCGGCCGTCACCTCCGGCTCCTTCCAGTACCTGAGCACAGCAGGATGACCTGTACACACACAGACACACACAGACACACACAGTTGTTCTGATAAACAGGACTTGATGGGTACTCAGACTCGGTGATCCGGATCACAGACCTTTATCTCGGGCCAGCTGCTCCAGACTGACGAGCAGATCAGAGACCGCCCTGCTGTTTGGGTCAAAAAGGGTCAGAGCGTAGGTCGCCACTGCGCGCACGTGTACACTCTTCACACCTGGGGCATGCTGGGAAATGTAGTTTGCTGCAGACCTCATGCTGTTAACTTGGAACTGAGAGAAGAAGGATGACAGGAGGCTGTTAGTCAAACTGCTCAATGTCTGAGGAGACACAAGACAGAAGACACACTACGAATGTGACTAAACACAAACGAGGTGATGAAAAATGTTGTGTGTCTTTTGTGTCACAGTTGTCAGGTGTTCTGCTGCAGGGGGACACAAAGCAGGACAAGGAGAGGATTTGTCCTCACTTGGACATTCAGGACCGGGTCTTTGATGAGCGTGGCTTTGCGCAGGGCGATCAACACGAAGGAGGTCAGATACACCGACTGGTCCACCGCGCTGTATCCTGCAGTCTGCAGCCAATCACAAGAGAGGTCAAAGGTCCACATGGTACAAAACAGGAAGCAGCAAACCAAGCTCACAGGAAATAAAAAGCTTTTCACGAACTGTGGACGTGATCTCATTTAAATTCAAATAAATAAATTATCTTTATGTTGCTTATTAATTTGTGTTATCGGTTGATTTTTATGTCCATGACTTTTGATCTCATCGGATCTGGAGGACGTGATCTGACCATGATCTTGTTGGCCTTGGAGAAGGATCTGTCCACGAAGGAGCCGTCCGCTTGCTGAGTCTGTCGGATCAACCAGGACACGGATTCTGACAGAGACTGATGGTTCACACCGACGATCTGGTCCGCCAGAGACAGTGTCCTCACCACCTGGGCCGTCATCCTGACAGACAACACCCAGGGAGGTGAGGACACAACGACACACAGAAGAGTCCAGTTTGATGGTTTGAGGGTTACTGTTTGAACCAGGTTCAGGTGAAGGTCCTGGTCCTGGTTCTGGACTCACCAGGTACTCGCTTCTCTGTTCATCCATCTGCTGTAACTGGAGTCGGTTCGTTTGAAAGAGGTGACACTAATTATACCTGTACACACACACACACACACACACACACAATAAATACACACTCAGTGAGAGTGGTGTGTTTGCATCAGTTTGTCCCCCCTGTGTCCTCACACTGTTTGATGTTCCGTCTCACAATGGCGGCGTTGGTTTGGACGTCGCCTCCCAGCAGACTCCAGCTCGCCGTGGTCTCCAGGTACTGATACACCTGAGTCAGCTGATGGAGCAGGTCCACCTCCACGTCAGCTGATCCGGGCGGGAGGTTGACCAGCTGCCGGAGGCCGTCAGGGTTGTGTATCACTGTCAGGACTTCGTCCAGAATTTCACCTGGCGCACAAAACACACAGAGACGCACACCAATGTAATCATACTAACAGCCCAGAAGGGGGCGGAGCCTAAATTTTCACCAGCATGCATTTGGTTTGAAAACCCAATGGCATTCATGGTAGACTGACACCATTCGGCTCCGGGCTTATCTGTCCACCTGCTGCCCCCAAAAACACAATGTCCCCCGGAGGACGATGACAGCAGGAGGATCATGGGAGCTGGTCTTTACTCACCGTTGATGGTCAGCTCTCGCACTACAGCAGTTTCAGGGACGACGTTTTTTGGCATCACGTTCTTCAGGTGCAGCGATCTCCTCTCTAAACCTACAACGACACCAGAACGCACAACTTCAGCAAACTGCCACCAAACAGAGCGTCAGGAGGAAGCTGCGGGAGAACTGACGTACCGTAGACGCCCTGGGGGTCCAGCCTCCCCCCGGAGAACCCCTCCCTCCACACCCCTTCAGGCTGCAGACACACAGAGTTCAGAGGTTGTTTAAAGCTCAGCACAGTTCATGTGTTTCTTACGAGACGTGCTGTCCCTGTCCTCGTCGTCTGTCTTTCTGGTGCTGTTCCTCACATGTCCACCAGGTGACCTCAGAGATCCCCAATACCACAACAACCAGGATGGAGGAGATTTATTGATGATTTTTTTCCCAATAAATAAGAATTGAAGAAAAAAAAGTGAGACTCAAAGAAATAAAGTCAAAAAGTAAAAAACTGTCTCAGATTTAGAAGAGAAAGAAATTCATGAATGACTTTCAGTTAACTGGTTTCTGTTGTCTCTTTATCACATTTCATGGATTTATCCAGAAAATAATCAGTAATGAGGATGATCATTAACTGCTCACTGAATATTATCACATTCAACTTTCTGATTCAGTATGACTCAAATTGTTTTTAATTGTCCACAAATGTGCTTTTTAACTGAGGTGGAATTATCCATCCTTCCGTGTACCAACCACAACTCTGAGCGTCTTCTTCAGGATGTCTCCGTTCCCGCCCCCCCTGCGGACCTTCAGTTCAAAGGTCACCGTGTGCTCTCCAGGCTTCAGGGCCATCAGGGTGAAGGTCAATTTGCCTGCCCGCCCCTCAGGCAGCGTTTTCATGGTGCAGGGCGTCGAACGCAGGTCGTCACTCCCTTCGACCGGCTGAGAGTTCAGGAAACAGAGTTCCGGACCGGCCGTCGCCGTCACGCAATACTGAGGACGAGACGACAACAGTATGACTCACTTTGACCTTCCACACCTCTTTCTGCAGACAGCTCTGAGCATCATGGGAAATGTGGGTGATTGGTACCGAGATGGAGCGGCTCTGTTGGTTGTAGATGGATCCTGATAGCTCCACCTGTTCTCCCCTGACCACCTGATAGGGCAGCGGGATGTCCAGGTTGACCGGCAGAGTGACCAACACCTGAACTGGCTCCGCAACACATATGCCTGCAGGCCGGACAACAACAACAACAACAACAACAATGAAAACAACTTAATGTTCTTCACAGCACTGCCGAAGGAGGGTTTGACCAACAGGAAGACAGACGTGAAGAAACTGACCGTTGTGGAACATCCCCACGGCCTTGACCTCCCAGGTGGTCAGAGAGTCTGGGAGGGGCTTGGTGATCTTCCCCTGGCCTGCACTGAAAACATGACGGCCGTGTTATTGAAGAGTGATCAACAGTTATTACTGTTGTCAAATCAATACTCAGGAGTCACTCCTTTAGTCTGACCTTCATTCCTCTGACCTTCACTCTGACCTTCAGTCTGACCTTCATTCCTCTGACCTTCAGTCTGACCTTCATTCCTCTGACCTTCACTCTGACCTTCACTCTGACCTTCACTCCTCTGACCTTCACTCTGACCTTCAGTCTGACCTTCATTCCTCTGACCTTCACTCTGACCTTCACTCCTCTGAGCTTCATTCCTCTGACCTTCACTCTGACCTTCACTCTGACCTTCACTCTGACCTTCACTCCTCTGAGCTTCATTCCTCTGACCTTCATTCCTCTGACCTTCACTCTGACCTTCAGTCTGACCTTCATTCCTCTGACCTTCACTCTGACCTTCATTCCTCTGACCTTCAGTCTGACCTTCATTCCTCTGACCTTCACTCTGACCTTCACTCCTCTGAGCTTCATTCCTCTGACCTTCACTTTGACCTTCACTCTGACCTTCACTCTGACCTTCACTCCTCTGAGCTTCATTCCTCTGACCTTCATTCCTCTGACCTTCATTCCTCTGACCTTAACTCTGACCTTCACTCCTCTGAGCTTCATTCCTCTGACCTTCATTCCTCTGACCTTCACTCTGACCTTCATTCCTCTGACCTTCAGTCTGACCTTCATTCCTCTGACCTTCACTCTGACCTTCACTCTGACCTTCATTCCTCTGACCTTCACTCTGACCTTCACTCTGACCTTCACTCCTCTGACCTTCACTCTGACCTTCATTCCTCTGACCTTCACTCTGACCTTCACTCTGACCTTCACTCCTCTGACCTTCACTCTGACCTTCATTCCTCTGACCTTCACTCTGACCTTCACTCCTCTGACCTTCATTCCTCTGACCTTCATTCCTCTGACCTTCATTCCTCTGACCTTCACTCTGACCTTCACTCCTCTGACCTTCACTCCTCTGACCTTCATTCCTCTGACCTTCACTCCTCTGACCTTCATTCCTCTGACCTTCACTCTGACCTTCAGTCTGACCTTCACTCCTCTGACCTTCACTCTGACCTTCACTCCTCTGACCTTCATTCCTCTGACCTTCACTCTGACCTTCACTCTGACTTTCAGTCTGACCTTCACTCCTCTGACCTTCACTCTGACCTTCACTCCTCTGACCTTCATTCCTCTGACCTTGACTCTGACCTTCAGTCTGACTTTCAGTCTGACCTTCAGTCTGACCTTCATTCTGAGCTCAGATGTTATTATTTGACCTCCTCAGTTTGAGGAGTTTCTTGTGTCACCTGACACGATGAGTCTCCCACAGCCAACTCTCCGGAAAGGAGCTTCGCACCAACGAAGGAGCCAGGTCGAAGTCGGCACCCAACTCTACACAAACACACACAGACACACACAGAGATATTTCTGTAAAGTGACTCAGTGTAGACAAATAGTCATTGGTAGATATTCAGTCCCCGTGTTTGACCTTTAACCCTCAGTGACCTTTAATGGCCCTCAGTGACCCCCAGGGACCCAGGACAGGCCCCTGACCCCAGTTGGAAGCTGAGTTGTCTCAGCTTGCTCACCGCTTCGTGCCAGGATGAGGTTCTGGTCCTGGTCCAGGTGCTGCTGGATGAACTCGCAGCAGGCTCTGAAGGCCTGCTGGCACTCAGTGTGTTTCCTGAACTTCTGCAGAGCGAACTGATGGCAGGTCACAGTCTTTGGGATGAACTTCATTCCAAGCTCACAGCATCTCTTCGCTGCACCATAACTCTGAGCTGTTGACACAAAGAAGGACCAGAGTTAGTCCGGTCTTCACTGTGTCAGACAAACACACTGAAGCTGCAATTTATTTCTGGTTTGAAAGGTGGATATTTTATATATTTAATCATGATGAAGAGATATCAATTAAAAAGATGAACCTGGACTGGAAACAACATATTTATGACAGAACCAGTTAACTTTAAACATGTTAAAAACTAAACTTTTGGTGAGAGATGTAACTAGGCTAAACACCGAGGAGGATGGGATTCAAACCCACGCGTGCAGAGCACAACAGCTTAGCAGTCCATCGCCTTAACCACTCGGCCACCTCATCAATTTACAGTGTAGTTGAGGAACATACTGGAGCTGAGTCGTTACAGCTGGGAGAGTTTAAAAAGTAAAAGTGTATATTTAAACCTTTGGCAGCTTAATGGTGGAACATCGGTTCACTCTTTGCCTTCAGAGAGCTAAAGTCTTGTGGAGAATGTGGGCATCGATCCCACTACCTCTCGCATGCTAAGCGAGCGTGCTACTATTTGAGCTGATTCCCCTGATGGGAGTCTGAACTGGAAAGCAGAAATGGTCTCACCTTTATGTCTCTTGGCCGCCTCAGTCAGTTGTCGTTTTGGACGAACCAGAGCGGTACACGCCTCATCTGCACACACACACGTTCATGAACACCCTCCAACACACACTAACTGGTGGATGGATGGATTGATTGATTGACATACCACTGGTGATTGGGTGGGCATTGGCGTTGGTCATAAAGGTGAGGCCAGCCAATCGGAAGACATCTGCAACGTTTTTGCCGCCACCTCCACCGCAGCCGAGGTCGCTCTGTTCAATGTGACGCAGCACCTGCAGGCCACCGTACATCCTGTCAGGGTCGTTTAACAGCACCGCACGCACCATCCGAGACAGAGGAGGCATAAAGAAATGTCTTCTAATGGGATGTAATTCAGGGTTACCATAGAAACGGGGTCTTTGTAGTTGGGTCGCAGCGAGAAGATGGCGGAGTCTACAGCAGACAGGGCCACCAGCCCATTCTGATTGGTCATGATGTCCAGAGTCAGACTGTCCTTTGGCTTATACTTGTCTTGGTCGATTGATACACTAGTCTGAGACACACACACACACACACACACACACACACACAAGGTTAACAGGAGGTTTATTTATTTGCACTTGTTCTCCAAAAGTGACCAATGACATCAAATTTAGTGAGGAGCTGACAGGAAGTCAGTTGGAGTGGAATTCCAGGGCTCAAAAAGAGCTCAGAAAGATAGACACAGTCCTGCTACCTAGCAACACCATAGAGCACCATAGCAACCACCTTGTTCACTGTGGCAACCAGCTGTCAGCTCCCAGCCCGCAGTCTGATCCTGCAGGCTCCACTACGCCCACAGTGCTCCACAAGATGCCACGTTGTGTAATAACCTTTTGGTTGTTGGTCCACAGGACATGAGCAAATATTTGTGTAGATAAAAACACTGAAATGATAAAGTTCAGTATGACTGACACGAACCACCGACAGTTCAGAAACACTTTCAGTTCGGTCAGTCGGGTTTGATGGCGAGGGAGATCTGACCACCGAGTTCCTGTTCCTGGGCAAATAAAAGGAACATTCCCACATCCAACCAACACAATGCTGTGGACACAGATAAGAGTGTCTCCTACCTGGAGTCCATTGACACATTTGTCTTTGACCTCCAGCCAGACGGAGTCGGCCACCAGCTCAGACGTCCCCTCTCCAAACAGGCTGTAGTAGACCAGCAGTCTGATGGACGGGGACATGGAGTTCGTCACCAGGAATCTAAGAGTCTGTCTGTTATCGGCATTTTGCAGGAACGGCTGAGTCCCGTAGTCCACCACCTTCCCTTTAGAGAGCACCTGGGAGCGGTTCACAGTGATATCATCAGTTACCACGTAAACAGGACAAACAATGAGGAAGGGCACGGCGAGCTGTGTCTGCTCACCAGGTAATTGAGGTATTTGATCCTCAGGTAGGAGGGCGTGGCTGAGTACACACTGATGTCGGCGTATCTTCCCACCGCCAGGGTGTTGCCAGGCAGGGGGGGGTCGATGTAAAGGTAACGCTCATTTGGTGAGAAATAGGCCTCCGACTTCAGTTCCAGACCAGCCTGACTGGAGGCTGGGAGGGTGGAGTCCGCTGTCTCAAACTGTCAACAACAAATAAACATCAGCAGGTGAAAGAGAGGAAGACCAAAGCAAACAACAAAACGGAAACACCGACGAGACGACGGCAGCGAAGAAAAGTGAAGCCGTCACCTTCAGCACCGCCTTGACCGCCCGGCTCGGCATGCTGCAGATGAACAGAGCGAGGCCGCTGCTCTGACTCGTGCTCTTGTCGTTGCAGATCAGGTCTCTGTTCTGGTTTTTGTCCCCAAACAGCTGTTTCTCCACCATGTGGACAGGAACCCCCCTGACCGGCTTCCCCAGGTGATCTTTGACCAACACCTGCAGAGACAGACGCTCGTTTTTCTCACTTCTTTACAATAATTCAGCTTCTAACTGTGAAACTGTTTGGGAACACATTAAATGTCTGATGTGCTGATCAATATCTAATTAGGTTCACAATCTGCTGCTGATTCAATCAAATCTACCCATCATGCTCTGCTGCTCGCCGTCCCTGCGATCAAACACAGTATGTACTCTGTGATTGGAGTGATTCTGCTGAGGTGAAGATTTTTGTCATTCTCTTTTGTTTCTTTGTGCTGAAAATCCCTTTCGATCAAATATGTTGCATCATACAAATGACAATCAATTAAAAGTAACTTCAGTTATTTTAACAGAAGAAAAAAGCAGTTGTGTTCCAAAGTCAGCTTTTCTCTGGAGAACAAGAAAAAACAACTGGAAGTCAACGTGAAGCAGCCTGAGACACGGACGCAGGAGTCAATCTGTTTACCTGGATGTTATAAGGAAGTCCAGGTTTGAGAAATGGGGGTGTTGACACCAGAGCCAGGGTGTAAGGTGATCTGACAAATTTGACAGAAGCAAACTCCATCTCCTGAGAGATACCACCTGAGAGACAAGGACAGGAAAGGTGACGTCACGTCTCGGGTTAGGACTCAGAACAACGATGTTGTGAGTAGACCAGGACTACATGAAGACTACCAGGGTCTTCGTTGTGGATTTGGTGGACTACCTAAACATGGACCAGACTGTCCACCTGTCCAGTGTTTGTACCTGCGTCTTCCTGCAGCAGGACAGCGATGTACAGGTACTTCCCCGCCAGGCTGTTGAGGTCTTGTGGTCCGTCGTGTTTGGACAGAACGGCCTGCATGTTGAGGGTCACCTCCACCTCACCGTCCAGAGACAACTGGAGCAGGAACACAGACTCTGCTCAACATCAGGAGCTCAGGGGACATTTCATTGTGGTGCCACCAACACGTTCAGATGTTGTCTTACAGTTTCTCTCTGGATGGAGTTGGCGATGATAACTGGAGGGCTCTTCCCGCTAACGTAGCCATATCGCAGAAACACCTCCCCCGCAGCCAACGGACCCCCGTGGAGATACCTGACAGGGAAAATACAGTGTGTGTTCACATCTGACTGAGCTGCTAACAGGCTAACTGTTAGCACATTTATTCACCTGGCAGACACTTTGAACTGAAATCTCCTGAAGTTTCCGTAGCTGATGTAATTCAATTCTGGTTCCACGGCGATGGAGAAACTGGGAAGAACTGATGCAGAATAATAAAGAATCATTTCCATTCCCACTTCAGAGCCAACGTTATTAATAAAAGCAGTCTGGAAACTTCATACCGTATTCTTTGACTTCAAAGTCTGTTTTTGCTTTTGTGGTGAAGTCATCTGAGTAGGAGGCTTCAATGGACCAGAGTCCCAACCTGGAATCACATACGGGGAATAACATGGGAACCGCCTGGAATCAACACGCTCACTGTGTGAACGTTGACCTTTGACCTTTGACCATCCTGGAATCATCCTGATTACGTAACAGACTGGAGTCGCCTTAATCAGACCCAAAACAGTGATAACGTGAAACTCAGACAGAAGGTTTGTTTTTGAGGCTCTTACTTTGGCTTGACGGGGATCTTAAAGGGGGTTTTCATTGAGGGGATTCCATTATTTGCGTCAGTTATTGTCACAATATCCACTACTGTTTCATCCGGATCCTGTGGACAACCACATTACTGATGTGACACTTTGAAATGAAGGAAAAAACAGAGTTTGACTGTTGACAGTCTGACTGGTGTGACTCACCTTAAAGGTCAGGGAAACGTTACGTTTGGTTGGCTGGAGCTCTTGGTTCATGGAGAATGCCCTCACGTTGACTGGAAACACACATTCAATTTGTAGATGTAGCTGACGTGACAAGTTGAATTCATTGACTGCCGGAATCAGCTGGATCAGAACTAAATGAGGGTCACCTGGCTGAAGGACCAAACTGTCTTCATGGGCTCATAAACAAACTCACCTGAATGGGGACTATGAGACCTTATGAACCTATGAGGATCAGCTGATTTCACAAACTGCTGATGAACACCTGAACCAGAATCACTTCACTTCATGACCACCTGAATGAAAACCATCTGACTGGAATGAGCAGCCTGAAGGAGGACGACCGTGAATGGGACAAACTTTGTGTCTCACCGCTTTGATGGGGGGTGTAGAGCGGTTTGTCGGTCTGGATGAACAGGAAGCCGTTGGAACGTGTGAGAGGAATCCTCAGTTCATGGGTCATCACTGACGAGTGGACGTGGAGGATCACCTGAGTCACACTCTTATCCACCTGACCGTTGAATAACTGGAGAGAGACAGAAAAGGCGCCGTCCTGATTCACTTTAATGAACAATAAGTGTTGACGGACTTCCAGCTGCCTGTTTGTAGAATGTCCCACCTGGACTCTGGCGATGGCCTGAAAGTTGTTGTGGGCGTTCAGGTTCACGAGCTCTCGAGTCAGAAGGACTTGAGCTGTCGTCTTCAGGGACACTTCAACAGTCACCGGCTGCGTAAACTCAAACATCTGGATCAGCACCGTCTCCGAGGCGTCCAAACACCAGGAGGAAGGAGCCGTGATCAGGTACCTGAGACGGGACGAGACATGGCGTCTTGGTTTTGGTCTGTTTGGTCACAGATTCAGTATTTGATGGAACAGTGAAGGATCGTTCAGTAAACCAATAAAAAACATCATGGAGGTGAAATCATCCACCCAGCATCAGTCCTGCTGCTCCGGACGCCACAAATTTAACACAAACAAAAAAACGATCATTCTGGAACATTTGAAAACTTTATCATTGATATTGATCTTTTGTCCACATGGTCCGCTGTCTCAGAGACAGAGCAGTCTGTCAGAGGACCTGGATGAGTGACATGTAAGCTTTTGGGCTGATTGAAGACCAGACAGGTTTTTGGATTCTGGACTGTAAAGGGTTCACTGTACTCAAAGGACCTGAGGACGTGACAATGAGCAGAACTTCTGGACATGTTGAAGGACGGCTCATTTAGTTCAACGTCTTCAGAGCTGAATGGAAATAAAGTTGACTTACGATCGAGGATCGGCCTCTGAGCTCCAGCTGAGACGGCAGACACACACCAGGAGGACCCACAACCTCATCCTGAAGGTGTGGAGGCGACGCACAGAGCCAACGACAAAAACACACACAATGAGCTCTGCAGACACACAACTGACTCCGAAGACTGACTGCTGAAATAGACTCTAGATTCTATGAGTGATTGATCAACTCAGCGGTTGGCAAACAGACGGGACGAGCGGGAAGTCAGTGTGTGTTTTTGTGAGTCAAAGGTGGGTTGCCTCCCCCTGTGTTTTCTGATGTTACCTCACAGAGCTCTCTGTGATCGGCTAATCGCATCACAAAACAAACTCTGATGAACGGCCTGATTGATGAGAGCTGTTTGTTTTACTGCACCGAGAAATCTGAGTCAGCATGGACTTTGTCTGTCCCCTTCAGGGAGTATCTGCTCCAGCAGAGACCTGTCACCTAAAATGTCTCTTTGGGAGAAAAAATATGTTACAGAATGAAAATGAAGGAAACTCGATGTAAGTTGGGCTCTTTTGGCTCAAACTGCTGTTCATGCAGTTTGATTCCTTCGCTCACCTGGAGGAACCTGGAGGAACCTGGAGGAACCTGGAGGAACCTGAAGGAACCTGAAGAAGCCTGGAGGAACCTGAAGAAGCCTGGAGGAACCTGAAGGAGCCTGGAGGAACCTGGAGGAACCTGGAGGAACCTGGAGGAACCTGAAGGAGCCTGGAGGAACCTGAAGGAACCTGAAGGAACCTGAAGGAACCTGAAGAAGCCTGGAGGAACCTGAAGGAGTCTGGAGGAACCTGGAGGAACCTGAAGGAGCCTGGAGGAACCTGAAGGAACCTGGAGGAACCTGAAGGAGCCTGAAGAAGCCTGGAGGAACCTGAAGGAACCTGGAGGAACCTGAAGGAACCTGAAGAAGCCTGGAGGAACCTGAAGGAACCTGAAGGAGCCTGGAGGAACCTTAAGAAGCCTGGAGGAACCTGAAGGAACCCGGAGGAACCTGAAGGAGCCTGAAGAAGCCTGGAGGAACCTGAAGGAACCTGGAGGAACCTGAAGGAGCCTGGAGGAACCTGGAGGAACCTGGAGGAACCTGAAGGAGCCTGGAGGAACCTGGAGGAACCTGAAGGAGCCTGGAGGAACCTGGAGGAACCTGGAGGAACCTGGAAGAACCTGAAGAAGCCTGGAGGAACCTGAAGGAACCTGGAGGAACCTGGAGGAACCTGGAGGAACCTGAAGGAACCTGAAGGAGCCTGGAGGAACCTGGAGGAACCTGAAGGAGCCTGGAGGAACCTGGAGGAACCTGGAGGAACCTGAAGAAGCCTGGAGGAACCTGGAGGAACCTGGAGGAACCTGAAGGAGCCTGGAGGAACCTGAAGGAACCTGAAGGAGCCTGGAGGAACCTGGAGGAACCTGGAGGAACCTGAAGGAACCTGGAGGAACCTGGAGGAACCTGAAGGAGCCTGGAGGAACCTGGAGGAACCTGAAGGAGCCTGGAGGAACCTGAAGGAACCTGGAGGATCCTGGAGGAACCTGAAGGAACCTGGAGGATCCTGGAGGAACCTGAAGGAACCTGGAGGAACCTGAAGGAGCCTGGAGGATCCTGGAGGAACCTGGAGGAACCAACAGGAACCTGAATCCTGGACTTCAGTACAGTATTTGAGTATCTCTCCTTTACGTGGGTATTATTTTATTCTACTCCTCCACATTTCAACGGAGGCTCTCATTATTTGTTGAGTGGTTCTTTTCTACCAAAGTCCTTCAGTCCTTTATCTGATCCACCTCCCAGCTGCAGCCCACCGGACACACATCTGGCAACATCTGATGCTAACTTGTTAGCCGCCAGCTGCCTTCACATCCAACTCACAGACCAACAGGATCCAGAAAACCACCAGACCCAACAGGCCAAAACCTGGACCAGAGTCCCTGTGTGAGGTGATGTGAAGTGACGGCTGATCCTGAAGTCACACAGAGAGCATTGCTGTGCGTAAATAAGACACTGAGATCAGGGAATACTGTTTCCATGAAAACATGGACTTAGTCTGGACCCTGACTTTCTGCAGATCCACAATAAACTGATCTGTGCTCTGACAGCTTCTATCAGGAGCTCTTCTGATGGATCAGACCAGCAGTGACCCCTGACCCCTGACCCTGTGGTCCTTGGACCGGGACCTGTTGCTGCAGACCAGGATCATCCCTCAGACCTGCAGATGTTCATCATCTTCACACTGGACCATTTTCCTGCTTCAACATCAACTTCAGGACTAAGGTTCATCTGATAGACCCCGCCCACTGACAGGTGTCCATGGTAACCAGGTGATCAGTGTTGAGGTAAAGCAGCAGCATGTGATACGGTGACGCCTTTATTCAGGATACATCGTCTTCATAGACTGATACACATACAGATAAATCCATCTTCATATTCACATTCTGTTCTCGACAGTTTGGAGCTTATTTACATCACATGAGCAGAAAAGCTAAAGTATTTTGATTATTTAACATTTTGATCAGAAATCAGAATCCTTTCAAAACATTTACAGACCCGATCAGGGCCCGGAGCCAGAGCTTTAGAACCACAGACACACGGACTGATGATAATAATAATAAAGATAATATCTGCCTGCTTCTTCACGGGTTTGACTGGACTTCCTGCTGGACTTCCTGCTGGACTTCCTTCTGGACTTCCTGCTGGACTTCCTGCTCCACCTCCAGGGTCTCAGCGAGATCTTGTGACCGAAACGTCTCCCATTTTAACACACACACCACAAACGGTAACACAACCACCAGCATGCAACGCAAAGCACGACATCATCATCTCAGAGATACACAACTCATAGTAACACAGAATGAAATGTCCCATCATGCAACAGTTTACAGCAGCAGCGCCACACACATAACCCAGTGTGTGTGTGTGTGTGTGTGTGTGTGTGTGTGTGTGTGTGTCCAGTTCAGGTCTGGGCCTTTGGAGACCAGTTCGGTCCAGACTGCCTCATGGTCCATCATGCATGTTGTCCTTTTGCTGGAGGACCAACATATCCCAGCATTCATTGCAGCAGAGCTAAACCTAAAGTTACGTGTTGTCAAGGTTGCTAAGCAACCGGAGACAAACTGTAACCAAGCCCGGGCCCTGGTCTCCCAAGGACCAGACCTTCATAGACCAGGATGTGGACCGTGGACTGGGACACCGTCTGTAGTGTGACCCCCCCCAGTCAGCTGTATTGTTTAGGTGTCAGAGGGAACTGTTACCCAGGTAGTCAGGATCCAAGTCCACCAGAGACCTGAACCTGGAGGCGACATCACTGATGATTGGCTAATTACACCTGGCTACTCATTTGAGCCCAGACTCTTGGTCCCTTATCACCCACCAGGACCGACCTCTGGACTCTGGTCTGGCTCTGGATTGTGGATCTCATTCGGTTGTTCGGATCTCGGTCTGGACCGGACTGACGTGGATCACCTGGCTACCTGGGTAACTGTCCATCTGAGGAGCGAGTCCCGGTCCAGGTCCAGTATTTGATCATGTAGTCTCGGTGGCCCCGCCCCCTCACAGCACCATGGTCGGGATGTGATGGACCAGGGACGCGGGGTGGGGCACGGCCGTCAGCTGCGGCGGGTGGGGGGGTGGCGGCGAGTGAGCGGCGTGCCCGCCCCCGCCCCCGGCCCCGCCCACGGCCCCCCCCTGGGCCCCGGGGTCCCCGGTGGGCCGGTGCCGGGCGCTCTTCTGGTGCGCCCTGAGGCCGGCCAGCTGGGAGTAGGCGGACTGGCAGACGTGGCACTTGTACGGCCGCTCCCCGGTGTGCAGCCTCACGTGGTTCCGCAGCGTGGACGACTGGCTGAAGCGCCGGTTGCAGAAGCGGCAGACGAACGGCTTGTCCAGCGTGTGAATCCGCATGTGGGACCGCAGGTTGCTGCGGGAGTTGAACCCGCGGTGACAGATGACGCAACGCATCCGGCCCAGACCGGAGGAGGAGGAGGAGGAGGAGCCGGAGGAGGAGGAGGAGGAGGAGCCTTCACAGGTGTGGAACTCATCTGTCAGGTGGAGGAGCAGATTCAGTTCAGACTGGAGGTGTTATTGGACAGAGACCAGGAGAGACCTGGAGAGACCAGGAGAGACCAGGAGAGACCTGGAGAGACCAGGAGAGACCAGGAGAGACCAGGAGAGACCTGGAGAGACCTGGAGAGACCAGGAGAGACCTGGAGAGACCAGGAGAAACCCGGAGAGACCAGGAGAGACCAGGAGAGACCTGGAGAGACCAGGAGAAACCCGGAGAGACCAGGAGAAACCCAGAGAGACCAGGAGAGACCAGGAGAGAACTGGAGAGACCAGGAGAGACCAGGAGAGACCAGGAGAGACCTGGAGAGACCAGGAGAGACCAGGAGAGAACTGGAGAGACCAGGAGAGACCTGGAGAGACCAGGAGAGACCAGGAGAGACCTGGAGAGACCAGGAGAGAACTGGAGAGACCAGGAGAGACCAGGAGAGACCAGGAGAAACCCGGAGAGACCAGGAGAGACCAGGAGAGAACTGGAGAGACCAGGAGAGCCCAGGAGAGACCAGGAGAGACCTGGAGAGACCAGGAGAGACCAGGAGAGACCTGGAGAGACCAGGAGAAACCCGGAGAGACCAGGAGAGACCAGGAGAAACCCAGAGAGACCAGGAGAGACCAGGAGAGACCAGGAGAGACCTGGAGAGACCTGGAGGGACCTGGTTCTGGTCCTGAGTTTAGGTTTTTTGACAGAAAAGTCATCAAAGACACAACTGAAGCAGGTGGACTACTGAGTCCAGAAACTGAAGACACCAGATCCTGGTCTGATCCAGCCACCGTCCTGCTGCCACAAACACACTACAGCACCAAAAGTGGATTAATCTGCTGTTGAAAATAGTCCCTGACTGTAAAACTATGGTGGCCCCAAGAGGTCAGCAGACTGTCTGTCTCTGTGTCGTCTGTTTACTTTTTGAATGAAATTATTGAAATCTGATCGAAAATCTCACGATTTGAGTTTTAATGAAAATAATGGAAAATATCTTTCACCAGCTCTTATTTTGAAATGAGGACTTTGCTTCAAACTTCCTGGAATGTTAAGTTTTATTTTAAAACTAAATGTTGTCCGATCTCTGCTGACTTTAATGTCTCAGCTTCTCACTCAGTCTGAAGGATTTGATTTGGTGTCAGAAATCTTTCTGAGTTTTTGCCTCCATGAAGTCCAGAAGCTTTTATTCTGAAAAAATGATCCTGATCAGGTAATATTCAATAATCAATTATCTATCATCTTTACCGGTTTTGCTCTTCTTGCTCTGTTCGTCCTCTCCTCCTGGAATTCCAGGGATTCCCAGGAAGGTGTTGTGGGAGTTTCCATACCAGACCAGCAGCTCCTGGTCCGGGGGGATGGTCTGAGGAGACAACGTGGACTTTTTTAAAAATCAGAGTCACAACAGGAACAAACAGAACGCTTCAAATCAAAATGAACTTTGGTCCAAAATTCTTCTTTCTGTGTTCTGCTCCTCCTTAAACCGGGTTTTAGTTTTGGTCTTTAGACCACCAGGGGGCGACAGAGACCTGAACGAGGTCTACATATGGAAATTAAAAAAAGTTCATTTTTACTAATTTTATTCTGTTTCAGTAAACGCCTCAAATTATAGTTTAATTAATTAGCTCATTATTACAGAGATATTTTATATTATATGATAAAAATGAATTAGACCAAAAATCAATCTGATCCTGGTTCAGTCTTTTCCCACATGAAGCTTTTATATATATAACATAATATAATATAATATATTCTACAGATGTTATTTCTGTCTTTACTGCAGAGACATAAATGTTGTTTTATTGTTTAATAATGTAATATTAAAATATATTATTAGTGGAATTGTCCTCAAACATTTAAAGCGTCTCTAAAAACAAACCCTGGGAGGGGGGGGAGGGGGAGGGGGGGGGTTCTTGGGTGGGGATGAGAGGGTGATGCGTTCACTGACCTCCACGGCTTTGTAGAAGATGCTGCTGCCGATCTGAACCACCTCCAGGTTCTGCTCCTGCTCATTCCGAGCACATTTGATGTAGGTCATCCAGCTCCGCTGGTCCTCCTGACTGGCGTCGATGAAATACCTGACGGTCCCGTCCTCGTTAAACACCTGATGGCGGGAAACACCTGGCAGGTCATATTGTGTTCCTGTGACCTTTCACCTTTCAATAATTAAACAACTGCCTCAAACAACAATATAGAACAAAGTACAGTTAGCTTTGTGGCTATCTGTGTTAGCACATGGTTACACCTGGTTCATTCATTTAATGAGTTAATTAACCATCAAGCTAGCGAACAATAAGCATGGTCCAGCTCCAGCTAATTTATTATTAGCTCATTACTTATTCAGTTTCCAATTGGCCAACAAGTGAATTAACTAGTTAATAAGTTATGTTGCTAGTTAGGAGTTAGTTTTGCAGTTTGTTGCAGATGTAATTGAGTTGGATTCCAGCCCAGCACCATTTCTGCAGGTCCCTCTTCCTGTTTCCTGTCGGCCGCTCTGCTGATTACTGACTGTGCTAGAACTCGGTGATGCTCGGGTCGCTATTTAGTGACTCTAGCTGGCTAGCAGTCAGTTAGCTGGTAGCTTAGCTAAAGGCAAGTAGAAGTTAGCTGCTCTTTATTCTGCTAGTTATTGAAAGTTAAATTTAATCAAATGAGTAGCGTTGACATTGTCGGGTCAAAGGTCACATGTTTACCTCCCACATCAGGTTGTTGTTCTTGTACAGGTCGATGTGTTCAGGTGAGATGAGGCGTCCGGTGAACGGTCCCATCTCTGTTCCCGCCTTGATCCAGGTTTTAGAGAAAATCCCCAAACCTTCCCCTGAAACACAACACAACACAACAAACATCAACACACACACACCCAGCCTGACACACCGATGAGCCTGCAGCCTCCACACACACACACTTTACTATAACACACAAACAACATTACATTCCAACGGAAATAAAATGTTTCTGATCAAAAGAGATTTACCGGGAACTGAACTCTGAGCGATGATCACCTCGCTGGGTAAAACCAGACTGGACAGCTTCTGCACCTCTGGAGCCAAACACAGAGAGATCATCATCATCATCATCATCATCATCATCATCATCATCATCACCATCATCATTATCTTCATCATCATCATCATCATCATCACCATCATCATTATCTTCATCATCATCATCACCATCATCATCTTTGTGAAACTGAACATTCAGAGAATAATTTAAAAAAAACCTCCGCGAAGAGAAACACACACACACACACACACCCACACACCCACACACACACACACACACACACACACCCACACACACACACACACACACACACACACACACACACACACACACACACACACACACACTGAGCCGCTGAGGGAAGAAATAAAAATCCACCAGAAGAAAATAAAAAGTCACATTTAATGTGGAATAAAAGAGGAAAGTGAATAAAAAAAATAACTACCTGAATAAATGGAATAGAATCAAAGAATTAAAATCAGAAACAGAAATTCTTCCTCCAGTTTTCTGTCAGAAACAGTTTCACGGTTCGGACCGACCGTGAAACTGTTTCTGACAAAAAGGAGAAAAGAGATTTAAATGAAGATAAAAGTCGGAGAAATTTCCACATTTAAAACTCAACAAGAAGAAAAGAACAAACTCATAAATGCCACGAGCACAAACGCCAGGATTTAAATTCCTGCGGAGAAAAATCAGCCAAAAAACGCCCACCAACCGGGAGGTCCCGGCCCGGGACCGAGCGCCCCCCGCCCGGGGAAATTGTTCCTAACGAACTTCACCAAAAACTGAAACGAATGTTCCCCCAAAATTCAGGAAAAACTGTTTCTTTATTTTGTTCCGGCCGAGATTTGAACTTTAGAAAAAAAAATAATAAAAAAAAAATAAAAAAGAATTCTGAACGAGTTCAGATTATTTTTGTTATTTCTGGGATGAATTCAACAACAGGCAGATTCATTCATTCATGAACTAATGAATGAACCCTTAATTGGGAGAGTTTTTTTAGTTTCACGGCGCGCGGCTGAAAAGATCAAACGGATCAATTATTGATGATGTTCATCTGACAGATTATTAAATTTAATGGATAATCATAAAAACACATTTTTTTTTTGTTAAAATAAGATTTCCGTTTGTTTTTGTTTATTATTACAACAAATAGAATTTATTAACCTCACACACACACACACACACACACACACACACACACATTAAAGAGCAAATAAAAGATAAACCTTTGTTAATTGTTTCCGGTTCAGTTAATCAGCGCGTGCCTAATTAATCAGCTTTAAACATCAAACAAACTGAGGCGGGAAAAGTAAATCTGATCAAAGAAAAGAAAGCTCTTTTTTTAACGTCGTTTTTGCTGACGTCATCACACATTAATAGTTTACTGGTGAAAAATAATTTCTGTCTGAAATAATCAAAACCGTCTGTTATTGATCTCAGGTGACTAATTGATTAATTGATTCCCTAACTTGAATGTAATTGGTCGATGAGTGTCGTCACTGACCTCCGGAGAAAGACTGCGCGAGGACCTCGGCGGTGAACGCGGTCTTTGGGCTCGCGCTCGGCGCGGTGCGGTCCTCGTGCTGCAGGTGATGCTGGTGATGCTGTTCTCCGAGCACGTGCCTCCAGCGGCCGTACAGGAAGCTGTGCAGGATGTCCGAGGTGATGACGTCCGCCAGAGACAGCGGCTGCTGCGGCTTCAGGGCCAGAGACGACCCGGGCAGCACGGAGCCCATGGCCGGGGGGGGGGGCAGGGGCCGGGAGGACAGAGAGAGAGCCGGGGGGCCGAAGACAGAGAGCCGGGGGCCGAGGACAGAGAGCTGGGGGGCCGGAGACAGAGAGCCGGGGGGCCGAGGACAGAGAGAGAGCCGGGGGGCCGAGGACAGAGAGCCGGGGGGCCGAGGACAGAGAGCCGGGGGCCGGGAGGACAGAGAGCCGGGGGGCCGGAGACAGAGAGCCGGGGGCCGGGAGGACAGAGAGCCGGGGGGCCGGAGACAGAGAGAGAGCCGGGGGCCGAGGACAGAGAGCTGGGGGGCCGGAGACAGAGAGAGAGCCGGGGGGCCGAGGACAGAGAGCCGGGGGGCCGAGGACAGAGAGAGAGCCGGGGGGCCGAGGACAGAGAGCCGGGGGGCCGAGGACAGAGAGCCGGGGGCCGGGAGGACAGAGAGCCCGGGGGCCGGAGACAGAGAGAGAGCCGGGGGGCCGGAGACAGAGAGCCGGGGGCCGGAGACAGAGAGCCGGGTCCGGGAGGCGGAGGAGGAGCGGAGAGCTCCAGGAAGAAAAATAAAAATAAAAATAAAAAGTGTGATTAAAGAATAAAAAGTTGAATAAAATTCAGAGTAAAGCTGAAGAACAGGCCTGAAGGTCTGAACTAAAACCCGGTTCTGGTCTGCAGAACGAATTACAGGAGCTGCTCCTCAGAGTGTGTGTCCGTGTGTGTGTGAGAGTCTATATACACAGTCTGTAATGAGATGTTATCACCTCCTCCATTTCTATAAGGGGGGGGGGGGGGGGGGGGGTCCAGGCGCTGTGACTGCCGTTTGTCTCCTGGTTTGGGACTCTCAATTAGAACTTAAAGACAGACCAGCAGCTACAGACCTGGACCCGGTCTGGGGGGGTCCAGGTACAGACTCATGACAGACGTGTTCACTATCAGAGAAAAGCAGGAAATCACTTACTTTGGTGAATCACCAGCCTCATGGTCCAAGTCCAAGTCCATCGTGAGGCAAGCCTATAGTTCTACAGGTCCAGACCTCAGACCTGGTCCTGCTCGGAGGTCCATCTTTGTGTTGGCTGCTGTTGTGGTCGGAGGAACAGAACACCTGGAGATCCTGGACCACCACGTCCAGCTCCGATCCTCGATCCTGATTGGCTGACTGCTTTCTGAGCAGCAGGTTTCAGGTAAAAGACTCAGAGAAACCAAATCCTGCAAAAATTAATGTTGGCTCCAAATGGGCGTGGCTTAGGCCTGACTGAGGGTGGTTTGTTGTGACATCATAAAGTCCCAGAAATCCTGACGGCTGGTTTTCAGGTTCAGGTTCTGAATCCAGACTGTGAGAGTTTCTCTGGATTAATACAGAACCTGGACCTGATTTAGGATCAGAGACCACATGGAGGTCTACCTTTAGACCATGAGGACCTTTAGACCTTCTTTTTCCAGATTAAAGTGAAGGAGAATCAGACGTGGTCCTGGTCCTGGTTTTGGTCACTGTGTTTTTTTATGTCTTCAAAATAAAAATGAAAAAGGAAAAAAAAAAAAGCAGTGGAATGTGAGGAAGAGGAGGATGGGGGGGTAAGGGGGGGGGGGCATCAGTGTGAGTGACAGAGCAGGAAAACAGATTAGAGGACAGATTACCAAAACAACAGCTGCTTTCTTCATCCTCCTCCTCCAGATCGACAGGATTATTATTCTCTCTTTCACTCTGATCTGTATTTATGAGCTTTTAAACATTTATTGTCGACACTCGTGAGCGACACACACACACACACACACACACACACGCGCGCTTTCATTGTGGCGTTTCTTTCGGTTGAAACATCTGAATGAATGAATGAATTTAATTTGATTCAAATTGACTTTAAATGTTTTTCTCACGAGATGAAAAAGAAAAGAAGTAAAAACCTGAAAAACGAAAATAAAAATAAAATAATATAAATAAAAAACTTTTTTTTTTTATTAGAAAGAAACTGTCAGTAAATATTTTTAATTGAGAATCAAATTTCTCAGTCGGATTGATTATGAAAATAAATATCCAACGATTTAATCTGAATGATGGATCAGGAGGATTTTCTTCTTTTTTTTTTCTTAAAATGTGGATTTTAATTTTGAATATAAAAATAATTTCCTTCTTTTATGATGATGATGATTATTATTATTAGACTGACATTTTCATTTGAACTCGGTCCCGGTCCCGGTCCCGGCTCCGGTCCGCCCTTCGTGCTGCTGGCTGCTCTTTTGTCCGCGAGGACAGAAAGGAGAAAATCCGGGAATAAAAGCAGATTTGAATGTTTCCCTTTGAATGGAGTCAGTGAACGGACTTCGGCTGCACGCGGGCCGAGCGGGAGTTTCTTAATGGAGAGCGCGTTCCTATTGGAGGAGGACACGCTTTAATGAGCTTTAATGAGCTTTGGCCAACAAAAAGCTCCGACTGTCCCGGTGTCCTCTGCGCCTTTATGCGCGCTCCTTCCAGCCAATCGCAGCCCGCTTTGGTCCCGAAAAGACGACTTGAATTCGGCGGGGTGGGGGGGCGACAGGTGACTGGCACGCGTAAAGACAAGAGAGGCGAGGAGCTCGAGGCCGCTGGGTGGTGAGGGGGGGTAAAAGGAGGAGGAGGAGGAGGAGGGGGGGTGGGAATGGGCCCAAATGGCGCGCTAACATTGTTCCGCTAACGTGATTAAGGCTGCGCGCGGCCTCATTAGTATTCATGCGCCGGACAGACGCAGCGTGTGCGCGACAATAATCCGCCTTTAAAAAGACTTTAATCATCATCAGCTGCTCCGGAATCAGAATCAAACGCTCCTCTTCAGTCCGCCTCTTCATCATCATCATCACCTGTAACTGGACCAGCTGATTCAGAACAAACAAGTCCAGCTACAGATGATCCAGGTCTACATCTGGATTCTGTCTGGAGGTGGTCTGGAGGTCTGGATTCTGTCTGGAGGTGGTCTTGGGGTCTGGATTCTGGATTCTGTCTGGAGGTGGTCTTGGGGTCCGGATTCTGTCTGGAGGTGGTCTTGGGGTCTGGATTCTGTCTGGAGGTGGTCTGGAGGTCTGGATTCTGTCTGGAGGTGGTCTTGGGGTCTGGATTCTGTCTGGAGGTGGTCTTGGGGTCCGGATTCTGTCTGGAGGTGGTCTGGAGGTCTGGATTCTGTCTGGAGGTGGTCTTGGGGTCTGGATTCTGTCTGGAGGTGGTCTTGTGGTCCGGATTCTGTCTGGAGGTGGTCTGGAGGTCTGGATTCTGTCTGGAGGTGGTCTTGGGGTCCGGATTCTGTCTGGAGGTGGTCTTGGGGTCTGGATTCTGTCTGAAGGTGGTCTGGAGCTCCGGATTCTGTCTGGAGGTGGTCTTGGGTCTGGATTCTGTCTGGAGGTGGTCTTGGGGTCTGGATTCTGTCTGAAGGTGGTCTTGGGGTCTGGATTCTGTCTGGAAGTGGTCTTGGGGTCTGGATTCTGTCTGAAGGTGGTCTTGGGGTCTGGATTCTGTCTGAAGGTGGTCTGGGTCTCGACACACAGTGAAGCAGGTCTGATCCATTACCAGCTCCTCCAAAATGGTTGGACACAAACTGGTCTGGTTGTGTTTTGGGATGATGTTCAACTGCTGGATCTGGATCAGGGTCTCAGGAGCCGGGGCCAAGTCTTGGAGCCCATGAAGGTGGGCCCCTTGTAGACCTGTACAGGGACAGACTCAGCTTCATGTTTAGATGTCCACAGCGAGCTGAACTCAGACTGACAGTTTATGGCCTCAGTGGTCCCCGAGCATCATGGGAAACATTTGGACTCCGTCCAGATTACCATCACTTTAATCTTTAATCAGGACGCACACACAACCGCAGACAGACACACACACACACACACACACACACAGGGTTCATCTGTATTTACCGAGCTCTTTCCTGTACTTTATGACCACCGGCACTCTGCTCTACACCACAGACACACACACACACACACACACTCTGCCAGTAAGAGTCTATTTCCTGTCTGATTTCTCGGTCATTGTCTCCATCTCTTACATTAAATATGTGGATCACATTGATCCTGTTGTGGTTCATCTTCTGGAGACAAAGATGGACTCCTGATGTTCCTCCTCAGCAGGCTATTGTTGCTAATGTAGCTACAATCATCCAAAAAACTGAAAGACCAGATCTGAGTCCTGGATTTGACCTGCTCCAGACTCTGTCCTCATTGGGTGGTCCAGTCTGTCGGTCACACCGTAGCCCCGCCCCCTAACCCCCCCCCCCCCCCTTCGTGCTCTGTTTCCCTCTAAATGGAGCATCGTTTAAAAAATGAACCTCATGTTGAAACTAGACAGACCGGGAACTGATCAGGAAAAGAGATTTTCAGCTAAACTGACGAGCTGCTGGTTAGCTTGAAGCTCCGACTCTTCCTGCTCATTAATCCATCCAACGCTCAGAGCTGCTGATCGATCCCACAGGTCAGGAGGTGTGTGTGTCTGTGTGTGATTATAGTAATGTCTTAATGACAGATGACATCACACCGTCCTTCAGACCATCTGCTCTGAGAACATGAATAAATGATACATCCCACTACTGATGATGGGACATGAGAAGATAGTGATGACAACTCTCTCTCTCACACACACACACACACACAATCAGAGATAAGAACACAGTCAGATAGAAAGAATGAGCCTGTTTATTAGCCCTCATGTTAATCATCATCATCATCATCATCATCATCATCTTCCTCTCCCTCGGCCACTGACAGTCTGGTGGCTCAGGGTTCTTTCAGCTGATCCGAATCTAATAGAAAATCTGCAGGTTACAGTCGGACACGAGTCCATTAGAAAAACAACAGAAACCATGAAACCAAAAAGCCCCGCCCCTTCAGTACCGGGGGCCGGACCAGGAAGAGCTAAATCGGAGCGGACCGGTGACGGTGGGTCGGTCCTGGTCCTGGATCAGCGGGAGGCTCTGTGTGACCCCCTGCTGAGTCCAGAACCAGATCTAGACTCAAGGTCCCAGACCACTCCAGAGGTTTTTAACAACGTTTGGGGGGCTACAGCTCTGCTCGCCGCTGAGCCACCACGCCACCAAGAGGCGGGACTCTTCGACACGCCTGTGACATCACACTAATCACATGGTCCGAGTACAGGCGTGTGGAAAAGCGTCGGCCGACCTGTTGCCGTGGAGGCGTCCGGACCGGGACAGACGACAGACAGTCAGCCTAGCAGTCTTGAGATCATAACACACTCAGCTTCTCTCAGGGGTGACGCACAACGTGGGAATTAAACAACAACAAAGAGAGCACCGCCAAGTGGAGACACACAAACTGAATATTCAGAACTGGATTAACAGATTTAAATAGACCCCTGAACAGGAGAACTCATCATCACCATCACCATCACACATTCAAGCAGCACAACAACCGACTCAATATTCAACTCGACAACAGCCAGATCCCCCTGTGGTCCAACACATCCAGCCAACACACAAACGCACACCGGACAGGTGACAACACAACGCTAATAAACATATAGACAAGGCCGGAATCACACCTGCAAAAACGCACAAACATCTGTGAAGTTACACTAAGAGGCAGGCTCACATCAGCAGAGGTCAACAAGCTGATCAGTAGACGGTCGAGACGCACAACCAACCAAAACACACACATACACAACGTTCAGCTAATGGAAAAACACACACACAGGTTAAGGCTGGAATAATATCTACAAATACACACATGTATAAATGTCTCTGTAAAGTTCAACAAAAAGCTGTTAAAGGTCACTGGGTCGAGTTGTGAAAAACACAACTTCAACACAAAATTGATCCACAAGAGACACAACACAACACTTTTACATCTGTACAAGTAGAAAAAAGCCAGAAACAAAAACTGTGCATGTTTAGGAAGTAAAATCCAGTCTTAACACACAAACAGACACACACTGCGACTACAAAGTTAAGGCTGGAATAAAACTTCTAGAAAAATACACAAACATCTGAATTCATGAAAACGTCCAAATATAAATAGAATCAGATGAAAAACAAACTTTGATGTTCATAAAAATATAGAAATGGCAGCAACGTTCAAATCGATGTCATCGAAACTCCCCCAAATCTTAAAACGCCTCATTTCATCCAATGAACCCCAAAAACACGACTGAAGAATCAGAAATAAATCAATCAACAGTTCGCTTTAGCAAACAAACATCCAGCCACAACACACTCAGCGTTTTGCTAAGCTAGCTATCGAGCTAATGACCTCATGTTGGCAGTTGGGAAGAGTTAGCCTGAGATGCTAGCTGTGCAGGAAACAGCAGCTAAATGTATATTAACACCGTAGCTAACTAGCTAACATTAATTTACTCGTGTTAACATTTTCATATTAACAGGTGAAGAATCTTTGGAGCCTTTCTGACATTTTGTTTATTAATGATAGCCTGCTGCTTTGAAGCCGTGTAATTACCGCAGATGAACAGACGTGAAATTTAATCGTAAAGTTTTGGAAGATTCTGATCAAAAAACTGTGTTCAACAGAACTAATTAGCCTTTGAGCTTAGCGACAGGAAACGGTTATCTTTGGGTTTTGTGCCGCTGACACCTGAAAAAAGGTTTTAAGAGACGAAATGGAAAAAATATTTTCACAATTTTCCGATCAGATGAATCGATAATTAAAATAACTGCCGGCTGCTCTTAGTCAGAATTATGATGCTGATGTAAACGTCCTCACTCCACCATTCACTAACAGCTAACCTGGTGCACGTCGAGCTAACAGATACACATCCAAGCTAACACACACAAACACACAACCAAAAATATTTTAACACACGCGTTCAGTAGAAAATTTCAACTGTTAAGTTTTAAACACTCGTTCTGCTGAGACATTAGCGTCCACTTCAGCTAACACACAACCGAGCCACCAAGCTAACACACAACACAATGCACAGCTAGCAAACGTTCATCCCGGCTAACGCACAGCTGAGGTAACACACACCCTT